>JAQSVV010000013.1:2400000-3000000 GCA_036375495.1 Agrotis segetum | reverse complement strand
GGGTCGCGGGACTTATTCCATCACCTTGACCCCGGAACATTAAGGGCTATTGAGGGACACCTTGGATTTTAGTCAGTACGAGTCTGACAGTCCCTCCCGCCCTGCCCGGGGTGGGAGGATTCATTTAATGATTTTACCACGTTTAAAAAAAATCTACATATTATAAATATAGATAATGGTTAAAAGTATCGATTACCTACCCAATTTGTGATTAAACTAGGCGTAGGCTATAGTATAGCAGGTACATTCATGAACTGCCTATATTCCGTTTCCGTTGAGACAAATAGCGTGATGTGATGAAAACCAACGTATTTTTGCAGGTTGATTCCATATTTGTGTCTAGCTGATAACCTAAGCTAAAATACATGTGGGTAACAAGCAAAAAAAGTATTGATAAGATAAACTTTTTTAAATTTCCGGTTTGTATTCGTTAAATAAAGTTTATAAGTGTAAATAATGGATAAGTATGTAGGGTATTTGGTACAAAAATCCAAACTAATATTATAAATGCGAAAGTCACTCTGTCTGTCTGTTACGCTTTCCCGCTTAAACCTCTCAACCAATTTTGATGGAATTTGGTACAGACAATCTTTAGACCCTGAGAAAGAACATAGGCTACCTTTTATCAAAATACCACGCGGGCGAAGCCGCGGGCGGAAGCTAGTAATAAATAAGGAAGTGGGTAAATTATCCTACATCATCATCAGCCTGAGTCCACTATTCTCACCAGCTTTCACCAGACACCTTACGAAGAATAACGCTTCCACTGAGGCTTCCACCACATCGCATTCTACATTTATAAGCCTAAAAGGTAGATACTGAAAAACGTTTTTAGGTTTTGACGTCTGTTAAAGAAACAAAGAAACCTTGCAGCCCTGAAAAGGGCTTTGTCAATACCTCCCGAGTGCTAGCACCTACAGCACCAGGTCACCTTGTGGAACACTACTAGGCGCGCTCGCCGCGCACTCTCCGCGCTAGCTGGATGTCCTTGGGCATGATGGTGACCCGCTTGGCGTGGATCGCGCACAGGTTGGTGTCCTCGAACAGCCCCACGAGGTAGGCCTCGCTGGCCTCCTGCAGCGCCATCACGGCGGAGCTCTGGAAGCGCAGGTCAGTCTTGAAGTCCTGCGCGATCTCCCGCACGAGCCGCTGGAACGGCAGCTTCCTGATGAGCAGCTCCGTGCTCTTCTGGTAGCGCCGGATCTCTCGCAGCGCCACGGTGCCGGGCCGGTAGCGGTGCGGCTTCTTCACGCCGCCCGTGGCTGGCGCGCTCTTCCGCGCCGCCTTGGTGGCCAGCTGCTTGCGAGGGGCTTTGCCCCCGGTGGACTTGCGGGCGGTCTGCTTGGTGCGCGCCATCTTCTACGACTAGCTAATATACACGACGGTCAGGAGGTGCGGTGAGATCACTGAAGCGATGCCTTTTATAGTTTTTTAGGTCCCCACTCTCAATAGATTTGAGGGTTTGTGGGTAGTTCTACATTATTTTGAGCGCGAATTACCCACGGTAAGGGTGCAGATTGACAACTTGTAGGAATATTCCATTGGTGTGCTAAACATTTTTCTTTTTAATGTTGTTTGAAAATTAATCATCATAATATTCCGGCATCATTTATCTTTGGGTCTTTCTTATTCTACTATTAATAATATCTTAGTAAAGTTTATAAGAGAAAGTGTGTCCATTTGTTTTTGTATTGGGGATTATAAAATCATCAGACGAGTCCCTTCCACTCTGAGCGGAACGGAAGGCTATCAGACCATCAACGACTAAAAAACCAGTGTTTTTATTGCCCTTTGCGTTCCAGGCCCCAGGGTACAGTACTTGGATTATAGTGCAGCGACCATACTATTTGTCTAAAGTCTAAACCACTGACTTATAATATCATTGATCTAAACAGTAGTGTTTTGTGATCTAGCTGCTGCTAGACAGTACCTACGCCTGTATAATTTCGCATTAGAAATTTCTCCTGTGTCGAATTCACATATCCACAGGGACAGGCAGATCCGGTACAACTACTTAAAGATCATACAAATATTTTTTTCGAGTGGGAATCGAATCCGCAACACGCAGCACAGCTGCAGTTAGCAGCAGATTTAGGCTGCTTTTCAACCACTCCTACCAAAGATGCGATAAGTTACGTTGCTGCGGATGCATTTGGTAGGTATTTACAAATCATATTCATTGGTGCTCATAGCATAGAACAGGTGGAAATGGATTCAACTAAGATTTATATTTTTATATGGAAGGATCGTGCTATGGATGTACGCTATGGACGTGTGCTATGGATGTGTGCTATGGACATGTGCTATGGATGTTTGCTATGGGTCGTCTTCCCTGCTATCGATACCATCGCACAGCTCGAGCTGCGCATCTTTCTCGCGCAGCTACTCTGCGGCGATCTTTATAGCACATCTTACTCGCAATAGCTTAGCACCAGTGGAAACGGTCATTACGGTCACATAGTTTATAACTCAAATTTTATTTTAAATTCTCGCAGCATAGCTGCATAGCACATCTCTGGTGGAAAGGCACCCTAATTCTTGACAAAAAACCCAATAACACTGCCTGGTCAGGGAATTGACCGCAGGCGCTGATGGTCAGCAGACGTGCTTACGACCGCTATTAGGCCAAAGAAACAGCTGGACTATTATAAAAAGGGTGTTTCAAAGTAGATAAATAAAACAACAAAAACCCTTTCTTTTATTATTTATTCATTAATCAACAATCAAATAATTTAAATCAAATAATTAATAATCGTTCTTAATCTACACTGTGTCAATTTTTTCTTTTTTCGTGTCCATTTTCTTTTTTCCAATTGACGTGCTCTTCACACTTTCGCGGCTGCGTCGCGTTCGTGGCTTTTATGGAAACTATTTATGGCTTTGACAGCTTCAATATTTGAATGAGTTGCCAGTTCACCAGGAATCACCAGTTTCACAGCAGCTTGTACCTCCCTGCTTCCCAAAGTTGACTTTTTACTGTGAACTGCTAATTTTCCCGCCTCCACGGCAATTCTTTCCAGCATATCGTTTAGAAAATTGTTCATAATCAGCATAGATTTTCTTGAAATTCCCAGATTTTCTGGCGCCACCATGCGAAGTAACTTGTATAAATAAATCGAGAAACTCTGGTAATTCTTCTTTTTCAACTTCTTCGATTTCTTGATTGGCCGAGAGACGCTGTCCTTAGTTGGTGTTGGTTTTAGCGCCTTTTTCGGTACTTTGACGGGTGCCATTTTGATTTTTGTTTTTTTTTTAGGATAACTACGAATGGCGGTGATTTTGTTGTGCGGTTTATGTGGATTCATTTTATTTGCAAGTAGTGGGTGAGTGGGAGAGTTGAATAAAGTAATTGTCCAATCACGAGCCTCGATGTGTTAATGTGATTAATTATTGTCTTGTCATTGTCGATTGGACTGCAAGAAAGTTGAAAAATGCTACAATTGCACACACAAGTTACGTAAAACTGGGTTTTTTGTAGGTCTGTCTGTCATTGTTTTTGGGTGTTTATCAGGAATTTAGGCAGCAGCTAAATTCTAATCTAGTTCATGGTACCGCTCGCTAGTTGTAAAGGTACTAAGCTAGTGGGAGTTCAATTTATCTAGACCTAGAGCAATGTGAGTGTTCCATTATGATAGATGCTGCGTAACACTGTGTACCTATTGTATCGTAAGCATTATGCATGATGTTTTGTTATATACTTAACGGAATTAATTTCTATTTCATTGACAAAATTCAGACACAGTACCTACATTTACAGCAACCAGTCTTACGCACCCACTACAATAGGTTATTTTATTCAAAATTGAGGGACTAGACAGATATTCAATAATATTCCTATTATTATTTATGCAAATGATGACGTAGGCTACTAAGTACTGGACATAAACGTAGATACAAGGTACCTACTGGATTGTTGACAGCGGCGGCGGTAGCAAGCTGCAAGCCTTCCCATCCCAATGCGCTTGCTTATCAAGGGGTGTTGGGAGAGAAAATAATTGTGAGTAAGTTAGGTAGGTACATACAAAAGACACACTTTTTCCTTCCGCCAATTTAATACTTTTTTATAGAAAAAGCTGGCAGAAACGTAACAATGGGTTGCACAGCCGTATCCTAGCAGTTTTTTATCGTGGTTAAATCATTTAATGAGTCCTCCTACCCAGGATGGAACGCGAGGGACTGTCAGACTTGTATTAACTTAAATCCATGGTGATCCTACAACGATAGCCGTTTACGTTCTAGGGTCACGGTTACCAGATAGAATGAATCGTCATGCTACGTGTGCTGTTGAGTCAGTCTTGCGACCCCGGCTCAGCATGTAGGGGTGAAGCGGGAATAAAGGACTTCTCGTCGAGTATATACTTAGAATCAAAGTTTGAATGGAAGTTTGTAATATATTAATACGTATTTGACGATGGAAACTTTCAGACCGTACGGTTAGAAAACAACTACCTAAATTGGTTGGTTGTTGATTAAACAGACAACAACAAAAATTATTGGGTAAACCAAAGAAATAGAAGACAATTTTTTCGCATTTAGAGCTATCTAAAATTAAAAAAATATATCTTCTAAAATTGATTAACATAACTTGTGGGTTATAGTCATTTTTTTATAACATTATGAATATTCAACTACCCACAACTAAAACAATATTCTTGCTCCTAGCCTATAAATATCCCTCTCCTACGCTCCGACCGCACTCACCAACTGATCATCGTCACACCCACTTCAGAAAAAAAAAGTTAAACGTCAACGTCAAAATGACAGGTCGCGGCAAAGGCGGGAAAGGATTAGGCAAAGGAGGCGCTAAACGTCACAGAAAAGTTCTTCGCGACAATATCCAAGGTATCACGAAGCCAGCAATTCGAAGATTGGCCAGAAGAGGAGGTGTCAAGAGAATATCTGGATTAATTTACGAAGAAACTCGTGGCGTGCTGAAAGTGTTTCTAGAAAATGTCATCCGCGATGCCGTGACGTATACTGAACACGCTAAAAGGAAGACTGTGACGGCTATGGACGTTGTCTATGCTTTGAAGAGGCAAGGCAGAACTCTGTACGGTTTTGGCGGGTAATTTTTTTAGGTTATGTTGAAGAAATCTCAGTATATCAAAGTGAATTAATTTATTTAGCAGATTTGACAAGGCCCTTTTCAGGGCCGCAGTTTTTTTCCTGTTTCCGAACAGAAATTTCAAATACGTTGGGTTGGCTCAAAAACGGTGCAATTTAAATCAAAATTTGAATGAAATTTGCCTGAACGAATATGTATGTGGCGTAAAGTTGCTATAGTCACATCAACCTATCTCAATGTGTCAAAATTATTTAATAGACTTTCAACCTTATAACAATACTAGAAGATTAATTTTCGATTAATAAAATTTGCCACATACGGGTAGGTTGGCCTGCTGCTGGCTTATGTATTTTTATTCATCGGACAACTTCCAAGTGGCGAGGCTGTAGAAGAGAAATGTAGAACTGACTGGCATTGGACACACACAAGACTCAAAATCGATAGGTATTTTAATATCCCATAGAATCAAATCCACAACACGCAGCGCAATAGTGAATCACTAAGCAACTGCGCCAACCGTGCGGTCAAATACTTGATTTTATTTAAGTACATATTTTTTAGATACCTACCTACATACCTATATTTTTTTCATTTTGAGATTTTTTAAAGGTAGGTAGGTGAAAAAAACAGACTTGTAAACCTTGGAAACTTATTTTATTGGAAAATATAAATATCTTAGTGGGTATGTAGTAAAGTATGAACAAACTAAATTACCCACACACATCTTCGTAATATCTATCTATTTGGTTTTACATCATTATTTTTATACATAAACTTGAGCTAAGCGTGAGTGTAAAATGAAAGTGCGCATTGTGATGCTCGATTGTCTTCCATTACCGATGAAATGTTCGACTCTGTAACGTTACATTACAGGTGAATGCTCGCGGTGAGGGAGCGCCTTTATTTTTGTTTTAGAGTTTGTTAAAATTCGGTTGAAGTAAGTATAGTAAATTCCTCAGATCAAAGAAATAGGCAGATAGAACGCTCAGAACACGCGAGTGTCTCCACCAAAGTTAATACAAAATCAAATAGAATTACATTCCATAATGTTTTCTTTGTTTTTGAAAACAACTTTTACGATGGTTATTATAGACACGAGACGGCATATTTTGGAAGAAACAACAACGACGCGCAGCTTGGTACGACGCGTAGCTTGGTACTGTCGCGACTATGTATTCGATTTTGATTTTGTATTAACTTTGGTAGACCCACTCGCGTGTTCTGAGCGCTCTATCTGCCTATTTCTTTGATCTGAGGTAAATTCCTGTTAAACAGGACCTTCTCAAAGAAGGTAACTATTTCAATCAACGTTGATTTCATTTCAATAAACTCCTAAATTACTAAGCATGTGTGTGAGTATGATCTGATGGACGTCCCTGAAGACAGTCCGCACGTTGTCGGTGTCCGTGGCGGTGGTGAAGTGGAAGTAACACTCGCGAGGTCTGCGGGACTCCGCCACCACGAAGCGCTCCGCTGACGCGTTCAATGCTCGCTGGTGACGTTTCTTTGTTATTAGCTCCTGAAATAAAAACGATATTTGATTGAAAACAGCACCTTTCGTCAACTCTGAAACTTTTTTACTCTAATCATAATACATATTATATTGAATTTTTAATTTAACATGTTAATGCATTGTTATTAACTGAATTAGTTATTTTGCAGTAAGGTTTATTTTTCTTTATTTTGTATTGAATGACGGAATTTGTATTAATACAAATAAAATTGCACTTTTATGTCTTGTTGCCTTGATTTTCGGTCTATCTTAGTTTGTTTAGACTGTACAGGGGTGATGTGACTATAATTTCCGTAGTTTTAATTATTTTTGATAAAAAAATTACCTACTTATATTTTAAAAACTATAGAAATAGATTCAGTAAACTATTCTCAATTCTGAACAAACTTATTTCAGGATGTGCGTTAATTATGTTACATGTTGTATACATAATTATATATATAGATATATGGAAGATAGATAGACATACCACAAACAAGCTCCTGATGAACATCTTAGTCCTGGTGTACTCGTCTCCGGCGCATTCGAAGTCGTCGTACTTGGGGAAGTAGGGGGCGATGCTGCGCCCCTGAGATATCTTGCTCTCCAGGATGTCCTGCTTGTTCAGGAACAGGATCAGACCTGCTTCCAGGAGGAACCTGCGGGAATTGTGTATTTTAGAAGTATGTTAATGGACACTGACACTTAAGATGTTACAGATAATATTCATTATCAACCAAAACCTATAGAGTGGGCATTGGGAAAATTGTCATACAAAATTGTTAATGCCGGGCGTCAGTAGCACTATCTAAGCGTTGCATAGCAACGCGACTACTAGACTGAGCGACTTTTTACCTATTGGTAAAAAATTGAAAATGTTCCGTCTACTGCTCGTATACAGGGTACAATTTTGTAATGCCACCTGGGGGTGTATTACAAGCTCTTAATTCCTGTCAGTTTACGCCTTAAAGTGAACTGCCATGCTTAATCGTATTACGATCACACAATGACGGCCAGTAAAACGGTCACGTGACCTCATACCGACTTCTTCCTGTGCTTGTGCCTGGAAATTTCGTATTACAAGCTACATAATGACATTTCAAGGCCGGATTAATTGTCAAAATTGGCATCACCAAAATCATTCAGTTTACGCCACATTTTAGTAACTTTTACTGACTGTTTTCTTTTAATTTGTCTTTAAACAGTTGAAACTAACTAAATTAAACTTTGGTATTAATAATGGAGGCACTACAGAATATCTGGAGAGTGCATACACGATATAATCTCAGCTGACGAGCTTTACATAAAAAGACGACAAAGTTTTTACCTTTTACGACATCTACCTACACATATACACTCATTTACTGAACGCTAAGCAATAAATATATTCATATACGTAAACATTTACTCATATAGTAATATATTGTTCTAAATAAAAAACATGGTACTCCTGAAAAAAATGTTTTATTTGTCGTAGTTCCATCAGTGTAAGAAACAAAAAATATACAGAGCTTAGATTAGAGACACGGTGACGAAATAAATAATCTTTCGTAGCAATGGACGTAGGGTTGAATAAACCAAAGAAAATGTATGATTAACTCAAACACTTAAAATTAATAGCCTCGCGCAGCATCATTCCAGAAACGGTACAGTCCAATGGAGCCAAAACTTGTGTTCAATATTTATTTGGGTACATTGGGCAGTCATGTATCAGCAGACATTTTTAATTACACTTCCTCGATTGCTTCTGGTACCACAATTTCGCAGCCAATTTCAAGAGAACTAGGTACTCGTACGCTGTCTTTCAGTTTGAATAAACGTCTTAGGTTTTATCATTCCTTCACTTGATGAAACATTTCTAGCTCTTGCTTTAAAACTTAGAACATTGTTGTGTTGGAACAGCTCCATATAACAAAATTTTCTGCTCATGACTTAATCCATTTTGTTTCCTTACTTTCTCTGCGGTATTAAAACGGTGTGCTTCTTTATTAATGCAGTAAAAATCACTACATACTCGTAGTGGCATTATAAATAAATAAAATAAGATAATCTTGTTTGATTTGGTAAACAAAACCGCCACAGACTAAAAAAGTATCGCAATACGATCGTTCAGAAACAAACCCCTTTATGAGAGTTTTATTTGGTATTAAGTTTTTGCATAAAATGGCAGTAAATGTTGGTCAATTTGATTGTAAATATTTAAATTGTTATTGAAATACATTTTAACTCAAATATCTCCTAAATTTACAATGAAAAAGATTTTTTTCACACACAATTTATAAAACCGGTAATCATCGGTAAATTGTCGATTCGATTTTTGAACGAATTCTCTAGCCCGTCGTAATCATCCAGAGACAAGTAATCCAGGATGATTCCTTGCAGAATTACGTACGTTGTAATACGAAATAGAACAAGCCTGCTTAAGGCCGTAAATTTAAATGCCCAAAAACTGCAAGGAATTGAAAAAGGTTGTAATACCCCCCCTGGAGGGAAAGTACTCTTAATACTGCAGATAGAAAATTTTACTCAAAGGAAACATTCCTTTATTTTTGAAAAGAAAGTAAACTGCATTCAAAGATTTTCGAAAATTCTCTTCTCCCACACCCGGGAATTGAACCAAGAAACCATAATTACATGTTACGAGAGCTTTAATTTAAGATTTCCTTTTTTTCCTTTCATTTAATTTATCATGTTTGTTAGAGAGATTTCATCGTTATAATTGACCCTAACGATCGGTGCAATAAAAGTACAGGGTATAATTTTTTCAGATTTTAGCCGGTTCGATTCCCGGGTGGGAGAAGAGAATTTTCGAAAATCTTTGAATGCAGTTTGCTTTCTATTTAAAAAAAAAGGAATGTTTCCTTTGAGTAAAATTTTCTATCTGCAGTATTAAGGGTACTTTCCCTCCAGGTGGCATTACAAAATTCCACCCTGTATAGTTTAATGTCTTTGTTATCAACATAACATCAGTGAGGGGGGGAAATCGAGCAATACAATACGCACCTTGTAATGATACAATGTGTAATACTTTGATACAACTTGTTACATCAACAATAGCTCCACTTAAATTGTACGTAATTAAATTCTGGCGGACCGCATAAGTTACATTACATATTCATCAGTATCTCGATATCTCGATTCATTATATTCGATGTTCTTGTGCGCACAGCTAAGGAGCCGAGGATGCTAAATTTGCAGTTACCCGAGCGTTATGGCGACTTATTGGATTTGAAAGATTATGTTCTAAAAAGAAAAAAAGTTCTGACAAGTTTTCTACTTTAGTGGTGGGGAGAGCGTGTAAACAGTTTTAAAACTGTAAAAAAAAACAGTTGCGCTCGGGTCACAGCAACAATCTCTTCCTGGGCTCCCCAACTATTAGGTACAGACAGCGAATTCAGTTGATAAAACAAATGCCGTACCTAATGTAGTGAAACTCGAAAGCAAGTTCTTTCTTCGTTTAGATGATGCTTTATTTGTAGTGAACTGACCTGCTCTGCCAAACATCTTCAAACAAAGCGAGCGCTTCTCTAAGTCTGTTCTGAGTGGCGTCCTCCCGCAGGGTCTGGTCGAAGTCGCTGCAAGCCACCAGGAACCAGATGGCGTTGATACCTTCGAACACCTGCACGAATACTATATTTTGAAATTCATCATCTGCCTGCCTTTCCCCAACTATATCGTCGGCTTCCAGTCGAACCAGATGCAGCTGAATATCAATATTTTACGTGGAGCGACTGACTATCGGACCTCCACAATCCAGTAACTGGGTAATACGATACCCCATGGGAAGACTAGTTGTCAGACTTTAAGAACTTCTGACTAAAGGGCTTCACACACAGCAGCTTTAATGTAAAGATTTACATTATAGTACGATACATCTCATTACATCTTTCCATAGCGATTCGAAGATATAAAAATATACCTACATTATAGCTGCAGTGTGTGGTCTCCTGACGATTTCTATGGAAAGATGTAATGAGATGTATCGTGCTATAATGTACATCTTTACATTATAGCTGCTGTGTGTAAAGCCCTTAACAGTAACGACTGTCACAGATCTACAAAATGACCAACGCCTTTCCGAGGCACGGAGGAAACTAGCTGTGACAGATGGTCACCCATCCACAGACCAACCTGCCGAGGTTGCTTTGTGGATGGGTGTAGTATATATGCCGATAAAAAGAAATATCAATAATCTAATAATGAAATCCCTTTGGCCGGTCTGTTCATCTGACAACGTATAATATTCAAAATTACCGAATGATCGGTTCAGTGGTTTAGTAGGGCGTAAAAAGTAACAAACAGCTATTACTTTCACATGGACTTTTCGAACGAAACCAAAATGCGCTACCTACGGGTCAATCTTCAATTTTTGGACTTCCATTGAGGATAATGACACCCGATACTTTTACTGCTACCTAGTGTCTTTCCTCAATGGATGGTTGCACTAGCAGTAAAAGTATCGGGCGTCATTATCCTCAACGGAAGTCCAAAAATTGAAGATTGGCCCCTACATATTTTCCTAGAAAACGATGATAAAAATCATAATATAATATCTGGGCACATGTTATATGAATAAGGTACTTAGATAATTTCAAGTGTTGCATTATTAAAAGTCTGCATTATCATAAGCATAAAATTATGTATAGATACCTGTATCCATTTCTTCCTCTCTCCTCTCTGCCCACCAACGTCAAACATCCAAAAATCTTGTGTGCCACCGTGCATTGATTTTGGAACCTAGAAATAAAAGTGGTTCAGTTACTAATAGTATTGATAAGCAACGTTGATTATACATATAATGCTTGTGAAGTTGGTATGTAGTTTAAGGGTAAAATCAAAAGATTCTTGTTGTTAAAGCAAAAATTAATTGAATTGATCACAATAATTACCTTAACTTTAAATTCAATTTTCTGTATGCCAGTCGTTTTCTGTCGACACCTCAATATGTCAGCGTCTGATGGTAAATAACCGGGTTTTTCAATGAGATCTATTCTATCTAGAAAACTGAAAAGATGTAAAATAAGAAACAATAAATTACGGGACTGTTTATTTAATTGAATCAAGCATCGAAATCACATTTGTATAAAAGCGCCATCTACGATCAAAAATTAGAACTAAGTTGGTTCCGCTATTCGTCACATTATTTTGATTATGCTATTCAACACTAGATGGCAGTATTTTAAGTTTCGATAATCATGCTGCAGTAAAAGCCCAATTTCAGACAAAAGTTAAATTGCCCGCGTAGTTCTGCTATTGCACAACAGATGGCGTTAGCTTAAAATATGAATATTTCACTTACTATTCAGCACTATCTATTAGTTGATATTCATTAGATCTTTTAAAACATTCCCTGACTCCACCGTCTCGCCATAATGCTCTGACGTGGTCAAAATATTCCTGTAAACAAGTAAATAAAATATTTGAAACTATTTTTTAATATCACACACACATGTTTTAACACAAAAGCAAATAAAACACTCACTTCTGTATATTCCTTAGGTCCATTATCGCCAAGTTTCAAAATATATTCCTTCGATTGACTATTCCTTGGATTTTGTAGTGGTATTTTTAGCATACGCATGCTGTCTACAATATCGTGGATAGATTCATGAACATTGTGACGAATATGATGTGCTTTCTCTGCCCGTTCGCTAAAAGTACAAATAACACATTAGTCATAGTTAGCCTGAGTAGTTAGAAAAATTGTTTAAGTTATAAAATTGACTAGTAATTTATTACCTACCTTGCAGTAAATCCTTGGACGTGTAAAATCTTCATTTGTTTTATAATTGTTGTTTTCCCACTCTCTCCAGTGCCCAGTAGTAAAAGCTTTATTGCCTGAAAATATTATTAATTTAGTTCAATTTATGACAAAAATTAGTACTGTTTTGTACCTATACAAGTTTTGGGTCACAAGTTTACATTCATTTGGCCTAGCTAGGTATGAATGAAGCTCAATTAAAATAATACGCAAACAGGCCTCTTTACTTTTTGACGTGATAAATATCATTAAATGAGCGAAAGAGACTATCAGACTGAAAAACAATGTTGTTTCGTTAGCCTTTGTGTTCCAGGGTCACTATGCCGTAATAAGATAGTCCCGCAACCTCGTTACATTCACGTATTTAGTGCCTCTGTTCAGTACCCTTAGCACGAATTTACACTCTTTTACTTTACAGTATTTACAGCGTTTCATGTATGGTATAATGGAACAGCGCCTCTGGTGTGCGAAACAGGAACTATTTTTTTCCTTGAAAATTGTCTATTTGAAATTGTCAAAGTTCCAGATTACTTTACGTCTCAAATACTGAAAATTCGTGCTTAGGGTACTGTACTTACATACTGACTTAGCAATCATGTTTTTTATACTCACTTCATTGTAAGACTTGATCCATTGTTTGATCTCTCTGTCGATCTGTTTCGAATGCACCTCCACTTCGTCTTGACCTCCGATACAGGGAAGCCAACCCATTACTGTTTACATGTAATTTGCTACGCTATATTAATGAGAACAATGTTTATTAATAGTTTATTAAGACTCTGGAGTAATTTGACAATTAAAAAATAGCCAATTTTGTCCCATTGCTGGGTCTCCTAAAAGTATTCGACACATAACAGTTAATGTTTCAAACACGTTGTTTTTTATAGGTGTTAAATAAACCAAGGACTGTCTGCAATAAATACACAAGAAAGACTCCTACTGACTAAAACTCCACCCTGCTCCTTCGTTTTCCCTTTGCGTTCCAGGACCACAGTGTAATTTTAAGACGTTTTCGTGACCCACCACTACTGCACCTTAATGGAGTTTTAAGATTCTTTAAAACCGTTGTCTTTACTAATTGAATACCTACTTATGAAATTTTAATAGTTGGGGTGACAGAGCACATTTAATAACCAGTGTTACCTATAACAAACAGTCTGTATTACCTATGTATAAGACATTAGACATGTAGTAGGCTCGTGAAATGTAGATATTGCTAAAACGTTTTAAATGTTTTAATTTATCTTTATATCCGCAAAGATAAACAACTAATCTTATTAATCAACTCAAATCTAACTCTAAATCCTTACAGCGGTTTCGCAAAGTAATGGACCACACCACACGTTATGAGTATTACTTGGAAATTCTTGTTTCATAGTCAATAGATAGAAACTAACAACCGCTGAAATGCAAAAATCGTTCCTAAACTTCAAGATAAAGTTATTGTCAGAACAAAATTGTTTTCAAGAACTTTTATCAGATGAAACTAAAGATATTTCAATAAACATTTTGGATTTAATTAGGTATAGAAGAGACGCCAGAACATCGACCTACCCTAATCTTTCATTATTTTCCGAATCAAACATAAACCTTTTTCTTTTGAGATAAAGTTAAAAATCAATTGACATATTGGGGAAGCTTAGTGACTGTACCTAGATCTTTTCATTTCTTTTCTTTTCATCTTTTTTTTTTAATGTATTTTCCCCGTTTTCTCAAAGACGCCTGGACCGATTTTGAAAATTCTTCTTTTTATTAAAATTAAATTCAGCGAATCAGTTTAGTTAGTTCGCATAAGTATTTTGATGGGCAACTACGGAACCCTACACTGTGCGTGGCCCGACACGCACTTGGCCGGTTTTTTAATATCAATTAGTATTAGTGTTTTCCCTATTATTAGATAGTTCAAAGTAGGTAATCATTTTCATTTTAAAGGTCCTTTGAAACTAATCATGAATTTTGATCGTTTTTTTTAATAAGTAGGTAGTCCTCTAATTATTATGGAGAGTTTATAAAGATCTTGTCTAGAAATAAAATATAGGTAGTCGAATGAATTTGAAATTATAAGGCCTAAACTAAAAACACCAAAACACAATTTTAACTGATTGTTTTGTAAATTTAAAAAAAAAGATTATTTTTCAACCCTGACTACCACACTTTTAACAAATCATCTAGAACTATTATATTCCTATGAATTGACTTTTTCGTTTGTGTATCTAAATATTGTATTCAAAGATAACTCGATAACAAATCAAATATTTTTAAATTAACCTAGCGTAATAGCGTTATCTACATATTTCTATTTGACTGCGATATTCATAGCCCAGCCGCTCTTCATTTTCAATTACATGGAATTTTTTCAGTTTCGTTAAATTTTTTCAAAAGGGTCAGTAGTTCAGTACCCTTAGCACGAATTTTCACTCTGTATTTACAGCGTTTCTTGTATGAAAAAATGGAACAGCGCCTCTGGTGTGCGAAGACAGAACTAATTTTTTCCTTAAAAATTGTCAATTTGAAATTGTCAAAGTTCCAGTTTACTTTACGTCTCTAATACTGAAAATTCGTGCTGAGGGACCCTTATTACGAGTTTTCAATATTTGTAAAGTAAGAAGCCTTTTCGCAACTATATTTTGGTCGACTTCCAGTCGAACCAGATGCAGCTGAATATCAGTATGTTACATGGAGCGCTTATCGGACCTCCACAACCCAGTAACTGGATAATACGATACCTCTTGGCAAGCCTAGTATCATAATTATTCTCACATAATCTTTATAATTTTCTTCAGACATTCGGCGTCGTCTATTCCAGTTATCAAATTATATTTATCTCTCATAAATTATTAAACAAATTAATAATTAAAATAATCACAAACCTTTTTATAATTAATATTAAATGTCACCACAACTAATTGAATCACTGTAACTAAATGAAATTTATCAAAATTTAATATAATTTTGTTGATATCTCATTTTTTATCAGATATTGAATGTTAATCATGCTTGATTGTAATATCGTAACAATTTTTATTAGTTGATAGTTAAGAAGTGGGGGGATAGGGAAGTACTTAGGTACAGTCGACGGCATATCTGTAGTTAAAATTATAGTTTTACCTAATATCTTTAAACGAACAATTCTTGTATATTAATATTATCATTGTCACATTTTTGTTGATTTATTGTACTTTATTGTCTCTTTTATTGCATTAAATAAATGTTTTACCTATCTATACTAAGGCATGTAGTATAAAGATTACGACATAGGATGATTTTTATCCCAGTATCCAAGACATACATTTTTATTATAACCATCCACATGAACGAAGGCGCAGGAAATAGTTAGTTTACACCTAGAAAGTACCTAATCAAATCCATAGTAGGTAATCTAAGAAAATAGTAAAAGAAACTTTTTTTTTCGACCTTAAAAATCGCAAAAAAATTAAATTAAATATCATGAAACAACCGTTTAAATACAAATTATTTACATTTCTTATCTCCAAAATACTTTTCCAATATCCAAAAAAGTAAAACTCAATTGTAACAAAAACAAAAAGAGATCGCCCCCGGGTGGGCTTGAACCACCAACCTTTCGGTTAACAGCCGAACGCGCTAACCAATTGCGCCACGGAGGCCTTGGGAGAGGTGACGAAATTGCTGATCCCAACCTAAACACAATTATTATTTTGTAAAGAACTACACGAATACAAATCAATAATGGGGTATGCAGAGCTTCTATATTTTATTATTTTAGTATAAATTGAACATTTTTTTAGATAAAGTTTTGAAGCGATCTTTTGGCATAATCAATAAATTGTAAATCTATAAAGTCCGTTTCAAATATTTCGATACTTTGTAATAGTTTGTATAATTTTTATATTTTACTAGCACTTTGCCCGCGACTTCGTCTGCGCGTGTTTCTAATTTCGAACTCAGTGAATTTAATTCCCGCTTACCCTCCTTATAAGAAAATCTAAAAACTCAATACAAACAAACAATCAATCGTAGTAGACAAACTGATTGTCCGATTTTCACCCCGTTAGGGGTTAATTTATTAAAATAAAAATAAGCATCCTTTATTCGATTGAGAGATAATTAATATGTCAACTTTTGAGTTCATCGAAGCAAGCAGTAAAATCCTTCCCTTAAAACTTTATCATCCCTTTTCACCAATTTAGGGAGTGATTTTCGGAAAACCTAAAAATGGAGGGTAGTTTAAAAAAAAGTAATAACGTCCGTCTTTTTTATTTACTTATACTCATATTCGTACCAAGTTTTAAGTTTTTAAACCCAAGAAATAAGATTTTACATACAAAGGTTTTCACCCCTTTGCACCCCCTTAGAGGGAGATTTTTGCAAAATCCTTTCATAATGCTCATCTACATTATAAATTGTAACTACCATCCAAAATTCAGGTTTCTACGTTTAGTGGTTTAATATTCCCCCCTTAAAACTTGAATACCCCTTTTCACCAACTTGGGGGGTGATATTCGAAAAATCCAAAAACACGTGTTTGATTAATTCTTATCTAGTATATAAATACTGATTTTCAAATTCATCAGCTCACGCGTTATGATTTTTCCATACAAACTTTAACAACCCCTAGAATACCAATGGAGGGTAGTTTTAAAAAAATAGTGTTGCTAATCTTATTTATCTACTAATGTTCTTATTCGTGGTAAGTTTCAAGTTTATAAACCCAAGGAATAAGATTTTTCATACAAAAGTTTTCACCCCTTTTCACCCCCTTAGAGGAGGATTTTCGCAAAATCCCGTCTTATTGCCAATCTACATGGTAGACTGCAAATGCTGTCCAAAATTCAAGTTTCTGCGTTAAGCGGTTTCGGCTGTAGTCGTGTCAAAAGAAAAACCCCTGTTCTTTTATATATATAGATTTTCCTAATTCCTATAATTAAGTTAGTTAATTAATAATTAATTTGTTAATTTAGTTTTAAGTCACAATTTAATTAACTAATATTTATTCCGTTAGTTAGGTACCTGAAAAATTATTAATATTATTATACAGCTTGATCTAAAAATGTAGAAAACCGGAAGTCGCCACTGTCTTCGCGCTACCAGCACTTTGAATGATTTTTTTTCCCATAATACGTTAGTTTTATGGCACAATAATAAATCTAACAAACCTGCGGTCTTTGTTTACATTAAACCTCTGTTCAGACACGGCGGGAACCGCGCGATTCCCGCGCGGGAATCGCGCGGTTATGTCTGAACGATTACTTAATAACTCATACAAATAAGACTCACGCGATTTCCATGCGATTCTGAAATCGCGCGGTTCCCGCCGTGTCTGAACAGAGGCTTTATATCAAAGATTTTAAAACGCTGTCAGAAATAATAATTTTAGTTCCGTTTCAATCCGTTCTGGCCAAGCTGTACACGTTTTTTTTTTCTTTTCAATCAATATTGACAAATTGAAAACATCTAAGTAGTACTCAAAACTCGAAAGTGGGGGTTCGTTACGTTATAACTATTAAAAACCATAATCTAGAAGTGACTTTTTATTTTTTTGTCTTGCTTATTATTATTTTATACTTTATTTTTATATACCTACCAAATGAGATTGTCAGACTTTGGGAGATAAACATGAATTTCTCGAAAATCCAGCACTTTTGGTTTCCACAAAAATCTACCTAATGTGTAAAGTTAGGAAGATATTATTTTATGGATTTTAATTAAATTTTCATCTGGCAATTTAGACATACATTTTTAAGCAAATTGTGTATTTTTATCATAATAAATCGACCTTCAAGTAATGTTTTACTATACCTAAAGAAAAAAAACACTTTATTTTTCTTACTGCGTTTGGCTTTACACAAATCAGTGTCCAAAAAAGGAATGCAAAATAAAAAGCTTTGTTAAAATTAGAACATTTATTAAAATTTGAGAATTACCAACTAAATAATTGCACTTAAAAATAATTCCATTTGGGAAGAGCCAAACTAAATACAATCGTACACTTCATTAGGAGATAGGTACTATATATTATAATATAACCATCTAATATTTAAAATTTTGAACTATGTGACAAAAAACAACAATACAATAGAACCAACAATTTTTCGGATCATTTATAATCTAATCTTACAAAGAAACAAACTCTTCAAGTTTGACAAAAATATATATTTTTTTAATTTTCCATCTTTTCGTCACGCCGCGGTTACCGTGGTCAGTTTTTTCAGACGTTCAGAACTCTAAAATTAAAAATGTCATTTTAAACCTAGCCATATTAATATAGAATTCGAGGGTGAAGTAATTATAAAAACTTCATGCATTTTATAAACAACTAGCTGTTGCCAGCGGCTTCAACCGCTACAACTTGAAAATTATTCCACGGGAACATAAAATCGGGATAAAAACCATCCTATGTTAATCCAGGTTATAAACTATCTGTGTACCAAATTTTAGCCAAATCCGTTCGGTGGTTTTTGCGGGAAAGAGTAACAAACATCCATACATCCATACATCCATACTTACAAACTTTCGCCTTTATAATAGTAGTAGGATGGACTTATTATACTTTTCCAGTCAAACACCTTATAATATTCAATGGCGTTATTAAACATGCATTAAACAGAAATTATAACTTTATTCTACCTATATGTTCACTCCATCATAATAGGGTCATCCAACTGCAGCTGTACCATTTGGTTACCATTGACTAACACCCCGTCCCGGAGCAACAACTGCACGTTCAAGTCTGAAAGTTCCTGAAAAAATAACAAAATATATAATAAAAAAACAATTCGGTTTTAGAAGCAAAAAGCCAACGTCACGCGGTGTTCCCAGGCGGTCACCCATCCAAGTACTGACCGCGCCCGATGTTGCTTAACTTCGGTGATCGGACGAGAACCGGTGTATTCAACGTAGTATGGACGTTGGCGATAGCAAGGACGAAATTATCAACCACTATCAAGTTATTCAATAAACAAGGAATGACGTCACTGACTTTTTTGAAGTGAAAACTTCTTTAGCGGCGTTGTACACTTTTTCTGTAATGGGTAAAAAATTTAAAACTCGCGTCAGGGTCACGTGACCAAAACTCGCGTCAGGGTCACGTGACCCTGATCGAAAATGAGTAAGACGTCATTCAAATTAAAAATAAAACATAGTAACAAAAAAGTTTTCACTTCTACCGGCACTCCTGGAGTGCAACCTTTTTTTTTGTTCTACAGTTGAATATTTTTGTCCGACTTCCGCCAGTTTATTTCCTGTATTTTGTCCACGCTTATCACTTTGATGTATACGGTACAAAATGTTAGACAACGTTCATTTCCTAGATAATATAATAATATCTGGCGAAGATTATCAAATATTATTATCATTATCTTGGAAATCTGACGCTTTCTAAGACTTTGTCCCGTATTGTACGATTAGGTGTTTTTTTTTTTTTTAATAAAATTACGTATTTATAATTTTTTAGGGTTCCGTAGTCAACAAGGAACCCTTATAGTTTCGCCATGTCCGTCCGTCCGTCTGTCCGCAGTTTAGCTCAGAGACGCACAGTACTAGAGAGCTGTAATTTGGTGTAAATATACGGATTTGTTGTGCCAAAAAAGTGGTAATATAAAATCTCGTAAAATATTTTTTTTAGGGTACCTCCAGTACTTACACGTAAAGTGAGGATTTTTTTTTTCTCGCGTACCCCTTAGTGTGGGGTGTTGTGGGTAGTTGCTCTTAAGTATGTAAGACAATTTATAGTCAAGTACCTACAGAGATGAATAAAGCAGTTGCTAACTGAGACTACGGTGTGTCATTACGTTACATGGTGACAGCAGTGAAAATAATTATAAAGTACATTATAATTATCGAGATTTGTGTCAATAGTTTCGGCGAATAGTATTTGATTGGTGAATAATTATGGAACACGCGCGACCACCGTCAGAATTGAGTTTGGAAGGCAGCTCCGTCAGCCGGGCTGACGCGTGGAAAAAATGGAAAACGCAATTCACACTATTTTTGAAAGCATCTGGGGTGCATAAAGAAGAAAGTGGTGTGCAAGCCAGTTTACTGATCAATCTGATTGGACCCGAGGGGTTCGATATTTATGAGACTTTTACGTTTGATCAAGATATTCAAAAGGATGACGTCACTCTGTTAATCAAGAAAGGACAATGGGCAAAAATGTATGGAACTTGGTCCAAGATCCTCCACTGATGACACTTATGGGAAATGAAAGTATATGGTTGTGACATCATTCCGGCAAAAGATTATCAAAATCCGTCCGGGGGTTCTTTTTTTATGTCTATATAAGTGACTCCTAACCTAACCTAACTTTACCTATCCAAACCTAACCTAACCTAACTTGTTTTGTTAAGCTGTAAATGATTCCCGACGTATATTGAAGCATTTGGGAAGGCGCTTAGCTTATGCGTGCCTTAGACCCACTAAAATACCAACGAGACCTAAAATAGCTAACCTAACCTAACTTTTTTTGTTCAGCTAAAAATGATGCCCGACGTACATTGAACCATTTGGGAAGGCTGTTGGCTTATGCGTGACTTCGCCCACTAAAAATATCAACAAAACCTTAAATAGCTAACCTAACCTAACTTTTTTTGTACAGCTAAAAATGATGCCCGAAGTATACTGAACCATCTGGGAAAGCGGTTGGCTTACGTGTGACTTCGAGCCACTAAAAATACCAACAAAACCTTAAATAGCTAACCTAACCTAACTTTTTTTTGTTCAGCTAAAAATGATGCCCGAAGTATACTGAACCATCTGGGAAAGCGGTTGGCTTACGTGTGACTTTGAGCCACTAAAAATACCAAAAAAACCTTAAATAACTAACCCAACCTAACTTTTTTTGTTCAGCTAAAAATGATGCCCGAAGTATACTGAACCATCTGGGAAAGCGGTTGGCTTACGTGTGACTTTGAGCCACTAAAAATACCAAAAAAACCTTAAATAACTAACCTAACCTAACTTTTTTTGTTCAGCTAAAAATGATGCCCGAAGTATACTGAACCATCTGGGAAAGCGGTTGGCCTACGTGTGACTTCGAGCCACTAAAAATACCAAAAAAACCTTAAATAGCTAACCTAACTTAACTTTTTTTGTTCAGCTGAAAATGATGCCCGAAGTATACTGAACCATCTGGGAAAGCGGTTGGCTTACGTGTGACTTTGAGCCACTAAAAATACCAAAAAAACCTTAAATAACTAACCTAACCTAACTTTTTTTGTTCAGCTTAAAATGATGCCCGAAGTATACTGAACCATCTGGGAAAGCGGTTGGCTTACGTGTGACTTTGAGCCACTAAAAATACCAAAAAAACCTTAAATAACTAACCTAACCTAACTTTTTTTGTTCAGCTAAAAATGATGCCCGAAGTATACTGAACCATCTGGGAAAGCGGTTGGCTTACGTGTGACTTTGAGCCACTAAAAATACCAAAAAAACCTTAAATAACTAACCTAACCTAACTTTTTTTGTTCAGCTAAAAATGATGCCCGAAGTATACTGAACCATCTGGGAAAGCGGTTGGCTTACGTGTGACTTTGAGCCACTAAAAATACCAAAAAAACCTTAAATAACTAACCTAACCTAACTTTTTTTGTTCAGCTAAAAATGATGCCCGAAGTATACTGAACCATCTGGGAAAGCGGTTGGCTTACGTGTGACTTCGAGCCACTAAAAATACCAAAAAAACCTTAAATAGCTAACCTAACTTAACTTTTTTTGTTTAGCTGAAAATGATGCCCGAAGTATACTGAACCATCTGGGAAAGCGGTTGGCTTACGTGTGACTTCGAGCCACTAAAAATACCAAAAAAACCTTAAATAGCTAACCTAACCTAACTTTTTTTGTTCAGCTGAAAATGATGCCCGAAGTATACTGAACCATCTAGGAAAGCGGTTGACTTATGTGTGACTTCGAGTCACTAAAAATACCAAAAAAACCTTAAATAGCTAACCTAACCATACTTTTTTTGTTCAGCTGAAAATGATGCCCGAAGTATACTGAACCATCTGGGAAAGCGGTTGGCTTACGTGTGACTTCGAGCCACTAAATAAAAAAAACCAATGAGACCATAAATAGCTAACCTAACCTAACTTTTTTTGTTCAGCTAAAACTGATGCCCTACGTTTAATGGACCATCTGGGAAGGTGGTTGGCTTATGTTTCTTACACCGACTAAAAATACCTTTGAGACGAGATGAGATGAGACCTTAAGGTCTGCTGAAGCTGAACAAATAAGTTAGGTTGGGTTAGCTATTTAAATAGCTAATTAAGGTCTCGTTGGTATTTTTAGTAGGTGTAAGTGAAACATAAGGCAACCGCATTCCCAGATAGTTTATAGTGGCATCGTTTACAGCGGAACAAAAAAAGTTAGGTTAGGTTAGCTATTTAAGGTCTCGTTGGTATTTTTAGTGGGTCCAAGTCACACATAAGCCAACTGCCTTCCCAGATGGACCAGTATACGTCGGGCATCATTTTTACCTGAACAAAAATGTTCGGTTACGTTAGCTATTTAAGGTTTTGATGGTATTTTTAGTGGTTCGAAGTCACACATAAGCCAACCGCTTTCCCAGATGGTTCAGTATACTTCGGGCATCATTCATAGCTGAACAAAAAAAGTTAGGTTACGTTAGCTATTTAAGGATTTGATGGTATTTTTAGTGGTTCGAAGTCACACATAAGCCAACCGCTTTCCCAGATGGTTCAGTATATTTCGGGCATCATTTTTAGCTGTAAAAAAAAAGTTAGGTTAGGTTAGCTATTTAAGGTTTTTTTGGTATTTTTAGTGGCTCGAAGTCACACATAAGCCAACCGCTTTCCCAGATGGTTCAGTATACTTCGGGCATCATTTTTAGCTGAACAAAAAAAGTTAGGTTAGGTTAGCTATTTATGGTCAAATTGGTATTTTTAGTGGGTCGAAGTCATACATAAGCCAACCGCCTTACCAGATGGTTCAGTATGCGTCAGGCATCATTTACAGCTGAATGAAAAAAGTCAGGTTAGGTTAGCTATTTAAGGTTTTGTTGGTATTTTTAGTGGCTCGAAGTCACACATAAGCCAACCGCCTTCCCAGATGTTTCAGTATACGTTGGGCGTCATTTTTAGTTGAACAAAAAACGTTAGGTTAGGTTAGCTATTTAAGGTTTTTTTGGTATTTTTAGTGGGTCGAAGTCACACATAAGCCAACCGCCTTCCTAGATGTTTCAGTATACGTTGGGCGTCATTTTTAGTTGAACAAAAAAAGTTAGGTTAGGTTAGCTATTTAAGGTTTTGTTGGTATTTTTAGTGGCTCGAAGTCACACATAAGCCATCCGCTTTCCCAGATGGTTCAATATACGTCGGGCATCATTTACAGCTTAATGAAAAGTTGGGTTAGGTTAGATTAGGTAGTCACTTTTAAACGGAAATAAAAAAAGAACCCCAGGACAGATTTCGATAATTTTTTGCCAGAATGATGTCACAACTATGTTCTTTCATTTCCCATAAGACCATAAGTGTCATAAGTGGAGGATCTTGGACCGCTTTTGCCCATTGTCATTTGATGAATATTTCGGCGTCAGGCAGAATATAACTCTGGCCAGATACAACTTTTTTACGAGAAATCAGGATAGTGGCGAGTCTATTGATCAATATGTAACAGCATTGAAATTATTGAGCAAGAATTGTTGTTTTAAAAGTTTAGAAGAAGAACTAATTCGTGACCGTATCGTTTGTGGTATAAAAAGTACGGTAGTACGTGATCGCTTATTGAGAACAGAAGATTTGACATTAGAAAAAGCGATAAAAATCTGTCAAGTCAATGAAATTTCTAAGGACAGCAACCAGATATTGGAACCGCGGAGTGCAGGTGGCTCGGCGGAATCGGCGCCTGTACAAGTTGATGCAGTCGGTGTGCGTGGTGGTGTTGGTGGACGTGGCTGGCGCAGTCGCGGTCGCCCGCGCCGCCGCGGACGTGGAGCGGTTGGTTCCGGTTTCAACGAGGTTCGACAATCAGGTGCATCGGGTCACTGTCTCAGGTGCGGCGGTGATTGTTCTGAGCCCACTTCGTGTCCAGCTATATTTGTGCAGTGTTATGTGTGTGAAAATTATGGGCATTTTGCTAGAATGTGTAAAGTGAAAAGAAATGTTAAGAAAGTACACGATATAGCTATAAGTGAAGTGAAATACGACGAAGAGGACGATTGTGAGTCATTTTTTATATCAGTTTTGTATAATGCATCTGAGATAAACACTTCGTCTGAGGACTGGTATGAAATACTTCAAGGGAAATGTGGTTATGAAAAATTTAAATTAGACACTGGAGCGGACATAAGTGTTTTATCCTTAAAACGATTCTTATCATTAGGGTACGATAGTAAACTAATAAATATTAATAATCGTGTTAGATTGCAATCTTACAGTGGTGATTTAATCCCGATAAAAGGCATTTGTATTTTAAAATGGCGGTATAGGAATATTGTTTACGAATTAAAATTTGCCATCGCTGAAATGGACTGTCAAAGTGTGCTGGGATTGCAAGCATGTTTAACTTTAGGTTTAGTCAAAAGAGTTCACAATATTAATTTCTCAGAATATCATGATTTATTTAATGGCTTAGGCTGTTTGCCAGGTGAATATCACATTGTTGTTGATAAAACTGTGATGCCAGTGATTTGTGCTCCTCGTAAAGTACCTTTAGGATTGCGCGACAAGTTGCACGACGAGTTGAATAGAATGAATGAGTTGGGAGTTATTAGGAAGGTGACTCATCCGACTCCTTGGGTAAACTCATTAGTGATTGTTGCAAAGAAGAATGGTCAGTTGCGGGTATGTTTAGACCCTAGACCACTTAATAAGGCTATTCAACGTGCACATTTTCAATTACCAACAATAAATGAATTGGCCACAAAGCTACATGGTGCTCGATATTTTTCAGTTTTAGATGCAAATTCCGGATTTTGGTCGGTTAAATTAGATAAGGCAAGTGCAGATTTATGTACATTTAGTACACCGTTTGGGCGATATCAGTATTTGTGATTGCCCTTTGGGCTGAATTGTGCGCCCGAAGTATTTCACGCAAAAATTAAACAATATTTTGAGGGTCTAGAGGGGATAGATTCTTTTATTGACGACATAATTTGTTGGGGTAGAAATAAAAACGAACACGATATGCGATTAAAAGCGTTATTAAATAGAGCTCGGGAAATTAATTTAAAATTCAACAAAGATAAATGCCGGATATGTGTGGAGGAGGTTACATACTTGGGGCATATTTTTAACAAGGATGGTATGAAAATGGACCCAGAAAAAGTAAGGGCAGTCAATAAAATGCCCGAACCTACGGATCGTAAAAGCTTGGAAAGATTTTTAGGGACAGTAAACTATCTATCAAAGTTTATACCTAACTACTCTGAGCATATTTTTCCTCTGACACGTCTATTAAAAAAGGATAATCTATGGAGTTGGGAAGTTGAACATAAAAACACTTTTGAGAAGTTAAAGAACTTAATATGTAATGCACCGGTATTATCACTATACAACGTCTCTAGTCCAGTAATATTGTCCGTGGACGCGAGCAGTGTTGCTCTGGGGGCCGTACTCATGCAAGACGGGCGGCCAGTCGAGTATGCGTCTCGCACGCTCACTGAGACACAGCAAAGGTACGCACAAATCGAAAAGGAAATGTTGGCTATTGTCTTCGCGTGTGAGAAGTTTCACCAATACATTTACGGCAAAAACAATGTAGTTGTGGAGTCGGATCACAAACCACTCGAAAGTATTTTCAAGAAATCCTTAGATGCAACCCCAGCACGCTTACAGCGTATGATGTTAAAAATTCAAGGTTATGATCTAGTGGTTACTTATAAGCCTGGGAAGTATATGTACATACCGGACACATTGTCGCGAGCGCCACTTCCAGATTTGTATAGTGATAGTATTAGCAGGGCCATTCTAAGCCAAATTAAAATGATTATTAATAATGTGCCGATGTCACAGAGCAAGTTTACTCTTGTAAAGCAGGAAACAATGAAGGACACGTCATTAAAACTGTTGCTAAAATATATTAATCAGGGTTGGCCTGACAAGTTCAACGTAGAAAGTAATTTAAAATACTACTGGTCTATGAGAGATGAACTTTATTGTGTGGATGGTGTAATATTTAAAGATAAACAAGTTTTGATACCGCAATCAATGCGCAATGAAATGTTAAAAATAATTCACGAAGGGCATTTAGGGATTGATCGTTGTAAAAGGCGTGCTCGTGAAGTATTATTTTGGCCTGGTATAGCAAAAGACATAGAAAACTATATCAAAAAATGTAAAGTGTGCCAGGAGAATTCAAACAAACCCAGTAAAGAGCCTATGATACCTGTTTCTATACCAAAGTTGCCGTGGAATAAAATTGGAACTGATATATTTGAATATAGGAGGAAAAGCTATTTAATTATAATTGATTACTTTTCTGGTTTTATGGAAGTAGCACAGTTAAGAGATAGTACGTCGAACTCGGTAATAAATATTCTGAAGGAAAATTTTGCACGATATGGAATACCAGATACGGTTATCAGTGATAATGGCCCACAATATTCTTGTAGTAATTTTAAAAAGTTCGCATCTGAGTGGGGATTTAAACACGTCACGTCATCCCCATATTATGCTCAATCAAATGGCAAAAGTGAAAGAGCAGTGCAAACCATAAAGAAAATGTTAAAAAAGTCAGTGGAAAGTAACACCGATTTTTATTTAAGCTTGTTAAACTATAGAAACACGCCACGGGAAAATTTGAATTCTCCTGCACAACTAATGATGGGAAGGCGATTAAATTGTAAATTGCCAGTACATCCCGACCTTTTACACCGTAACAAATGTGATGATTATTATTTACAATATAAAAAACTTTTGAATCGACAAGTAAAAAGTAAGTCATATTATGATCAACATTGTAAACCTTTGCCAGAATTGAGTGTGGGCGATGACGTCATAATGTTGGAGAATAATAATGAGCGAATTCGTGGCAAAGTGGTAGCAAAGGCTCCAACTCCGCGTTCATATATTGTGAAAAATAGAAAAGGTATTTACAGACGAAATCGCCGACATTTGATTAGGAGCACACCTATATGTAGTCAAAAAGAAGAGGTGATCAAGGAAAAGTATATTGTTGTATCGGATGATGATGAGGATATGTATGTTTCGGGTAATGATGATGATGATGATGATGAATATGTACCGAGTAATGATATGGAGGATAGCATGCAAAATTCTTATGTACCACCTGTAACTCGTAGTAAGGCAAAACAATGAAACATGTTTGTTATTATGTTAAGTTTATTTTTATTACGTTTTCTTTTGTTTATTTAAGGGGAAGATGTTGTGGGTAGTTGCTCTTAAGTATGTAAGACAATTTATAGTCAAGTACCTACAGAGTTGAATAAAGCAGTTGCTAACTGAGACTAATAGGTCTTTAAAAAATAATGATAGTTTCCATTAACAATTTTTTGATAAAAAAATTCGTTTGTGAAATATTAAGCTTTAAAGTGCTAAATTTTGCTCGATTCGAGTGTCCCCCCCCTCTACCAGCTAAACGGTTATGTTTGGGGGTGTGAAAAAATACACAATAGTAGTATATATAACGAAGTTTAAAAGAAAATTATCATGACTAAGTAGGCTTTACAACTTTACGAGTAATAGTCGACCAACTTATAAAATGTACTTGGGCATCATATTTTCTAAACAAAATGTATCGGAGACAACTGCAAATGTAAGTTTGTCAACTTTATTTTTACAGCTTATAAAGGTATGTTTTTTGGGGATAGGTAGGTTTTTATCGTCAGCTATTTTTAACTAAATTCAAAAAAGGAGGAGGTTCTAAATTCGTCGTAATCTTAATTCTTATGTATTTTCCCTGATTTCTCAAAGACTCCTGGACCGATTTTGAAAACTTCTTCTTTTTAAAATTAAATTCACCGAATTAGTTTAGTTAGTTCGCATAAGTATTTTTGTTCTATAGCTCAGAAAGATCTAGTTTACAAGAATTGGCACATCTCTATTCACGAAATAATGTTAGCACTAGAATGTAGAAGGCGTTGTCAACTTGGAATCTGTTATTTTTTTTAATAAATAAAACCTAAAAAAGTACTAACATGTTACTCCTAGTTTCCTAGTATGCGTCCATTGATTCACATCTCGTCATTTCGCTCGCTTTTTTTATCGTGGTAAAATCATCAAATTAGCCCTCCCAGCCAGTGCAGGGCGGGAGGGACTGTCAGACTTGTACTGACTAAAATCCACGGTGTCCTTCAATAGCCCTTTACGTTTCGGGGTCACGGTATTCGTTTGTTCCTGCGACCCCGGTAGGCTTTGGCCCTCTAAGTTTCCACCACTGACTGAGCACATAGTATACCACCAGTTATTATAAATATGATTTTTTTGATATGCTATCCAAAAAGCGTAAGTGACGTCACTCATTGTTCCTACACTAACTTGATAGTGCTTGATAATTTGGTATTAGCTATCGCCAACGTCCATACTACGTTGAATACACCGGTTCTCGTCCGATCACCGAAGTTAAGCAACATCGGGCGCGGTCAGTACTTGGATGGGTGACCGCCTGGGAACACCGCGTGACGTTGGCTTTTTGATCCTTTACGATTTTTCTTTTTAATATTATCTTTTTACGTCGACTCAGCGTTATTTGATATTTTTTTGTTTTTAGTAGTTGTTATGCATTTGATATTCCATCAACTAGCTTTGAGTTCGCATAGTTGGTATCGCCCACTCTAGAGTCTCGCAATGGAGGCCACAATAAAAGCCGTTCATTATCGCTATGACGGACGCTTATTTGAAATTTTTAATTCCGAAAAATATTACAAAAAATATTATTAAATGGTGCTACAGTCCCAGTCACAAGACACAATAACTGTGAAAGTATTGTAGGAGCCCATTATTAAAGATATTTGACAGGTAGCCAGGTGCCTACGCTCGGGGTCAACCACAGTGTTTCAAAAACCAGCCCCGAAGTCGACGATTTTTTCGAAACCACGGCAAAACTTGAAACTTTAATGGGAAGGCCGGTGAAAGCTAATTGTAGACGGCGCGACAAACATACCAACACCCTCTCACAGAGGGTGTTGGTGTGGAACACCCTCTCACAGAGAGGCGGCCTGTGTCGCAACACTCCCAACATCCCAACAGTGGGAGTATTTACAGGCTGATGATGTGCGGATTGTTAGGAGGTGGATTTCAAACTATTACCGTCTTACCGCAAGATAAACTTCTGTTGAATACTTGTCTAAAAAGTGTCAACGTCAAAACGACATTCACGTTGTTATAAGGGTCGTTTTGCATTTACACTTTTTTTAGACAAGTGTTCAACAGACGTTTAGGCCGCGCTCACTTTGGATACGTTTTCGTACGAATTCCATTCGTGCAGAAACGTACGAACACGCAGTGCCGTATTATCCATAAGGCACTTTAGGCCAGTGCCTAGGGGCCCACTATGACCAGGGGCCCAGTCCCATTACTCACTATAAAAAAATGAAAAAAAAAAAAATAGAATTGTGTGGATTTATGAAACCACGGTAAAAGTGACACCTTTTTCTTCATATTATAAGCCCCCATTATTGACACTTGTATAATGACAAATAATTAACTTGAAATCAGCAACTCAAGTGTGGGTATAATTGTCAGGGTGAAATGGTATCAGGCAAATTGCGTTGTAGTGGTATGAAAAAGGGAGGTCCCGAAACGAGCTGTGCCTAGGGGCCCCGAGATGGTTAATCCGGCCCTGCGAACACGCACAAACATTACCGACCTTCTGAGTACTATGAAAACGCTCGACAATGCGCGAGTTCGTCGTAAGTATACGTACGTGCAAGTCCGACGTCCGAAATCAATACGAACTTGTTGGGATTTTATTATACGTTCGTGCGTTCATCATGCGCTAATACCGGTACTCTGTCTATTTGACGGAGAAAAACTATATTCAGTGTGCGCACTCAATTCGTACGAACAGTGCTCAATTGCTCATAGGCTTACGTAGGATATAATTCGCGTTCAAAGTGAGCGCGGCCTTACCTTTTTTGTAGTGAGACTGCTACTGTCTAGTTTGATTTTCTTTAGTATATCTAGTATTATTTCCAGCTGATACAGTCAGCATCAAAAGTTGCTGACCATATTCAGATTTTCAAAATCCCTGTACACCGAATAATTACGTATTATTATGGTGTACAGCGATTTTGAAAATCTGAATGTGGTCAGTAAGTTTTGATGCTGACTGTACAATGAGCCATATGTCGTCGCATATGACATAATTATGGCTCTGAAACGTGGTCTTTGACTGCTGGCCTTTTAGAGAGACTAAGAGTCACTCAACGAGCAATGGAAAGAGCTATGCTCGGAGTTTCTTTGCGGGATAAAATCCGGAACATGGATATTCGGCAAAGAACCAGAGTCACCGACATAGCTCATAAAATTTGCAAGTTGAAGTGGTAATGGGCAGGCCACATCGCTCGTAGAACTGACAACCGATGGGGAAGAAAAGTTCTCGAGTGGCGACCACGGACCGGAAGACGCAGCGTAGGCCTCCCACTAGGTGGACCACACACAGAGAGAGGGTCTCGGGCAACCGATGGATGCAAGTGGAGGATTGTGTGAGCGTGGTGGTCTAAGGGAGAGGCCTATGTTCAGCAGTGGACATCTTCCAGCTGATGATGAAACAATGAAACCTAACACGTTTTTCCTCAAACTGCTTAACTGATGATTGAACACAATGATTGCGATATTTTTTAAGTAGATTCTTATCACGTTCGGATACGCACGGAAGCGGCGAAATACGTTTGAATACACACAAAATGTCATTGGACATGTAGTTTCTTTTTATCAAGATAAATATCATTATTATCATGAAAATTATACCTTCGTGATATTAATCAATGAATTATTTTTAAATGCACATCAAATGACTTATCACCCGCCAATTTTATTTACATCAGTTAGATGTTTTTTTACATTGAAATAATGATTGTAATGCAATTTTGGTTTTGTTTTTGCAATTAGGGGTGAAGTTTTGATGATGGAAAACTACCGGAGATTTATCGTGAAGATTGGGACGGGATATAATAATAATAAAGATGATTTTTTTGAGGAATAAAGATGTTTTTTTTTTGTCTGGAGTACCTATCCAGAAGACGCGGGTTCGAATCCCGCTTGCAATCTGAATTTTTTTCTTTCCTCAAAAAATCATCTTTACGATGCGCGTCGCATGCGTTTAGAATAATTATTATAATAATAATATTCCACAACTATCACACAACGCCATCTAGTCCCAAGCTAAGCAGAGCTTGTGTTATGGGTACTGATGATGATGATGATGCCATCTAGCCGATTTCGGCCACAGCGACTGCAATCGATGGCTTTTAGAGTGGTTGAGAGCTTTGATGTGCCCTTTCATGTGCTCTCCAATGACTCGCATATCCAACTTTTGCCATAAAACTCCGAGCACAAAGTGGACATGTAAGAACACCATTGATGACATTGTAATTTATATTTGCAGGTGGTCTAGCTTTTATGTCATCACGCTTCTTGTCCAATTGTAACCTTCTTGTCTCTTCAAAGGTGTAAGCCTGCTCTTGTACATAGTGTCTCCACTCGGGCCGATATTGTGCCTGGTTCTCCCATGTAGAAGGGTCAATTTTGCACTTCTTAAAGTGTCTTTTAAGAACATCCTTGAAACGCAGCAACTGACCACCGTGTTTCCGTTTCCCTTCTTGGAGTTCCGAATAGAAGATACGCTTCGCAAGTCTATTATCGTGCATTCTATGTACATGCCCACACCACCTTAACTGACGCCTCATTAAGTAAGCCTCTATGCCCAGGACGTTAGCTCGCCTTAAAACAATCGTATTTCTAATACGATCCGACCAGCTGATGTTCATGATGCTTCGAAGGCATTTTAGGTGAAATTTATCCAACGTCCTTATATGTTTACGATAGAGGCACCACGTTTCTGACGAGTACAACAAATTTGGAAGAACTATTGCCATGTACACCGAGATCTTAGTGCTTAATTTGAGATCATGCGAACGAAAAACTTTGGGTTGCAATTTACCAAAAGCAGATGCTGCAGCACAAATTCTTTGATTTACTTCAGCGTCAAGATCCCCTTTGTATGTTACTATGCTGCCCAAATACTTGAAACATTGCACCTGCTTCAGCTTGCTGCTACCGATGAATATGTCAGGAATCAATATCTGGTCGTTTATGTCCATGGCCATAACTTCAGTTTTTTTAACATTAATGGAAAGACCAAACTTGCAACAAACGTCATTGAGACCACCTATCAGCGCCTGTAAACCCTCGCAGGTGTCCGCCACGAAGCACAGGTCATCAGCATACATGATTTCTGTTACTGTAGTAATAGAGACTCGAGTGCGGGCTTTCAATCTGGCAAGGTTAAATAAACCGCCATCAGTTCGGAAACGAATCCGAATGCCCTCTGAGATAAGTTTCAAGGTTTCCCGAATGACAACCGCAAAGTAGAGAGCAAACAGTGTAGGCGCAAGTACACAACCTTGCTTCACGCCACAGGTTACCCTAAAAAAATCTGATTGTTCGTCTTTTACTGCGACGCAACAGGCCATATCATCATGAAGGAGTCGTATCAGCCGTACAAACTTCTCAGAGCATCCCAGCTTTAATAACAGAGTCCATAAAGCTTCTCGGGGAACACTGTCAAATGCCTTTTCAAGATCAACGAAACATAAATATAAAGGTCGACCTTGTTCTTTACTTTTCTCTTGAAGCTGACGAATAGAGAATATGGCTTCACAGGTTCCTCTTTCAGGACGAAAGCCAAATTGGGTTTCCGGAAGTATTGCCTCTGATACTGGAATGAGGCGGTTCAGAAGAATCCTCGCAAATACTTTTCCAGGTGTAGAGAGCAGTGAGATACCACGATAAGAGTTGCAGTCTGATCGGTCACCTTTGTTCTTATACAGGGCGCTTATACGAGATAATTTAAAAGTATCCGGTACCTGCTCTTTATCCCACATGGTCACGAATAGGTCTCTCAGGACTTCATAAAGTCTCTCACCACCGTACTTAAGTAATTCCCCTGGAACATTATCGATACCAACCGCCTTCTTATTATGTTGCTGAACTGTAGCATCTCTGACTTCTTTCAAAGTTGGCGGTTCGTCTAGACCGGTAGTTGAAGGTAACGTGGGCAAGGATGCAATATATGCCAAATCTGCTGAACGATCTAAATTGAGAAGTTCATTGAAATGCTCGGCCCAGCGCGCAAGCACTTCATCCTTAGATGATAAACTCTCAGAACCATCACGAGATTTAATAGGCACATTAACACAATGGCTCGAACCAATTAATTTACGTACCTCCTCATAAAACGCACCAAGTTGCTTAGTATCAGATAGCCACTGGATATATTTGGCTTTTTCTAGCCACCACTTGTCTTTAATACCTCTGGTTAACTTTCGTAATTCAGAACTTCTCTGCTTGATAGCGTTTGCGGTTTGTCTATTTGTTCTATTGTTATCTTGTTGCTTTAGTAGATTTCGGTGCCTTGTCAATGCTTCTGTTATAAGCTCGCTATTCTCATCAAACCAATCCTCATTAACGCGTACTTTAGTGCCCAACATCTGAAAGCCAGTGTCCAGAAGCCGAGAAGAGAAGTCTTGCCATTGGGCCTCAAGATCATCATTGGACACAGTAAATGTATTAAATTCAGAATTGATAGCAAGGGCGTACTCCTTTCTCACGTTGAAATTCTGAAGCTTTCCTACATTAAGGCGCGCAGCCCTTACTAGAGATGATCTGCGAGGAGGATGGAGACGAAGCTTAAGCTTTGTAATAACAAGCCTATGATCTGACCAACAATTTGCACCTCGCATTACACGTGTAATTTTAACTTGGGGTATGTCTCTTTGGCGAACAAGCGCGTAGTCAATTAGGTGCCAATGTTTGGAACGAGGGTGCATCCACGTGGCCTTATGTTTCATCGGCAGTCTGAATAGTGTGTTAGTGATGGATAAACCGAACTGGGCACAAAGGCTGAGTAATGATTGCCCGTTACTATTCATGTTACCGATTCCGTGCCTACCCAGCACACTGGGCCATGCTTCGTGGTTACGCCCAACTCTTGCATTAAAATCACCCAAGATTAATATTTGCTCCCTAGGGGAGACACTAGCTAGAGCCTGAGCCAATTCTTCATAAAATCTATCCTTAACCTCGTCTGAATTTGTCATGGTAGGTGCGTATACACTTATCACATTCAAGTAATTATCATTATCTAGATGAAGGCGTAACGATATCATACGATCTGATTTGTACGTTGGGTATTCGCCCAATTTTTTGGCAATGGATGTCTTAATTGCAAAACCCACCCCTGAACGCCTGGGTTCAGACATAGCAGTCCCCTTCCAAAAGAAAGTGTATCCACCGCCACACTCTTCCCGTTCACCTTCGTCAGCAAGATGGGTTTCGCTGATTGCAGCTATGTCTACATTGTATCGAGCAAGCTCACGTGCTACAATTGCTGTCTTACGTTCAGGGCATTGATTAGTGTCTCGATCCAGAAGAGTGCGCACATTCCACGCACCAAATGTCATAGTTGATGATTTCATATACTTTTTATTGCGTCGACCACAAAGAAAGGGTTGCACAGGCAGCTGTGGTTACTACCTCCCAGATAAAGTGGGCGAACAATTTTTGGGACACCTTTTCTAGCCCCCTCCCCGGCTGAGCGGGGGAAGCAGTGCCTCCCTAAATAGGGCTGCTTCGTCACTCAACGTGCTGCCCAATCCGTGCTGTCACCCAAATTGCAGCACGAAAACGACCACTCTCCTTGAGCCGCCTATGTGCAGACATCAGACAAAGCTCAGCTTGCAATACAGCCGAACCTCTCTACCTTTGTCCATCGCCATAGGACTTAAATCGGAAGCCATTATTTGGAAGCAGTCAGGTGCGCAGTGCGTATATTAAAGTGCATAAGTGTGCGCGCAGACACAGATGCACTCTCTCGTCCATACCCTCCTTGATCCAGTGGAACGGGAACCGCTACAACTGGAGAAAGGCTAGATGCAGTGAAGTGGCCGGTCAATAACTAAATATCCCCTATTGCCGCCCTTAAGGCCTTCCACAATGCCTAGCTGCCTAGCCACCCAAGGTGGACCGCCATTGAAGCCTAGACAGACCCTATGCACTTTGCGGGAGGAAACCGCAACACTTGAAAATATTCAAGCCCCTCTACCAGGTTTTGCCCACGAGTCGACGTGGTTACCGGGATGTGGCCGCTGCGTGCAACACAGCTACTTGGAGCCACTGGTGAGAGTTTGTAAAATATCAACGATTTTTACTACGCACTCCGCCGCCTGATAAGGCCGACTGGCAGGAGCCCGATGGGTACTAGACAACTGATAAACATACTTATATATTTCTAAATACATAAATACCCAGACACGAAACAAATGATCGTGCTCTTCACACAAACATTTGTCCTGGATGGGAATCGAACTAACGACCTCCTGCATAGCAGTCAGGGTCACTAACCACTAGACCAACAGGCCTGTCTAATGATGATAATCTATGTCGGGCATATCACCGCCCGGGCGATTCAATCCGTTATTTTTCTGAGAATTTTATTTTTGTGCTGTCATTATTACAATTCATTTTAATTGACAGCACGATTGGCTCAGTGGCTGAACGATTGGACTGCTGCTTTGCGTGTCGGTTTCGATTCCCGCACAGAACAAATTTAATAAATGAATACTGACAAACGTAAAACGCTTCGAAATTCGGTAGTATAGCTTGTGACGTCATAAAGCCTCTAAAATTGTACCAACCGAGTAACGTTTTGTGATTTTTAGAAGTAGGTATCTTTGTCAATTTTGGTCTACTTAACAAATTAAAAAATAAGGGTCTATATATTATATTTTTTTGAGTAAATAAGCCTAATATGTCGGGATGCAACCGTCCGAGTCCGAGCAATCAACCCGTCATTAATTCTGAGAATTTTATTTTTGTCTTGAAAGATCTTTTGTATTGTACTGATGGGCTCAATCAATTTCTCATTTTGTATGAGAAAACCAAAAAAGTTTTTTGCAAGTTTCCATAAGGGTGCTCAAACATCTATCGACGCGGAATCGGATTTTTCCATCGCCCTTTCTCTTTCTGTCGCTTAGAACTGCCATTTGCTAGACCGAGACAATGCGATAGCACGCGGCCGCGTCAAGGATTCCGCCACGTGCGATCGCATTATGCTTTCTGTCTCGGTCTAGCAAATGGCAGTTCTAAGCGGTAGAAAGAGAAAGGGCGACGCAAAAAGCCGATTCCGCGTCGATAGATATGGGAGCACCCTTAGTCTCAGAACAAACATTGTTCAGTAACATGAGCTAAGTTACCCCACGCGAGGTTTTGCGCTATTAACGTTACACGTTGTATATATTTAGATATATTCACCTCTCTTCCAACAATGGGGTAGGCAGTATTGTCCTGTATATCAGATTCTCCTTGCTGTAATATCTTGGGTCGTCTGGGGTTCTTAGCGATGCCTCGACCACGTCGAGCTGGTTGGAAGTCTTCCACTGAAAGTTGATGGCAAAATAATAAGGGTGCTCCCACATCTATCGACGCGGAATCGGCTTTTTCCGTCGCCCTTTCTCTTTCTGTCGCTTAGAACTGGCATTTACTAGACCACCATTAACATTACCACCACCATAACACCATTAACACCATTTAACAGCACCCTAAGAGGGATTATTTATCGTCAGTCCCTCCCACCCAGGGGCAGGGCGGGAGGGACTGTCAGAGTGTCAGACTTGTACTGAAAAAAAATTCATGGTGTCCTTAAATAGCCCTTTACGTTCCAGGGTCACGGTAATTCGGTAAGTCCCGCGCCCCGGCAGGCTTTGGACCTCTACAGGGCGGTCCGGTGGATAGCCGTTGAAAATTTCGTGTTTGTTATCGCCAACGTTTATTTAAACTACGTTGAATACAAATGTGGGAAGTCGGACAAAAAAATTAACAATAGAACAAAAAATTACAGTGACGTCACTTATTGTATATGAATAACTTGATAGTGGTTAATAATTTGGTGTTTACTATCGCCAACGTCCATACTACGTTGAATACACCGGTTCTCGTCCGATCACCGAAGTTAAGCAACATCGGGCGCGGTCAGTACTTGGATGGGTGACCGCCTGGGAACACCGCGTGACGTTGGCTTTTTGCAATTTTTTGAGGAATATTGTTATTTCTTACAAGTTTATACAATTATTCTGCATACAATGATTGTATATTTCTATGGAATATGTACTCCCACTGCTAAATTACTATGTTGTATTCACTTTGAGATAAAAATAATAAAAACAAAGAAAATATTAAATAGTGACAGTTTACCTGCCCAAAAAAAAGCGTAAATATAAATTCCAAACCTCCAAATCGCAAAATGTTAAGAAAATAATCAAAAAGCCAACGTCACGCGGTGTTCCCAGGCGGTCACCCATCCAAGTACTGACCGCGCCCGATGTTGCTTAACTTCGGTGATCGGACGAGAACCGGTGTATTCAACGTAGTATGGACGTTGGCGATAGCTAACACCAAATTATCAACCACTATCAAGTTAAATGAGTGACGTCACTTTTGGTTCCACATGACGAATGGACTCGCTCTCTGTGTAACATAAAATGTACGTGAAGTTTTGAATTAGTAACGCCTCCCGGGATCGCGGTGTTATCAAAACATTGTAACCGTGACCCTGTAACGTAAAAGGCTATTGTAGGAAAACCGTATTTTTTTCAACTATGTAAAATTACAAACTTTAGCTTTGTGATTTTGCATGTTATACAGGTGTATCGGGTTTCGCATAATATTATACAACGTGTAACGTTAATAACGCAAAACCTCTCGTGGGGTAACTCTGAACAATGTTTTAAGACAAATTTTGCTTTTTCATACAAAATGAGAAATTCATGGAGCCCATCAGTATGAAAAATTTTTTTTTTTTTGCGAACTTCCGAAAGACTTAGAACAACAAACATTGTTCAGTAACATGGGCTGAGTTAACCCACGAGAGGTTTTGCGCTATTAACGTTACACGTTGTATACTAAAAATAATCTACTTTATAAAAGTAAGTTGGGTTTTCCTTCCTGACGCTATAACTCCAGAACGCACGAACCGATTTCCACGGTTTTGCATTTGTTGGAAAGGTCTCGGGCTCCGTGAGGTTTATAGCAAAGAAAACGAAGCCATCTGGTGGCGAAACGGAGTTCGCCGGGTTTGCTAGTGTTGTATATAGTAGTGGTATCACTACATAGTATAAAACAAAGTCGCTTTCTCTGTCCCTATGTCCCTTTGTATGCTTAAATCTTTGAAACTACGCAACGGATTTTGATGCGGTTTTTTTTAATAGATAAAGTGATTCAAGAGGAAGGTTTATATGTATAATAACATCCATTAAATAGTGGAGAAGTGCTGTTATTTTTGAGGTTTCTAATGTGATGTCGTAAATAATCAGTTTTTCTGTAGTGTATTTAGTATCAGCATTGCACCCGTACGAAGCCGGGGCGGGTCGCTAGTACATAATATTACATACACACTCGTGTGGGCTCTGGCTTGATACAGGCGACATGTGTGCGCGGCACGTTGTTGAGCACGGACAGTGCGCGCGCGCACGACGGGATCACACTCGTAGTACCCTGGAATAAGACACAAAATTCATTATCTAAATAAATAAAAAATCAATGCCACTTTTCGTTGTAATTTTATAACTCAAGAACGGGCTCAGCTATCCAAACCAAATGTTTAGGCTTTATTCAGACTATTTAATAGAACTATTTAGTTTGTTAGTGGGAATTTTGCTGTCAAAGTAGCGAAGCACGTACAGTCACGAGCAATAACATGTATACACTTAGGAATTCAAAAGCGATTTTCTCCTACCATTAATAATTTATTTTTGCGTTTTCATGACCCTTCTACTTTGGAAGCCATGCTATTACGAAACAGGTCTTATTTTAATGTTTTTTTTTTAAGTGTATACATTTTGTTGCTCGTGGCTCGGGCCGCTAGTTATTTTAAAGAAATTAATATAATATTACTTATTATAGTTTGTACAAATAGGTTTCGCAAAATAAATAATATCTTAAAGAAATTGATGAAACAGAAGTTTGGCTAATAATTTGCACTCATTACGTACCTACTCCTATTTCAATACTGATAATTATTATTAGAATGGCAAAAAAAACATTTTGTGCACTGCATAAATAAATTGAAAATCTGTTTAGTCCGTCAGTTACAATATTAAAAAAAAAAACTCTTAGATTTATAGAATGTCCGAATTCCTAATAGGCAATTCGGAATTGAAGCAAAAAAAAGGAATAAAAACGATCGCCTTGTCTTGGTTCGATTCCTACGTAAAACATATGCCAGAAAAAAAAACTTCAAATGTCAGTTTCCCACAAAAAATCATAAAAACAAGATTTATATTATCTCAAAATTGCAAAAAGTTAATAGAAAATGTCAAAAAGCCAACGTCACGCGGTGTTCCCAGGCGGTCACCCATCCAAGTACTGACCGCGCCCGATGTTGCTTAACTTCGGTGATCGGACGAGAACCGGTGTATTCAACGTAGTATGGACGTTGGCGATGGCGATCACCAAATTATCAACCACTATCAAGTTATTGTATGAACAATGAGTGACGTCACTTAGAGGTTTAGGTGTAGGTCTTTCTAGGACGTCCCCTAAATGTATATTATCTATACATATAAATAAAATCGAAGTGTCTGTTACTGTTTGTAATATTGTAATAAACGTTTTTACTACATGCATAACATGAATATTATACGGTACATACACCAAAATAACATTTTTTACAATTTTCGTCTGTCTGTCTGTTTGTAATGGCTAATCTCTGAAATAGCTGGACCGATTTTGACGGGACTTTTATTGAAAAGGTAGCTGATGTAATAAGGAGTAACTTATGCTAATTTTATTTTATTATTTTTTATATTAAAAAATACGCCGTTGAGTTCCGACATCCACGCGAACGAAGTCGCGAGCACAGTTAGTAAATAAATATAAAATTGGTCTACCTTTCTAAAGGATATCTTGGTGATATCTATAAGCTTGTCGTGTGGAACGTTTTGAACAGCAAGCGTCTTCATTACCTCTTCAGACGTGGGATTCAGACCTTCCATCTGAAAATAAAAAAATATTATAATGAGGGATTTTCTTTTTATGTTTTCCCTAGTCAATGGATAGATGGCGCTGAACTTGATATGTTACTGCAATGAACGGAACGTCAAGTCATTTTTTTTTTTTTCACTTGGATGGAATTTTGAGATCGTAAAACAAAAAGTACATGTCATGTCATTGTCAGTCACATCACATCACACAAATGGCATTTTGAAAATAAATAACAACAAGGAAAAAGAAAAAAATATTAATTTACCAGTCTTTTTAATTTATGAGTTTTCCACGTCAGAAAGAAAATGTCCCAAGAAAAAAAGAAGAGAAGTCTGTGCCTCGTGGATTTGTGCAAAAATGAAGGCATACATATTTTTCCTAGAGTAACGCCGTCAGTTCAACGCCATCTATAGAGTTCTTGGAAACTACTCTTTTTATTTAAACTCCAAAAAGAAAACTTCTCATTGTAACGTAGTTTCACACTCACTGCTCAGCTCCTATTGTATCGCAGCGTTATGTTATAGGCTTATTTTTAAGTGCCTACCAGTAAAATACCTATTTTATAACAAAAAATCGACCAGAATGTACTTATGCTCATCAATTTGTGTAGGTATCATAAAGTACTGTAGAAATTAAAAACGTATATTTTGAAAGTTGGCAACGTCGCAGAAAGCTGTCAAATATTTACAAGTTTTAAATAATTTGAAAAATTTTCTGTATGAAAACAAGTAATATGGCTCTGTAGTGCACTAAAAAATTGATATAGGAATGCATTTAAAACACTGAATTTGATGTTGTAACCGTTTCAGGTGTATAAAAGGCATTTGGAAAGTTACCAAATGGTTTTTTTCACATCTAACGTAATATTGGTCGTCTCTGATGGTCAAGGATTGTACAATCGACCAAGTGGAATTATGACCCACCATAAGCTTATTGTCCCACAGACATTCAAATACAATTAGGTCGACATTCGCGTAAACATACATATCCATGGTAACGACTTTGATCTTTGTCAATATGACAGATTCAAACGATTTATTGTCAAAATGGGTCATGATTCAACTTTGTCGACTGTACGTGCGAAGTCAGTTATAAATAGGAATATCAAATCGAACGCAGTGCGCGATGTGACAGAAATGTGAATCAATAGGGTAGTTTCCAGGTTCAAAATAATTACATTCTATTTAGTCCGTATTTTAGATTATAAAACATATTGGATACGTATTTTTTCTTTTTTCGATTAAACAAAAAAATAACAAAGATAATAAATAGCCTATTTAAGTTACCTGTGACGTCACTCTGCGCGAAAAATGCCACGCATCGTGACGTCACACGTAACTTTAATAGGTTATATCTTTGTCATTTTTGGTCTAATTTACAAATAAAAAAATACGTGTCCCTTATTTTTGAATAATCTAAAAGACGGACTTATTACATTTTTTAGGGCAACTACCCTATTGGGCGTGGGTCATGATCGGACGGCGAGCCACCTGTTACTCGCCGTCCGCATGTTCATACACTTCTCATCAAAAAAATCGAAACACCTCGCAGTTTATGATTTGATAAGGATTATCAGAAAAATGTGTATATTTAGGAATAAATGTAAAATGTCATTTAATAGTGAGTAGTATGAGGTTTTTAAATCCTAATGTTAATGTTCTAAATTCAAATTAAGTCTTCATAGGTTTCGTATTTTGTATAATGAGTAATTTTTACCCTGTATGGAATATGAAGGAAATGGGTAAAACAACACGCGTAAATGAAAAAAAAATGTAAGAAACGTTTATTTAATAACTTGTATTCCCTCCGCGAGCTCTTATTACTGCTTCCATACGGTTCTTCATCGATCGGATGAGAGTCACGATCACATGTTGTGGTATATTATCCCATTCCTCTTGGATTGCATTTTGCAGCTGGCTAAGTGTTTCTGGGGCTGGATCTCTTGCTCGAATTCGTCTCTTTAATTCATCCCATAGATGTTCAATGGGATTCATGTCCGGGCTTCTTGCTGGCCATACCATAATGGAGATACCGACTTCGGTAAGATAATCTCGTACGACGCCCGCGGTGTGAGCTCTAGCATTGTCGTGCATGAATATGAAGTCGTTGCCAATAAAATGTGCATAGGGCATCACATGAGGTTCAAGACACTGTTCGATGTACCGATGAGAGTTTAGTGCAGGCAGCCGTGGCCCAGACACAAAGGCAAGTTCTGTCTTACCGTCGGCGCTGATTCCTCCCCAAACCGTCCACGAACCGCCACCATAGCTGACCTTTTCTTCAATGCAGCATTGTGCAAAGCGTTCTCCATCTCTTCTGTAGACCTTGTTCCTTCCGTCGTTACCATACAGCATAATTTTACACTCATCAGAAAACAGTACTTTGCTCCACTGAAGGTATGACCAAGTTAGGTGCTCGCGTGCAAAGTTAAGGCGCGCTCTTCGATGGTCTGCAGTTAATTTCGGCCCATTCGCTGGCTTATGCGGTGCCAATCCGCGTTCCTTCAACCTTCTTCTTATTGTAGAGTCACTTACAGCTACTCTTCGTACAACGCGAAGCTGCTGCTGCAGTTGAAAAGCGTTAAGGCGTCGATTTCGTAAAGAAGTTGTTACAATAAATCGATCATCTCGCTCAGAAGTGACCCGATTCCTGCCAGATCCTGAACGGCGCGTGAACGAACCAGTCTCCCGATAGCGTTTGTAGACTCTATGAACAGATGATAAGCTTAGATGCAATCTTGCAGCCACAACACGCTGACTAAGTCCAGAATCCAGCAATGCCACCACTTGGGCGGCTTCTGCGGGCGAAGTATCCATATGTTTTAGAAAAAAAAGTTTTTTCAGACGTCCCAAAGTCACAGTAAATGAAATAAGAAACAGAAAGTTTAAAGACAAGCGCTAATTTTTAGTTTTTAAACGAGAAACGTACTCCAACCCTAAATACACATTTGTCTCAAAACAGTGATTAATTTCATTTATAGGATAAACAAATGAAATTAATTCGAATTTTAATTTTTTTCTTCTTACTGTAATGACCAAACTGCCAGCTACACAGTAATGTTTTTTTTTCATGGAATTAATTCTCTTTTGTAAAAAATTAGGACAAAAACAATAAAAACGAAAGTGTTTCGATTTTTTTGATGAGAAGTGTATTAGAAGCTTACCTCAACAACTACAATGGTAGCGGGGTGTTTGAGTCTCAGATGTGTCCGGAGGTCGGACCGGATACGGAATCTCTTAGGACATCGTCCACACGCCCACGCGCGGACTCCGGTGTGGATGAGACGGTGGTTGCGCATCGCAGTGGACCTGCCGTGGAGGGGCCAATAGAATGGATGGATTAAGAAAAAAAACATTAAAAAAGATAAAACAATGGCTACACACAAGGAAACAAAAAAAAACCAGTTTTTGTTTTTTTTTTTTAAACTTTCCAACTTCTCTTCCCGTGTTTTTTGTCTTTAATAGATTTCCAACTTTATTTGCTACAGCATAAATTCGAAATTCCACTAAAGACAAAAAGCACAAAATAAGCACGAAAAACTCAGATAAAAGAAATAGGCAGATAGAACGCTCAGAACACGCGAGTGTCTCCACCAAAGTTAATACAAAATCAAATAGAATTACATTCCATAATGTTTTCTTTGTTTTTGAGAACAACTTTTACGATGGTTAAAGACACGAGACGGCATATTTTGGCAAACAACAAAAACGACGCGCAGCTTGGTACGACGCGTAGCTTGGTACTGTCGCGACTTTTTTTTTTTCTTTTTAGCGTGGTAAAATCATCAAATGAGTCCTCCAACCCCGGGCAGGGCGGGAGGGACTGTCAGACTTCTACTGACTAAAATCCACGGTGTCCTTCATAGCCTGTTCCGGGGTTACGGTAAGGGAATAATCCCGCGACCCCGGCAGGCTTTGGCCCTCTGAGAGGGGGGCCCCGTCATTATGCTGACGCTCTTTGAGGCGCGCGTGGGACACAACGCGCCGTCGACCCGGGCATGGTCCATGGTCGGGCAGCGAGTTGCCCTTTACTCGCTGCCCGCATGCCCGCGCCTACGGTGGCCGGAGATCATCGAGCGACGTCCGTCGCCGTGGGCGCCTACCACTGCGGCTGGGGCGGAGGGAGGACGCTGTCCTCTCTCGCTTGCGGCCTGCCTCCTCCTTTACGAGCATTACTGCCTCGCAGAAGGAGCTGACCGCTTCCCACTCTGTCTCGCCCCGCAGCATGGCCGCAACCAATGCCGGGCGCGAGAGGTCTCCGCCTATCGCAGCCGTGAGGACACGTCGGTGCTCCGCCCAAGCTGGGCAGTCTTGCACCGTATGCTCCACCGTGTCCTCCGGGCGATCTTCGCAGTGGTGACACCCAGGCGTCTCCTCCTTTCGCATCAGACACAGGTACCTCCCGAAACTTCCGTGTCCGGTGAGGACCTGCGTCAAGCGGTAGGTCAGGACGCCATGACTTCTCTCCAGCCACTCCTCAAAGTACTGTCGCGACTTTGTACTAGATTTTGATTTTGTATTAACTTTGGTGGAACCACTCGCGTGTTCTGAGCGCTCTATCTGCCTATTTCTTTGATCTGAGTCGAAAATCTTCTAAATTGACAATCAGGAAACTCACCTCCTAAAAGCGACTCCACAAACATCACAAGGGAACGGTCTCTCCCCAGTGTGCACCCTCAGATGTTCGTTCCTCATTGACAGCGTGCGGAAGGCGTGCCCGCACACCGGACACGAGTGAGGACGACGGGGACACGTCCCCACCGTCGTTGAGGACGTGTTGCACGATTGACATGAGTTCTCGATACTGCCGTGAACCTCTCTAGGAATGGAGGATGGTTAAACTTTTTATTAAAATTTATAGTACAATCGACAAAGTGGAATTATGACCCACCATAAGCTTATTTTCCTACAGACATTCAAATACAATTAGGTCCACATTCGCGTAAACATACATATCCATAGTAACGACTTTGATCTTTGTCAATTTGACAGAATCAAACGACTTATTGTCAAAATGGGTCATGATTCCGCTTTGTCGATTGTACATCAAATAAAACTAGTAACGCCATCTGTTATAGACTTGAATAAATATAATCTGTAGTGAATAAGAGTTCCTTTATCGTTCCATTCTATGTTTCATTCATTGTTCTGAACGAACGAATGTGTGTATGTTTTAAGTATGTTTCATTCCACAATAAACGGTTCGCTGGCTCACAGTAAAAGTTCTTTTATTTATTTTACTTTTTGAGTAAAAAAAAAATCTCTAGACCTACAATTAGAACCTTTTTAGAAATTTGGCATCTCTCAGTTAAAAGCGATTCTCCTTAGGGTTGCAAAGTATAACTATCAACCCGCTCATCTGGCATTGAAAAACAAATTTTCTTTCTAAGTTAAGGAAAGAAAGATATGCGGTAGCCCAGGATTATGGCCCACTCCTTCTCACAGAGAGGAGGCCTGTGTCCCAGCAGTGGGAATATTGCTGGGACACAGGCTGACGATGATTATTAATTTCAGGCAGAGGCCTCATCATGAGTTTTCAGTCTAACGTAAAGTTAACTGAAACTTTCGACATTTTCAAATTAACAAATAAGTTCATTCTTCGCACACCAGAGGCACTGTTCCATTTTTTCATACAAGAAACGCTGTAAATACTGGAAAGACGCTATAAAGTCATCATCATCATCATCAGCCGGAGGACGTCCACTGCTGAACATAGGCCTCCCCCTTACACCGCCACGCCGAACGACAATCCTCCACTTGCATCCATCGGTTGCCCGCGACCCGTACGATGTCGTCGGTCCACCTAGTGGGAGGCCTGCCTACGCTACTGTAAAGTAAAATAGTGAAAACTCGTGATAAGGGTACTGTATACTTTTTCTAGCAGTTCTAGATATACTTCTATTTTGGTGACTTACTTGACATGTTTGTGCAGGTCCGTGGCGTGCGTGAATGTAGCGTGACAATGTGGACATGCGCCGCCTGTAGATTTAGCCTCTGCACTCGCATACATGCCTGGTTTTAAAGATTTAAACTTTTAAACTATGAATATTAATATTATAAAGCTTTACAGTTTGTTTTGCCGGTCTAGCAAATGGCATTTCTAAGCGACAGAAAGAGAAAAGGGTGACGGAAAAATCCGAATCCGCGTCGTTAGATGTGGGAGCACCCTAAGCCAACCGTCAAGCGAATAAGAGTGACGTCATTTCGTGTGTTTAATTAACTTGATAGTGATTGATAGTTTGGTATATGCTGTCGCCAACGTCCATACTACGTTGAATACACCGGTTCTCGTCCGATCACCGAAGTTAAGCAACATCGGGCGCGGTCAGTACTTGGATGGGTGACCGCCTGGGAACACCGCGTGACGTTGGCTTTTTGACATTTTTTTTTTGGGAATATTGTTTCTTACAAGTTTATAAAATTATTCTGCAAACAATGACTAATTTCTATGGAATATAATACTCCCACTTCTAAACTATAATGTTGTATTTACTTCAAGATAAAAATAATTAAAAACAAAGAAAATAGTGACAGTTTTCCTAAAAATAATTATGTAATTACAAATTGCAAACCTCCTTTGCAAAATGTTAAGAAAAAAAAATCAAAAAGCCAACGCGTCACGCGGTATTCCCAGGCGGTCACCCATCCAAGTACTGACCGCGCCCGATGTTGCTTAACTTCGGTGATCGGACGAGAACCGGTGTATTCAACGTAGTATGGACGTTGGCGATAGCACACACCAAATTATCAACCACTATCAAGTTATTCTTAAACAATAAGTGATGTCAGATAAAACAAAGTGTCAAGACAATAGTGTCAGTTTTCCCTAAAAATACGTAAATACGGTTTATGCGCATTAAATTAGACAAATTGCAAACCTCCAAATTGCAACTGTTAAGAAAAAAAAATAAAAAGCCAACGTCACGCGGTGTTCCCAGGCGGTCACCCATCCAAGTACTGACCGAGAGTAGAGACCATGTAATTCCTCGTATATATAGCTTGATAGTGGTTGATAATTTGGTGGTTGCTACCGCTAACGTCCATACTACGTTGAATACACCGGTTCTCGTCCGATCACCGAAGTTAAGCAACATCGGGCGCGGTCAGTACTTGGATGGGTGACCGCCTGGGAACACCGCGTGACGTTGGCTTTTTGACATTTCCAGCGGTTTTTTTTTGGAATGGGGATTTATTTTTACAACTTTATTTTAATTTTTACAATTTTCACTATTTTATCATTTCAACTAGCTATATTATTATTATACTAGAGCCTGTAGCCAAACGGCAAGCGACAATTTATTAGTTAACGTTTTTTATTATAAATTGCATAAAGTTGACAATCTATCAATGATACGTCAAACAGATCGTTTTCGTTTGTTTCGTTCGCTATCGCTCAACAGTCTTCACTAGATTTTCAACTTTATGCGATGGGGTATAAAGTTGAAAATGTATTAGCGACTGCTGAACGTTAACGATTGTCGCTTGCTGTTTGGCTACAGGCTCTGTCCATTTTTACCTGGTTTAGTATATGCTCTTGTAGTTCCGTCGCTATGTTCCTTCTTCCGATGTTTGTATAGCGCTGTTTTGTTCGGCAACACCTCGTTGCAATCCCGACATGGTATCCTGAACAAAGTAATATTTATAATAGTCGAGTGAAACTTTTATTTTTTAGTTTCTATAATTTTGTTATACAGAGTGGAATTTTGTAATAATGCCACCTGGAAGGAAGGTACTCTTAATACTGCAGATAGAAAAATTTACTCAAAGGCAACATTCCTTTATTTTTGAATAGAAAGCAAATTGCATTCAAAGATTTTCGAAAATTCTCTTCTCCCACACCCGTGAATCGAACCAGCTAAAATCTGAAAAAATATACCCTGTACTTTTATTGCATCGATCGTTTGGGTCAATTAAAAGGATGAAATCTCTCTAACAAACATGATAAATTAAATGAAAGGAAAACCAGGAAATCTTAAATTAATTTAATTATTTACAAAAAATGGTTCGATTCACAGGTGTGGGAGAAGAGAATTTTTGAAAATCTTTGAATGCAGCTTGCTTTCTATTCAAAAATAAAGGAATGTTTCCTTTGAGTAAAATTTTCTATCTGCAGTATTATGAATACTTTCCCTCCAGGTGGCATTACAAAATTCCACCCTGTATATACATAATTTTCTATCTAGTAATTTTGTAGCATACAAACCTGTAATCTTCCCTGGTATTTTGTTTGCCAGTCCCAGAGTCCTCGGCTCCCGTCTTACCGTGCAATTTCTTACGGTGATATGCCATGCTCCAACTGAAAATTAAAATTGTCTTTAGAAATGGCAAATAAATCTAAATGTAAAGGTTTTCAGGTCATATTCTGGAAATGCTGTTAGTTTTGACCTCAGATGAAAGAAATAGGCAGATAGAGCGCTCAGAACACGCGAGTGGGTCCACCAAAGTTAATACAAAATCAAAATCGAACACAAAGTCGCGACAGTACCAAGCTACGTGTCGTATCAAGCTGCGCGTCGTTGTTGTTGTTTGCCAAAATATGCCGTCTCGTGTCATTAACCATCGTAAAAGTTGTTCTCAAAAACAAAGAAAACGTTATGGAATGTAATTCGATTTGATTTTGTATTAACTTTGGTGGAGACACTCGCGTGTTCTGAGCGTTCTGTCTTCCTATTTCTTTTATCTGAGGTTTTGAAATAATAATCATCAAATGTCCGTGTAAACGTCTATTAACGTGATGATCAACGGTATTTCGCGTTTATGAGGCCCTAGTGTCAGATAAAGGGCAGGGCGGGAGGGACTGTCATTCTTGTACTGACTAAAATCCACGGTGTCCTTCAATAGCCCTTAACGTTCCAGGGTTACCGTAATGAGATAAGTCCCGCGATCCCGGCAGGCTTAGGCCCTCTTATTCCGGTCTTTCACAATGCTGACACTCTTTGAAGCGCGCGTGTGACACGACGCGCCATCGACCCGGGCATGGTCTATGGTCGGACAGCGAGTTGCCCATTACCCGCCGCCCGCGCCTTCGGTGGCCGGAGATCGTCTGCCGACGTCGTGGGTGTTTACCACTGCGGCGTAATCGTCGCGACTCCACTCCACTCCACTCCACTGTTTGAGCTCTAGCACCCTTTCGCAACGCGCGATAAGAAACTTCGATTCAAAAAGTGTCGTGACAACTTTTCGTAAGATTTTTTTCCGTCTAGCCCCCTTTCACAACGCGCGATAAGGAACTTCGTTCCAAAAACTATTAATTAATGCCTAAAAGATAAAGGTAGGGTTTTATGATACTGGATAATTTTCTGGTGTAAAGTATTTAAAAGACATACCTGTTAGGAAAGGTAAGTTCGCACTGGTTGCATTTGTATAGAAAATTTTCATTCGCGTGTTTCATACGTCGATGTACTTGTAGATACGTCCAGTGTAAGTAGGAACGGCCACAGTCCTGAGATAAAACGACATGGAAATTATAAAACTGATATAACATAGAAAAGGTGTATGTTTTTTTTTAATCTTTATTTATATAAGATTTTTCGCCACAGCGAATATGGCAGCATCAATAAATAGGCTAGTTTCCTAAAAAAATGTAATTACTCCGTCTTTTAGATTATTCAAAAATAAGGGACACGTATTTTTTTATTTGTAAATTAGACCAAAATTGACAAAGATATAGCTTATTAAAGTTACGTGTGACGTCACGATGCGTGGCATTTTTCGCGCAGAGTGACGTCACAGGTAACTTAAATAGGCTATTATCTTTGTTCTTTTTGGTTTATTCGAAAAAAGAAAAAATACGTGTCCTGTATTTTTTTATAATCTAAAATACGGACTAAATAGAATGTAATTATTTTGACCCTGGAAACTACCCTATTGCAAACGGCTTTGTGCCTTTTGTATCATTTTACTTTGTAACTTCTTATAGTGATGGAATATAACTGTTTCCAATTTAATAGAAGACTTAAACTTTAAACAAATAAACCATTATCTTATCAATACAAAAAGTAGTGTTAGATCATCATAGCACCGAGCGCAGCTTTTTTTCATGGTCCTTCGAGCCGGATGTGCATATTTGCGATCGATGTAATTATGCATTTTTGCTAAGTGTTCGATGAACTCGAACACCTCCTTTACTCTTTAACATGGGCGTAGCCACGGTGGGGCAAGGTGGGGTGCTTGCCCCACCCTGACACCGACTTGTTAGGTGTCTTTTAACCAAAGTTACATTATCTAGGTACTTACCTAATACAATACCTAGAGCCAATATCTGTGCGGAAGACACAAAAAAATCTTGCCCCACCCTGAGCACACATCTAGAATTTTGCCCCACCCTGAGCACACATCTAGAATGTTGCCCCACCCTGAGCACACATCTAGAATGTTGCCCCACCCTGAGCACACATCTAGAATTTTGCCCCACCCTGAGCACACATCTAGAATGTTGCCCCACCCTGAGCACACATCTAGAATGTTGCCCCACCCTGAGCACACATCTAGAATTTTGCCCCACCCTGAGCACACATCTAGAATTTTGCCCCACCCTGAGCACACATCTAGAATGTTGCCCCACCCTGAGCACACATCTAGAATGTTGCCCCACCCTGAGCACACATCTAGAATTTTGCCCCACCCTGAGCACACATCTAGAATTTTGCCCCACCCTGAGCACACATCTAGAATTTTGCCCCACCCTGAGCACACATCTAGAATTTTGCCCCACCCTGAGCACACATCTAGAATGTTGCCCCACCCTGAGCACACATCTAGAATGTTGCCCCACCCTGAGCACACATCTAGAATTTTGCCCCACCCTGAGCACATGCCTGGCTACGCCGTTGCTCTTTAATTTTTTGGTAATGCACAAATAGCTACTTGTACATGTTTGACAGCTCATAACTTGGAAACGTGACGTTTTACGAGGTTTTGCCTCTTACATTTTATGTTTGTATTGATATGATCTATCGATCTATGAATGTTTCAGACGTGACTGCCAAAAAATTAAAAACAGGAAATAATGAAGATGTTTTAAAATCTACCTACATGCTTGTAATTTTCCTGTGTTATTTAATCGCGGGCGCAAAATTTAAAATGCCTGTCACAGACCAATGCCGGCCACACGCCTGTCTAAACCTTAAAATGCCTGTCAAATGCGGCAAACGCCTGTCAAATGCGGCAAACGCCTGTCAAATGCGGCAAACGCCTGTCATATGGTAACCCTTGTCACACATAACACGCCGACGATCATGCCAGTGTTCTTATGCTAAAATTACCTCACACAGGAAGTGTTTGACTACAGGGAAGTCTCCATATCCCAGTATCCCAGTAGCGGAGCGGGTTGAGTCCTGAGTGTGTGCGCGACCGTCCGCTTGCTTCGTGGCCTCCGCTAGGGAGCGCTTGTAGAAGCCGTGTGTCGTTTTGTGAGTTGTACATCTGGGGAAGAATAGATACATGGAGCGACTGCTTATCAGACCTCCACAACCCAGTAACTGGGTAATACGATACCCCATGGTAAGACGGGTTGTCAGACTTTAGAGCTTCTGACTAACAGTAACGACTGTCAAAGATCTACAAATGACAGCCGGGAACAACGGCTTTACGTGCTTTCCGAGGCACGGAGGAAACTCGCTATGATTGATGGTCACCCATCCACAGACAAACCTCGGCAAGCGCGGCTTAACCTGAGACTTCAGCCTGTGCGGTTGTAATTATTTAGCCACGAGCTTTTCAAGAAATACTTATTTGAACAGAATATAATAAACATCTATCGACGCAGAATCGGCTTTTTCTGTCGCCCTTTCTCTTTCTGTCGCTGTCGCGGCTGAATCCTCGTGGCGGCCGCGTGCTATCGCATTGTCTCGGTCTAGCAAATGGCAGTTCTAAGCCGATTCCGCGTCGATAGATGTGGGAGCACCCTAAGGATGTATGTGTGTATTCAGGTATGTTTGTTACTCTTTCACGCAAAAACCACTGAACGGATTTGACTAAAATTTGGTACACAGATAGTTTATAACCTGGATTAACACATAGGATAGTTTTTATCCAGATTTTTTGTTCCCGTGGGATGATATTCGAGTTGTAGCGGGTGAAGCCGCTGGCAACGACTAGTATAGGCTAGTTTCCTAAAAAAATGTAATAAGTCCGTCTTTTAGATTATTCAAAAATAAGGGACACGTATTTTTTTATTTGTAAATTAGACCAAAAATGACAAAGATATATTAAAGTTACGTGTGACGTCACGATGCGTGGCATTTTTCGCGCAGAGTGACGTCACAGGTAACTTAAATAGGCTATTATCTTTGTTCTCTTTTGTTTAATCGAAAAAAGAAAAAAATACATGTCCAATATTTTTTTATAATCTAAAATACGGACTAAATAGAATGTAATTATTTTGACCCTGGAAACTACCCTATTATGTATGGATAGTTTACCTGGAATAAGTCGCGAAGCTAACTTTACAGATGTGACAGGTGAAGGGATTTTTAACACCTTTGTGTATCGCACGGTGACTGTTGAGACCGCTCTCCAAGTAGAATACACTGGAACAAATAATATTCAGTCATGTACAGTCGACAAAGTTGAATCATGACCCATTTTGACAAAAAATCGTTTGAATATTTAACGTTACACGTTGTATAATGGGGAAGGTCGGTCAAAACTAATTGTAGATGGCGCCACCATAGGTAAGTCCTTATCCGACCAATGAGGTAGTACTATTTTGATTACATTAAGATTTGAACCAATGACGATACTTAGAACAACCTATGCTAGCGCCATTAGTTCCTCAGTTGCCATCCCCATTGTATCATGCTCGCAAATGTAATAAGTAATAAAACTGTAAGACAAAATAATGGAAGAAGTCACTGGCTCTTGAAACACAGGTACTATAATTACACACATCAAAAGTGTCTAGGGATCAAGCATTTTTATGCGGATTTCTTGAGATTGAGATGTGGCTTTGTAATAAATTTATGATTTCATAAATTTATATGGATCCTTTTTGGTGCATTTCATAATTTGAATCAGGAACTGTAAATCAAATTCGAGTAAAAGATGAAAATCAGCTGTCAATATTTTCCCTATAAAAACATACAACGCATTGAAGACATTATTAGTGCTACTGTTTCCCTACTACTGATTAAAACCAACGTTATTATGGAGCGGCGACGTCATTTAAGCAGGGAAGAAATGCTCAGAGCCGTGGGAATGATAGAAGCTGGTTCCCGGCAACGTACTGTGGCTTTAGCTCTGAATACAAGTCAGAGTGTTATCAGTCGACTTTGGACACGTTACCGAAGCACTGGTACCGTGGCTGAGCGCCATGGAGGACGGTATCGCTGCACCACACGGAGACAAGACCGATACATTCAAATTTTAACTCGAAGAGCTCCAACAATAACCGCCATGATGTTAGCCGTGAGGCTTCATCACTCTTCAGGGAACTTAATTAGCGACCAAACAGTCAGAAACCGCTTGCATGAAGTGAACCTTCATTCCCGAAGACCGCTACGGGTACCACCTGTAGCAATGCACAATCGTAGGATTCGATATCAATGGGCTCTTGAACACAGAAATTGGGCAGAAGAACAATGGCGTTTCCTGTGCTTTTCTGATGAGTCTCGTTTTGGTATGAGACCGGATACAAGACGTATACGACACTGGAGAACCCCTGGACGCCAACAGCGATTAAAATCCTGCCAGGAAGTCCATCCTTATAGTGGTGGAACCATCATGGTATGGGCGGGTATTTGGATCGGCGGAAGAACTGAGTTGATTTGGATCAGAGGCAACCTCAACGCTCAAATTTATGCTGAGACGATTGTATCAGACGTCATCGTTCCTCTACAAGTGCAAATCGGTCCCTTATTTCAGTTAATGCATGATAATGCACGACCGCACACCGCAAGAGTTGTAAGACAGACTCTCGCCGCAGCTAACATCAATGTCCTGCCCTGGCCTGCTCAGTCGCCAGACTTGAACCCGATTGAGCATGCATGGGATATGCTACAGAGAAGAGCTCTGCCGAATATGGAGGGTATCCAGTCGCAAGAAGACCTTTTTTTGTTGTTGCAACGAACATGGGCGGCCATTCCACAGCGTGATTTGGATGAACTCATTTTGAGTATGCCAAACCGATGTTCTTGTGTTGTTAGTGTTCGCGGTAGAAACACGGATTATTAATTGTTTAAGTTACCTAATAAAATTTTAAAGAAAACTGTTATTTCAGTCTTTTTTTCGGACTTTAATGTTAGTGGTTCAAATGTCAAAAATCCCTTTATTAGGAAAATGGCAAATTTCTTTATGAATGCAAAGGTGACTTGGTTTATCGTTACTGTGACAAACGATAACACTTTATTTGATGAATCCTTAAAGAACATTTTAATTAATATAAATCAGGAGAACAGAGGCGTCTCTAGCCCTTGTGACGCCCGTGTGCAACTAGTACCGGGCGCCCTCTAGTCTAGCAGGAGAATATCCGTTCGTTATATTTTCAAACGGAAATTAATTAGGATGCAAATGTTGCAATTTTAAATGATGTCGGCAAGAAAAAAGTTTTTTAGGAAGGAAGAGGTTAAGCGGCAATTACATTGTCCTAATTGTGATATTTCTCGAATCTAAATAGAAAAAAGGGGTAAAATTATTGACTTAAAACATTATGATATTTTATCAAAATAGGAAGTCAGAAGCAGCATCATATTCTTGGTAGAGAAGAGGACAGGTAAAACACACCTAAACACAAAATTTTAAACCTTAACTACAAGTAATTGTGGATTTAATACGGTTAAATCAAATGTACAACCACTCAATTAAATCACTTTTTTTCCTCTTGTAGATACACCGCGGCGTCTTAGTTCTTCTTTTAGTATATGCACTTGGAATAATTTTCCATATTTCATGCCATCCCCATTCAATTCGATTCGACGAAATGCATGTGTGTTCTACAGTAGTAGAACGAGCGACTAACAGAGTGCTATTCTATATTGTTGCTAATAAGGAACAATTTCTGGGAAGTAGTTATTTAAGGAAACTTAAGGAAATAGATTTTTATGCTTTGCTTCCGCGCATTATACGAGCGCAGGGTCTTCGGAAGCGCCGCCCGGCATCGACGCATCTTTGGTGGTGTCGCATTAGAGGGCACTCGGCGCCCCCTTAAACCCGACGCCCGCGTGCACCGCACACCCTGCACTATAGGTAAAGACGCCTCTGCAGGAGAAAAGTTATTGCAAAAATATATGTTGATCCCTAGACACTTTTGATGTGTGTATTTATTGTGAAATTTTGTATGGCAATAAAGAATTTATTATTATTATTATTAATTATTAATCCGTCAAATTGACAAAGATCAAAGTCGTTACCATGGATATGCATGTTTAGGCGAATGTGGACCTAATTGTATTTGAATGTCTTTTACAAAATAAGCTTATGGTGGGTCATGATTCAACTTTGTCGATTGTACATCTATACATATAAATAAAATTGGAGTGTCTGTTTGTAATATTGAAATAACCATATTTTTTTTACTATACTGAGAGAGAGACACTTTTTGAGTCAAGTATTTTAGGAGGAAGTGAGTTTCACAAACGTACTGCGTGAACGGAATAGTCGTCGGAGTATAAATAAAAGTCAGTATTATGGGATGGGAAATTAAGGTGGCATCTGCACAGAGCATCAGGAGGATGGGTAAAAGATTATGGGTCTTACTTATAAACGTTGATTAGACGTTACTTATCTTAAATAGCTCTTAAATCACTTGCCATCTCTATTCATTGAAATAGAAATGACAAGGACAGTTGATATTTAATCGGTAGCTAAGCAACACAAGTTTTTATAAGTAAGGGGGAAGATGATTTTACCACGACAAAAAAAAAACATTTTTGAGGTATACAACGGGGTAGAAACTTACCCCTAGATTTGAGAGAGAGATGGAAATAAACGTGCGTAACTCTTTATTTTCTCTATTTAAAAAAGGGGAAACCATACTAACTCCTCGCAGTATTCGCATCTGAAAGCCTTCTCGATCTCAACGACCCTAATGAGTGCGCGCGCTTCATCAGCCAGCTGAGACAGCAGGGGAGACGCTTCGGACGCTGACACCTGACGCTTTATTGGCTTTGATAGTTTCGGAGATTCTAGAACAAAAAAACAATTTAGGTAACAAGTACCTACCAAGGACCGAAACCGGTATGATCAATACGGGTATTTTTCGGTATCAACCTTTTTTTCTTTTACAGGTAATTTTAAAGGTTACCTTTATTATTAAAGTTAATACATAACCAGTATTAATACCGGTTACCGAAATAAAAATTACCTCTATCTTACACGTGACGTCGGCAATAGTCAAAGGGCGCGCATCGCCTGTGTGTGTGACAAAGAGTCGTCATATTTAGGTAACCGGTATTAAAACGGTAACCTGAACAGAGGTTACATTTTTGTTCGGTCTGGTTACCCAGATAGCGGTAACCTAAGTCTGAATAATAACCGAAATTCTTCAACACCTGTACCGTAATTTATAAAGGTTTTCGGTCCCTGGTACCTACACACATCAAAAAATATATAGGGTGACTGGCAATTAGTGTACGATACCTAAACACGTGATTGTGCTCATGATAACCAACAACTTTTACGATTTTTTTTATCGTGGTAAAATCATCAAATGATTCCTCCCACCCCGGACAGGGCGGGAGGAACTGTCAGACTTGTACTGACTAAAATCCACGGTGTCCTTCAATAGCCTTTTATGTTCCGGGGTCACGGTGATGAAATAAGTCCCGCGACTAACAACTTTTACGATGGGAACAAACCTGAACTCGCGAAAAAAATCAGCTGTTCAGTACATTAAATATTTGCCTAATGTACTGAACAGTTCATATTTTTTTCACGATTTCAGCTTAACTCCCTTATTAAAAATTGTTTGCTACCATGAACACAATCACGTGTTTAAGTATCGTACACTAATTGCCAGTCTCCTTATAAAAATATATTTTTAAATCGCGTGATTATATAATAATTTAGGATTTTTAAGAGAACTCGTGGCTAAATAATAACAGCCACACAGGCAGATCTTCCAGGTTAAACCGCGCTTGCCGAGGTTGGTCTGTGGATGGGTGACCATCTGTCATAGCGAGTTTCCTCCATGCCTCGGATAGAACGTAAAGCCATTGGCTGTCATTTGTAGATCTTTACCTTACGACTTCAGTATCCAAGCGGTTATTCAGCTGCATCTGGTTCGACTGGAAGCCGACCATAATATGGTTTGGAAAAGGCAGGCAGAAGACGTGAAATGTGTGAGAATCAGCAATATAAAGAAAAAGTTTGCGATCGCTTTAAATAATCGAAATCTTTTTTGTTACATAAAATTATCATTTTTTATTGTCTTTTAAAATACAGATCTATATCTATCTATATCTATTCTATACATATAATAAAACTGTAGAAAAGTAATTTTTGTACATTCAAAAAAAACTCAAAAAATATAGCCACGGTAATAAAGGACAACCAATAGAACCCATTTCTAGCATTTTTAGAATTTTTGTCTGTATGTCTGTTTGTCTGTTTGTATGTTTATTTGTTCGGGCATCACGTAAAATTTACGAAAGTTATGTAGAAAACTTTAATACACAACGACTGACCGTAGCTTGAAGTAACATTTAGTTATTGTTTCATTGAAATCGGATCAGTCTATCAAAAGATATTTGAATTTAAAGTGTTCCAGAAGTAAAATTACGGTCAGTTTACACCGAGACGCGCAGTTCAGTAGCGCGATCTAGCTTCGAATGGAAAAACTACATACCTAATCAAATATGGTGTGAGCTGGAGTGGAGGGGTTTGGAGTGGAGTAGAGTAGAGTAGATTGGAATGGAATAGAATGATGGAATGGAAAGAAAGAAAAAAAGAAAAGGTTTTTATTAGACTCACACTATAATGGTATGGAATGAAAATAGAATGTAATGGAGTGGGATGGAGTGGGATGGAGTGGGATGGAGTGGGATGGAATGGGATGGAATGGGATGGAGTGGGATGGAGTGCGATGGAGTGGGACGGAGTCGGGTGGAGTCGGATGGAGTGGGATGGAGTGGGACGGATTCGAAAGGAGTCGAAAGGTGTCGGATAGTTTCGGATGGAGTGGGATGGAGTGGGATGGAGTGGGATGGAGTGGGATGGAGCGGGATGGAGCGGGATGGAGCGGGATGGAGTGGGATGGACTGGGATGGAGTGCGATGGAGTGGGATGGAGTGGGATGGAGTGGGACGGAGTGGTATGGATTGGAATGGAGTGGAATGGAGTGGTATGGAATGGGATGGAGCAGGACGGAGTGGGATGGAGTCGGATGGAGTGGGCTGGAGTGGGATGAAATGGGGTGGAGTGGGATGGAGCGGGACGGAATGGGATGGAGTGGGATGGAGTCGGATGGAGTGGGCTGGAGTGGGATGGAGTGGGATGGAGCGGGACGGAGTGGGATGGAGTCGGATGGAGTGGGCTGGAGCGGGATGAAATGGGATGGAGTGGGATGGAGCGGGACGGAGTGGGATGAAGTAGGATGGAGTGGGCTGGAGTGGGATGAAATTGGATGGAGTGGGATGGAATGAGATGGAATGGGTGCTCTAATCCAGTAGCCAATGAACAGTACTGCCTTTGAAGGACAGAGGGCGTTTATTACAAACACGTCAAATATTCTTGAAATATCTAAATAAATTCTAAATAGGGATTATATAAAAACGATATGATTTATAAAAAACGTGGCGAGCATTAAGCGCTTCTCACTAAAAAATACATTGTTAAATTCCGACATCCACGCGAACGAAGTTGCGGGCACAGCTAGTTAAGAATAAAACAGTTGTTAAGCAATAGGGTAGTTTCCAGGGTCAAAATAATTACATTCTATTTAGTCCGTATTTTAGATTATAAAAAAAATATTGGACACGTATTTTTTCTTTTTTCGATTAAACAAAAAAGAACAAAGATAATAGCCTATTTAAGTTGTGACGTCACTCTGCGCGAAAAATGCCACGCATCGTGATGTCACACGTAACTTTAATAGGCTATATTTTTGTCATTTTTGGTCTAATTTACAAATAAAAAAATACGTGTCCCTTATTTTTGAATAATCGAAAAGACGGACTAATTACATTTTTTTAGGCAACTAGCCTATTGTATTGATCAGCTAACTCCAAGTGGGCAACGCCTCAAGCATAAGCAAGTAAGAAAGAGAGACTCACCAACAATCTGCACAGCCTGTCTCACAAGTCCACTGGTAGGAGACAACTCCACCGACACCTCTTCCTCCTCCTCCTTCAACTCGCTTGTAAACGCTTCGATACATTCCGTTGATTTCGTTGCATGCTCCTGAAGAAAATAAACACAAAATTGAAAAAATCTAGGTAGGTAGGTGCACGATGGATAAGGGTGCTCCCACATCTATCGAAGCGGAATCGGCTTTTTCCGTCGCCCTTGCTAGACCGAGACAGAAAGCATAATGCGATAGCACGCGGCGGAATCCTCGACGTGGCCGCGTGCTATCGCATTGTCTCGGTCTAGAAAATGGCAGTTCTAAGCGACAGAAAGAGAAAGGGCGACGGAAAAATCCGATTCCGCGTCGATAGATGTGGGAGCACCCTTATATAGATGTGCAGTCTATTATCCATGATTCCAGCTCCTCCTCGTGCTGGTGAGGGAACGAGACAGAGCTATACCAGTCGTCTAGCGCCACCTCGTTTCCTCACTGGAACAACGCACAACTAACTTGTGCGGCGCCAGCTCCTCCTCGTGCTGGATGCACAACTAACCTGTGCATGCCGATGATCTCTGAAGGCCCTCGTGCAGACGGCACACACGCACACGAGGCGCGGCGCCAGCTCCTCCTCGTGCTGGATGCACAACTAACCTGTGCATGCCGATGATCTCTGAAGGCCCTCGTGCAGACGGCACACACGCACACGAGGCGCGGCGCCAGCTCCTCCTCGTGCTGGATGCACAACTAACCTGTGCATGCCGATGATCTCTGAAGGCCCTCGTGCAGACGGCACACACGCACACGAGGCGCGGCGCCAGCTCCTCCTCGTGCTGGATGCACAACTAACCTGTGCATGCCGATGATCTCTGAAGGCCCTCGTGCAGACGGCACACACGCACACGAGGCGCGGCGCCAGCTCCTCCTCGTGCTGGATGCACAACTAACCTGTGCATGCCGATGATCTCTGAAGGCCCTCGTGCAGACGGCACACACGCACACGAGGCGCGGCGCCAGCTCCTCCTCGTGCTGGATGCACAACTAACCTGTGCATGCCGATGATCTCTGAAGGCCCTCGTGCAGACGGCACACACGCACACGAGGCGCGGCGCCAGCTCCTCCTCGTGCTGGATGCACAACTAACCTGTGCATGCCGATGATCTCTGAAGGCCCTCGTGCAGACGGCACACACGCACACGAGGCGCGGCGCCAGCTCCTCCTCGTGCTGGATGCACAACTAACCTGTGCATGCCGATGATCTCTGAAGGCCCTCGTGCAGACGGCACACACGCACACGAGGCGCGGCGCCAGCTCCTCCTCGTGCTGGATGCACAACTAACCTGTGCATGCCGATGATCTCTGAAGGCCCTCGTGCAGACGGCACACACGCACACGAGGCGCGGCGCCAGCTCCTCCTCGTGCTGGATGCACAACTAACCTGTGCATGCCGATGATCTCTGAAGGCCCTCGTGCAGACGGCACACACGCACACGAGGCGCGGCGCCAGCTCCTCCTCGTGCTGGATGCACAACTAACCTGTGCATGCCGATGATCTCTGAAGGCCCTCGTGCAGACGGCACACACGCACACGAGGCGCGGCGCCAGCTCCTCCTCGTGCTGGATGCACAACTAACCTGTGCATGCCGATGATCTCTGAAGGCCCTCGTGCAGACGGCACACACGCACACGAGGCGCGGCGCCAGCTCCTCCTCGTGCGCGCGCACGTGCATGCGCAGGCGCGACCGACGGGTCAGCTGCTTCAAGCATATGTGGCATTGGAAAGGTTTGATCTGTAGATGGAAGAAAATTCTGTGTTTTTTTCTGAGTAATTGAGAATAATAAAGCATGAAATTCTATTTCATCGAATAAAATCGTCTTTTAGTTCGTCGTTGTGAGTATATTTTCTGATGTCCTAAAAGCAAAACAAAATCAGTATCAATTGAGAACTTGTGGCCTACCATATAAAGGCGCTCCCTCACCGCGAGCATTCACCTGTAATGTAACATAAAAGTGCGCAATTTGATGCTCTATTGTCTTCGAATGTTCGTATCTGTAACGTAACATTATAGGTGAATGCTCGCGGTGAGGGAGCGCCCTAACGTCTTAAAGCGAGGGTAATTCCAGTGAATGAAAGAGACAGAGTTATACGAGTCGTCTAGCGCCATCTCGTTTCCACACTGGAATTACTCTTGCTTTAAGACTTCATGGAAGACCACCATACCTGTAAATGCGTAACTCTATGCTCATCCAACGTCTGCTTATCCAAGAATCGTTTATCACACGTGATACACACATAGCGACGCGTGTCTGTGTGCGTTCGACTATGTTTTGTAAGTGTTGCCCTGCAGAAAAAATAATATTTTTTAATTAGGGACAATGCCTGTGTCAATGGTCCCAGCTGTCATTTGAAGATCTTTGACAGTTGTTACTGTTAGTCAGAAGCTGTAAAGTCTGACAACCAGTCTTTCTATGGGGTATCGTAATACCCAGTTACTGGGTTGTGGAGGTCCGACAGGCAGTCGCTCCATGTAAAATACTGATATTCAGCTGCATCTGGTTCGACTGGAAGCTGACCACAATATAGTTGGGAAAAGGCAGGCAGATATCAGATTACTGTCAGGTCTTTGAGGCGTGTGAATATGATGCGCCGCCGACCCGGACATGGTCCATGATCAGATGGACCGATATCCATTACTAGCCGTCCGCGCCTACGGTGGCCAAAAATCACCGTTTGTTCGTTTCCGTGGACATCTTGCGGTGGTCTGTCCTAAACTTTCCAGCATTCTTTGAGGAGTGGCTAGATAGGTCCCACGGCATCCTCACCTACCGTATGACACAGGTCCTCACCGGACATGGCTGCTTCGGGAGGTACCAGTGCATGATAAAAAAGGAGGAAACGCCCGGGTGTCACCATTGCGAGGATCGCCCGAAGGATTGCGAGGATCTGCCCTGCTTGGGCGGAGCACCGCCGTGTCCTCACGGCGGCGATATGCAGAGACCTCTCGCGCCCGGCATTGGTTGCAGCCATGCTGCGGAGCGAGACGTACGGAGAGGGAAGCGGTGGCCTCCTTCTGCGAAGCGGCGGGCCGCGAGAGAGAGAGGATAGCGTCCTCCCTCCGCCCCAGACGCAGTGGTAGACGCCCACGGCGACGGATTTCGCGGAACCATCTCCGGCCACCGTAGGCGCGGGCATGAGAGTGGCGAGTAAAGGGCAACTCAACCTGTCCGACCATGGACCATGCCCGGGTCAACAGCGCGTTATGTTCCACGCGCGCCTCAAGGAGCGTCAGCAGGACAATCGTTTTCGGGAGGATTCTAAACCTCTCACCTTATAAACTCTACCCCACTCTTACCTTAAGAAGAACGTCTTCCCGCAGCCCTCGACGGGACACTGCCACCTCTTCTGCTTATCATGTTGGAAATGCACGTGGTCGAACAGTTCGGTCTCAGTCGCGAAGGTAGCGTCGTCGCATTCCGAGCAAGAGTACCGACCGTCTGTACGGGTTTGGTTTGAAGATTCGTGGAATTGCCTAAGATAAAAAAAGATGGAAAAGCGAACTGCCTAAGGCCGAAACTCCACACTTTTGAACAACCAATAGAATTGCGTTATTGACACAGCTCCACTCCGGCAACACAATTCTATTGGTTGTTCAAAACACGTCTCGACTCGCACAGCTTTGGTGGAGTCCCGGCCTAAAGGTAAGCGTCCACAGGTCGGCATCGTACGTATCGGACGCATCGCATCAAACGGATTTCTGTATCGGCAGCGATGGGATTGCCGACGCGAGTATCAGCAATCGGATTGCCGATGCCACCTTCACCGCGTCCACTGATGGGCATTCCGTATGACGTCGCATTAAGGCATTGCCGATGAGCCGTTCCGTACGATGCGGATCAGTGGACGCAGTTGTATGCGTTTTAATGCAAGGCAAAATAAAATCTGTTACGTACGATACGTCCGATACGTGCGATGCCGACCTGTGGATGCTTACCATAAGGTGGAAAAGCGAGCAAGTCAATCAAATGGGGAATTTGACTGAACAAATCTAATAAGTTGGTCATTTCGATAATTATAAAAAAAACACGTATTTTATCTTTTAACAAAATTGACGAGATACGATACTTTTAAAATTATCAAGTACTATTTTTATTTGCCTGCAGCTGACGAATCAGTATTTTGTGGGCACATTTATTAGAACTTTTTGAGCAAGAAATAATGTAATCATTTTCATCAGCCTATAAGGCTTATAAATGTTCCCACTGCTGGGATACAGGTCTCCTCTCTATGGCAATGGGCAATCCACGACAGCACAGTGCGGGTTAGTTATTTTCACATGTCATCGAAATTTTTATTCTAGGATAATTATGCCGAAATATAGGACTAGGTGGACCGACGACATCGTGAGGGTCGCGGGCAGCCGATGGATGCAAGTGGAGGATTGTCGTTATGTTCAGCAGTGGACGTCTTCTAGCTGATGATGATGATGACGAAATATGCATGTCCATAGAATGAAAAATTCCTCACGATCGCCATGTTTTCCTTCACCGTTTTGAGAGCACTATGGCTGGATTCGAATCAACGAACTACAACTCGTAAGTCGTGGCTAATACCGCTGGGGTTGCAATAAATGTAAGTTAGTACATAATTTTTAATTCTAAAAGAACTGAGGCGAATTAGAAAAATGACTTTTTCACTTCAGTAGCTCAAACATGTTGGTTTTGCTGCCTGAAATCAGTGAGCAAAATGCGATTTTGCTCACTAGAGAGACAAAGTAGCTTTTTAATTTTTGTTTTAAAAAAAGCCGCGAATATCATATTCAGCCTTGAGTTAATCATACAATTCGAAACATTAACACTCTATCTCTTTCCCGCCAATAGAAAGAGAGAGAGACAAACACCAGCCCTTTCGAAGTTCCGATTTTGAATTTGGTCTCAAAGACAAACACGTTCGGAAATTTGTACTAACCAAAGAAATGCAAAACGATAATAATGTCTTCGAATGTATTTTATTGAATTTTTAACTTATTGCTGTATTTAAATGAAAATAAGCATTTACTGTAAATATTTATTTCTAGTTTCAATTTATGTTAATAAATATTTTGAATAATAAAACATTATGGGTGCTATTTCCGAACGAACATGCCTTAATTTAAAAATAAAAGAGCGGGAATAAAATTTCATGGCTGGCGTAAAGAGTTGAATAAGTTAAAAAAAAAAAATATGCGTAAAACTATCGACGAGAACAGTACTTATTTTAACATAACCATTTAAAACAACAAATTATTAATGCAGAATTAAATTTCCTAACTAACTAAATATCTGAAACCATACTATGTCTTCAATGAATGGAGACTTAACAAAGGGCGCAAGCAGTTTTTCGGAGACGGTGTTGCTATCTTATTTTTTAGATTTATCACAGACGAGACGATTATCTACAATGCGGAGTATTTACTTATTGTTGAAAGCTACTTTAAAAAAAAAGTTATTTTAATCTATTCCTATTTAATATTTTATCTCCTAAAGTGTTCTCGCTGCTGAAGTGAAAAGTTATGTGTGTTACACGAGAGCAAAGTTTTTTGCATCTCGTGCCTTTGAATCTCTCGCTACACTCAGGATTCAACTTTAGAATCACTTGCTAAGCTCGTGATTCAATCCTTGAATCCTTCGCTTGCTCAAGATTCAAAATCAGCACTCGCAGCAAAAAACGACTTTGCGCTCTTGTTGCACAAATAACTATTGAGTTAATTTTGGTACTTACATATGAAACTTGAGTCTAACTTTGGACGTGAAGGACTCGTTGCAGTTGTGGCAGGTCACCACCTGAGGGTTGGAGTTCGGTTCCCGGTAGCGACGCTTTCGCGGAAACTACAAAGTAAAAATACGTTTCAAATATTTTTTAGACTGGCCTGTTGGTCTAGTGGTTAGTGACCCTGACTGCTATGCCGGAGGTCGTGGGTTCAATTCCCACCCAGGACAAATGTTTGTGTGATGAGCACGATCATTTGTTCTGTGTCTGGGTGTAATTTATCTATTACTAGCTGTTGCCAGCGGCTTCACCCGCTACAACTCGAAATTTATCCCACGGGAACATAAAATCGGGATAAAAACTATCCTATGTGTTAATCCAGGTTATAAACTATCTGTGTACCAAATTTTAGCCAAATCCGTTCAGTGGTTTTTGCGTGAAAGAGTAACAAACATCCATACATCCATACTTACAAACTTTCGCCTTTATAATAGTAAGTAGGATAATATGTATGTATTTAGAAATATATAAGTATGTTTATCAGTTGTCTAGTACCCATAATACAAGCTCTGCTTAGCTTGGGACTAGATGGCGTTGTGTGATAGTTGTGGAATATTATTACTATTATTAACTTACCATGACTAGAAGATCATTGTCTATGGATGTATCCGGTGGTCGGGGGCGCCCTTGAGCTCTCTGTTATAAAATAATACTTTAATTTAAAAATGATTTAAAAAAATAAACTACTCAGCAAGTGTTTCAAACAAACTTTAGTGCACTATAGAGCCATATTTTTTATTTTCATACCTCAGATCAAAGAAATAGGCAGATAGAACGCTTCGCTTGGTACGACTTTGTATTCGATTTTGATTTTGTATTAACTTTGGTGGACCCACTCGCGTGTTTTGAGCGTTCTATCTGCCTATTTCTTTGATCTGAGTTTTATACAGTAATTTTTTTTTATTATAACTCGTAAATATTTGACAGCCATTTGCGACGTTGCCAACTTTCAGAATATACGATCTTAATTATTTTTTTCAGTGAAATAACCTTTTGAGAACACACATACCTTCAAGAAGTCTTCCTCAGTAGGTATACATATCAGGTTCCCCTCTTCTTTGGACTTCCGTTTCCTGTTCCGTCTTCTACAGCGATGGTTTGATAGATCTTCTGAGGTACCGAATACTTGACTGTTAAACAGAAAATATAAGCAAGCTTGCATGACACGATTTGTGCTATTTCCAATTTCTACCTCAGATCAAAAAAAATAGGCAGATAGAGCGCTCAGAACACGCGAGTGGGTCCACCAAAGTTAATACAAAATCAACTACTCGCGTGTTCTGAGCGTTCTATCTGCCTATTTCTTTGATCTGAGATTTCTACTAACTAAAAACGAAAATCGTCTTTGCTACTACGATATTATGATGCAATTCGACTGACTTACGTCGTCGTGGCGAGCGTGATTTGTTTTTCATCTACCCGTAGATAACTGCAGGTTTTGTGTCATATGTCGTAGTGTTAAGGGTGATTTTTATTTGTAGTTGGAATCGGTCGAATTGCATAGCTTCGCATCATTGACAAGCTCGCTTAGGGTGCTCCCACATCTAACGAGGCGGAATCGGCGTTTTCCGTCGCCCTTTCTCTTTCTGTCGCTTAGAACTGCCATTTGCTAGACCTACCTAGTATTGTTGTTTAGTTTATAGGAATAAATTGAATACGACAAACAATAAAAAATATTAAAATACCTGCAACTACAACATTTGGGTGTCTTTCCAGATTCCCCTTCTTGCCCTTCTCCTTTCACCTTAAAAAAATAATTATTACTAGTTTAACACCGCGGGTTTATTTCATCACCATCATCATCATCATCTCAGCCATAGGACGTCCACTGCTGAACATAGGCCTCCCCTTAAGATCTCCACATACTTTCACCACCGTCCAACATTTTTCTAGGCATTAGGCATCAATCACTAACCCCATTTTTGAAAAAAAAAATCGATAATTTTAATTGTCATATTAAATCATTTTCTCATCCGCTCTGTGTGGTCACTAAGCTATACACTTGCCGACGCATGAAACGAAAGGAGCATTAAGCTAGATAAGGTCGGTGTTTCGTACCCAACTACTCTGAGAAGAAACAGCCGAAACAAACTCAGAGGTCACAGTCTCTTTTAAAGTCCAAACATTGTTTTGTTCAGGTCATACGAGGATCATGCGGGTGTCTGAGATGGTCTTTTGAGGAAAGAGCCACACAGATTTGAGTGGACCTGTCCAGTCAGTGCAAGCATTTGTCGGTTATCGTGTAGCACGACTTAGAACACAAGGAGCTCAACGACACGACGAACAATATTAAAGAAAATGTTTGATGATGATTACCTTAGCACTGCACAGTAGTTTCTGCAACTCCTGAGTGGCCGCATCATCACCAGTCTGGACTATCCAGATCTCATCCTCGCTGCTGTCCAGACATTCTTGCTTTACCTCCGTTTTTATGATGGGTGGCTCTTTCTAAGATATGAGGTAGGTAGTATTAGATTTTATCTACTATATAAAAATAAGTCGGGTTTTCCTTCCTGACGATATAACTCCAGAAAGCACGAACCTATTTCCACGGTTTTGCATTCGTTGGAAAGGTCTCGAGCTCCGTGAGGTTTATAGCAAAGAGAAAACGAAGTCATCTGGTAGCGAAACGGAGTTCGCCGGGTTTGCTAGTTGTTTATAGAGAATTAGTATAGGCTATGAATAAGGGTAAGGGAGAGGAGCTCGTGGCTAAATAATCACAGTCGCACAGGCCGATCTTCCGGGTAAAGCCGCGTTTGCCTTCCTTCCACTTGACACCACCAAAACGACACCACCGGCACCGGTGGTGTCGTATGGAATCTCTAGTCCATATGACACCACCCTAGTGATGTCTAGAAACGCGTGTTTTTGACAAACAGCTCACAATTCATTATTTTAAGTTATCTACAGTTAAACGATATTTAATAACCACCATTTGAATTACAGATAAATATAAACTTTGTCAAATGACGTACCTCATTAATGAAACTGCTTGAACTTAATTGGAGTTTTCACATCAAGAACTTTGTATGTAACCTCACTAATAGTCGGTGGTGTCATATGGACTAGAGATTCCATACGACACCACCGGTGATGTCGTTTTGGAGGTGTCAAGTGGAAGGAAGGCGTGCTTGCCTTGCCGAGGTTGGTCTGTGGATGGTGACCATCTGTCATAGTGAGTTTCCTTCGTGCCTCGGAAACCACGTGAAGCCGTTGGTCTCGGCTGTCATTTGTAGATTTTTGACAGTCGTTACTGTCAGCAAGAAGCTGTAAAGTCTGACAGCCAGTCTTACCATGGGGTATCGTATTGCCCAGTTACGGTGTTGTAAGGTCCGATAGGCAGTCGCTTCATGTAAAATACTGATATTCAGCTGCATCTGGTTCGATTGGAAGCCGACCCCAATATATTTGGGAAAAGGCAGGCAGATGATGATATGAATAAGGGTGGAGGTATCGGCCTCGACTTACGAGTTGTAGGTTCGAACCCAGCCAGGCGCATTACTTTGTGTAATTTATTTCATTACCATTGCCCTCAAAACGGTGAAGGAAAACATCGTGAGGAAACCGGCATGTCCTAGGACCAAAAATTCAAAGTTACATCTGCCAACCCGCACTGGGCCCGCGTAGTGGATTATGGCCCACTCCCTTTCACAGAGTGGAGGCCTGTGTCCCAGCAATAGGAACATTATAGGCTAATTATGATGATGTAAAAGAACTATTATTAAGTGAGATTAAATACTTGATGATTATTTAAATACGATATTTAAGAAACTACTACTATGCAATTTGACAGCATTAATAAATTGCAAAAAAAATCTACTTATTAAAAGGAAAAAACGTGTCAAAACATTTTTGTGAAGGACTTTTTCGATTTTTTTTTGGCAAAAATCTTACCTTCTAATTTAAAAATGCTAAAGTTTGAATGGATGGATGATAAAACAATTATGACTACATAATTTTATAGCTTTCTACGAGTAAAATGTTTTTACGAAAATTGTGAAAACTATCTAACTACATATATTTGAATTGAAGAATTAATGAACAAACCGTCTCAGGTTTTGAATCGGCCTTTATTTCATCTGACTTTTCATGCTCTAAAATGTTAATCGATAAAATAAATTAATAAAAGACTAAAGTTATTTAAAAACTTAAGGGGATGTTACATACTTATTCGGCTCGGCACGTTTTGGCCCTGACAGACAGTAAAATCCACAATTACAAGCTATAAACTGAAGCAAAGACGGTATAATACTAGACTCGTAATAACAGGCGACCGATGTCTGTCAAAACATTAGGCAAAAAAGTCTTATATTCGTCTCATTTCGACCAATCCTGTGAGCCGTAAACATACGTTGAGACAGAACAGACCTTGAGTTAGCCAATCACAACGCAGTACCCCGTCCCCCTCGCTTACGTAGTACCTCAGCGAGTTGACAGAATAGTTTTTGTTCCTTAGATCGTGCATGCGGTGTCACTAGACACCGCATGCACGATCTAATAAAAAAACTGTAATAATAATAAACAAAACTGTGTTAATAAATGACTTTAAATTATATTAGTATCACTTCAGTTCAACGACGATATAATTTATATCGTCGTTGAACTGAAGTGATACTAATATAATTTTAAGTCATATTAACACAGTTTTGTTTTAAACTGTTTACAATTATGTTAATTTGTAGCCCAGGGGGGTATCTATTGGCTAATTGTAGCCTGAAATAAAAAATAAATCATATGGATCGTACATTGGGAAAATTTTACTGAACTAGAATTTTAATGAACCGAACATGATTTAGTAAAAGGGTTGATTCGAAATTAAGCCGAATCTGTGTGGTAATTGGTTCAGTTAGCTTTTATTGTTCTACAAATATTGCCGAAAGGAATGTGCCGACCCGAATAAACATGAACAAAAATTTTAAGTGAAAAATACTTCCTTACCTTTTTTATCACCATCACTATCTTTTTTACTAGAACTTCTAGTTCGTGTAGCAATAGGTGATGAAGCTTTAGTAGGAGTCTCTTTATCATCTTAAAAGAAAAATAAATTGCGCCATTACTTGATCAAGAATTTTTTCTTACGAAAGCTGAAATTCATATATTAAAAAATACTGTCTCTCTGTCCTTGTCTAAAAAAGCAGTAGGTAGTTCAATTTGCCAAATTTTCAAAAAAGTTCCAAGTACAAAGACTTTAAAATTAATATAATTCTGAGACATTTTATCCTATTATTTACCTTTATTCTCCACTTTAGGAGGTTCGTTTTCCTCTTTTGATATGTTTTCCTCTTTTAATATTTTTTCCTCTTTTAATACTTTTTGGGCTTCAGTCTTCTCGTGTGCCGCCTTAACGTGGGCTTTCAGCCACTTCAAATTTGCATAACCTGAAAGTATGGCGTCACCATTATAGTAACTAAAGAACTTGCTTTTAAAGGCGTTCCTTTACCGCGAGCATTAGAACGTCCACACGACAGGCTATTCGCATACGGGCAAAGAGACCACTTAGGTACACAGTGTCTAAGGAAGAGTTTTTGCCCTCATCCCAGGGTGCACCGGCCAGAAAAACTGGTCTTCCCCCCGGACGTATCCGAGAGGGAACTCCAGTCCACGGGCGCACGTGGAGGTTTCCTGTCATAGCACCCCAATGTAAAACTGACATAACGATACCGCATCAAGCCGTAATGTCGCATGATGCGTCCGTTGTATTTTAGTGTGAGTATAAATCATACGGAAAAAGAACGTTGTCGTGTAAAGAATTAGGTGCATATTTAAATGACTGAGTTATCGATGGCGCGTGTGTGCACTTGTTCGTAGTATTGTTTTGATAGAACTACATGCGCAATATTATCGTAATAGTGGGGCTGTTGCGGCTTCACCGGTTTTCTATACATTTTGAACTCCACGCCATAATATCTCCTTTAATATATCTATGAGTGGGACACTATGAGCTGATATAATAATTATGTAGTTATAGGTACCGTAATTGCACAGTGGGCATGGATATACTTCGCCGTCTTCCAAGTCATGTTTGTGGGTCTCACAATGATCGGCTACTACGACGAGATCCGGGAAGATTTGCTCGCAGAATCTACAAAGTAGAAATTTATTTATTTAAAAGGTACACCAATAGCAAAACATACAATGCAGTAATTGAAAAAAAAAACAAAAAGCTAATGTACTGGTATGTAAGCCTATTACAGGTATACGCAACATTTACCATTTAACATTATGATTTTTGACTGGCTGTTTTTTTGACTGGCCTGTTGGTCTAGTGGTTAGTGACCCTGACTGCTATGCCGGAGGTCGTGGGTTCGATTCCCACCCAGGACAAATGTTTGTGTGATGAGCACGATCATTTGTTCTGTGTCTGGGTGTTATTTATCTATAATATGTATGTATTTAGAAATATATAAGTATGTTTGTCAGTTGTCTAGTACCCATAACACAAGCTCTGCTTAGCTTGGGACTAGATGGCGTTGTGTGATAGTTGTGGAATATTATTGTGGAATATTATTATGATTGGTTAAATTATAATTTATAAATTTTTACTAAATTAAAACTGAATAGTTTGAAAACAAAAAAAATAATGAGAAAGAAATTGACAAAGAAATTACTGAGTAGGTCAATTAATGCGTTCCCGTATCTTCGCGACTAATCTTCTAAACTTGTTGAGGGAGACGCTGAATAAATCGGAATCTAATGATTTAAAACTGCTATTACTAAAATCCATGACCATTTGTATGAAAAAGCAGTTCTGTCTCAAATTGGTATCAGCAATAAGCTGTTTTATTGAAAAAAAAAATGTTATCAGTCTGAAAGAGTTTTTCAAAAATAATTCAACCGACTTCAAAACTAGTTAAAAGTGTAAAATAACTTTTTCTGGGAAGTCAGTGGCTTTTTTTTAGTACACGACTTTTTTGCCACCGACATAACAAAAAAAAACAATAAAGAAATAACTAAGTACCCTATTGGATAAATGAAAATGTAAAGTATGTCGGGAAGATATCTATTCTGCTTGACCACTGATTAACGATATACGTATCAATGATTATGATTTAAAAAAAACAGATTTAAGAACTCGGTCCTATTTACGAGTTGTAGGTCGTGCGTTCGAACCCCGCCAGGCGAATTACTATGTGTAACTTATTTAATCACCACTGCTCTCAAAACGATAAAGGTAAACATCGTGAGGAAACCGACATGTCCTAGAACCTAAAATTCGAAGACATGTGACATCTACCAACCCGCACTGGGCCCGCGTGGTGGATTATGGCCCACTCCCTCTCACAGAGAGAAGGCCTGTATCCCAGCAGTGGGAACATTATAGGCTGCTGATGATGATACACGACGGGACCCGTACGCGATTGGAAGTGCCTATAAACACGTCCTCAATTTAGCAGGAATTTTGTGACTTGAAAATCGTTCTCGGGTCAAATTCTTTGGTACTTAGGGTTCAATCCAGTACATACCTGCACTTTAACTCAGTAACTTCACTATCATCGACTTGATATTTCCCCAAAAACTCCTTCACTTCCTCATCAGCCTCTTCTAAATTGTCTATGATATTATCTATCTCTGGTTCGGGCTCTATAATCTCCACGTCACTAGAACTACCGTCCTTTTTCTCATCTTTTATAATAATAATGTCTTTAGGTCTATACGGTTTCGTGATAATTTCTCCATCGGAACCTATTTCGACTTTCACAAACTCCTCTTTCTCTATTTTTTTCTCTGTCTTGCTCGGGGTCTCTATGGGTTTGCTCAAATGCGTAAAATTGAAGTTTTTCACCTTCTGGAAGATGTATTGCTGATTATTTCTTATGACCAGGAATTCATCAGGATTTAGAAATTGGTTGGCGCCTTTCATCCGGCATGGCGCGAAATTTTCGTTAAGACAGCATTCGCAGATAATTTTCAACTGCGTAGACATTTTCTTTTGCGGTGAACACCTGTGCAACCTCTGATCTTCATTGTCAAAAAGGTACAGTTTGTCTACGTTATTATCAACATGTTTCCCGCAAATAAAACAGATTTGGCTCTCACTTTCCCCGATTAAAACTCCATCAATATCGATATAGGAAAGTGGTTTGTTCCAGTTCTTATGCACAAGTCTCGAAGGGTCAGTTTTCCGTACATGTCTCCTTTCGCTGTAACCCTGGTCATAAGGCAAAGATGTCATCGGGGAGTCTTTAAACATGTTCAATATCTCCTCTCGAGTGTAAGAAAAGTTATCATTCCTCTGATAATTATCGTCGTAGTTCTTAAAGTTATCTTTAATCAAACTCTTTGGAGATTTATTCCTCGTCGTAACTGGGTTCAAAGTCGCGTAAGTTTTAGTATTATTTGTTTCTAAATATTTCGTGAATTGAGCTTCGAAACCGGACGTGTTATTGCATACCAATTTAAACGGTAAGGAGTTGACAAAACTGCATCTGGGGCTAGAATTTTTACTGGACCATCTAGACACGGGGCTTTCACAAATATTAATCTTTTTAGTTTCTTGGACTTGAACGTTATCAAAGTACACATCTGTTATATCATCTGCGTATTTGACAAACGGTATTGTTTCTGCTGTAAGGTCTACCAAAGGATCATCATTATCAAAATGTATTTGAGAAGCTCGTATTTGCGTGCCATCGTCCAAGATGTAGACCAAATCGTTAGTTCCATCGTTGGTGTCCAACATTTGATCAAAGTTGTGTGTTAGATCATCTGCTTGCAGATTTTGTTCGGCGTTGATAAGGAATTGGCAGACGTTTTCTGATAGTGAGACCGGTTGGTTTCTGGTTATAGAGTTTATGTCTACGTCGTAACCTAGGAGGGTTCTGTAACGGGAAAATTATCATAAAGGTTCAAGCAATGCCACTAAAATTTTTGAGCAGGAAGTCTGCAAAAACTAATGGACATCGACTAATTTATGAAAATACGAAACAACTATTTTGGAATTCGTGCCTCGGAAAGCACGTAAAGCTGTTGGTCCCGGCTGTCATTTGTAGATCTTTGACAGTCGTTACTGTTAGTCAGAAGCTGTAAAGTCTGTCAACCAGTCGTACCGTTGGGTATCGTATTACCCGATTACTGGGTTGTGGAGGTCCGATAGGCAGTCGCTCCATGTAAAATACTGATATTCGGCTGCATCCGATTTGACTGGAAGCCGACCCCAATATACTTGGGAAAAGGCTAGGCAGATGATGATGATGATGATGAAACAACTATTTTGGAACTGCGCTGTGCCAATTGTTTTTGCAGCAGCATCCACCCACAGCCGAGTTAATTTCTTACCTGGACTTATCGAGAAACATCTGGAAGTTATCATCAGGTTCTATTCTGAGCGCAACCTCTTCGCCGGTCGCGTTCTCCATGCATAGGATCAAAGGTGCTTGCGATTCCGTCATTATTGACTGATCTGAAACAAACAAATCGTAACCAGCATAAATCTATGTAGGAGATAATATCTGGAACGTATTAACCACCCCGGCGGCGTTGCGCCTCTACACGCCACTCAAAGGACGTGCAAGGGACGCCTCATGATCTCACGGTGGCAATCCGTCGAAAAGTCTCGCCGCTTGATCGAACGGCATCCCCGAATAGTCATGGCCCAAAACTTACACACAGGCTCTGACACAGCAAAACGGTGTCCTGATAGAACTAGTAGAAGATGCTTCTTTTTTTTTAGCCTGGTAAAACCATCAAATGAGTCCTCCCACCCCGGGCAGGGCGGGAGGGACTGTCAGACTTGTACTGACTAAAATCCACGGTGTCTTTCAATAGCTCTGTAGGTTCCGGGGTCACGGTGAGGACATAAATCCCGCGACCCCGGCAGGCTTTGGCCCTCTGAGAGCCCCGTCATTTTTGCTGACTGACACGCGCGTGAAACACGACGCACCGTCGACCTGGGCATGGTCCATGGTCGGACAGCGAGTTGCCCTTTACTCGCTGTCCGCATGCCCCCGCCTGCGGTGGCCGGAGATCGTCTGCCGACGTTCGACGCTGCGGGCGTCTAACACTGCGGTTGGGGCGGAGGGAGGACGCTGTCCTCTCCCTCTCACGGCCCGCTTCCTCCTTCACGAGCATTGCTGCTTCGCAGGAGGCGACCGCTTCCCACTCCGTCTCGCCCCGCAGCATGGACGCAACCAATGCCGGGCGCGAGAGGTCTCCGCCTAGTAGAAGATACTTGAAAAAATTAACAACCAGTGGTTCACATTAGCTCTGCCTTTACTTAACAGTAGAAAAAGGGTGGAGCAGAAAGGACTGTAAGACTCTTAGGGTCAATTATACTAGCGCAGAGTCTATGTGTAATGCACGCGACTTTTTAAAATCTTAGAAGTAATGTGTTCGTTACGCTGTGGACTTAAGGTTGAAATTGTTTTGTTCAGTTTTAGAAAGACGCTTCGATGCGCTTCGACTCTGCACTAGTATAAATTGACCCTTATGGACTTTATTCATGGCGCGATGCGATGCGATTCGAACGAAATCCAACTACAAGTGAAAATCAACCTTGCTACTAAGAAATAAAGGTGCTAATTCAATTGAATTGACGTTGTCATGGCCATCGTGTTTTTCTTTTCATCTACCCATACATAACAACGTGTTTTATGTCTTATGTCATAGTGGTAAGGTTGTTTTTCACTTGTAGTTGGAATTCGTTCGTATCGCGTCGCATCGCACCATTAGTATAGTCCCCTTTTTGACTCAAAACCACCCTGTTCCTTCACTGTAGGCTTTTGTGTTCCAGGGCCTATTTAACTTGGGGGTGCTATGACAGGAAACCTCCACGTGCGCTCATGGACTGGAGTTCCCTCTCGGATACGTCCGGGGGGAAGACTAATTTTTCGAGCCGGTGCACCCTGGGATGCGGGCAAAAACTCTTCCTTAGGCACTGTGTGCCTAAGTGGTCTCTTTGCCCGCATGCGAATAGCCTGTCGTGTGGATGCTCCAACGCGTGTCCCTCTGATCAGCAGAGGGCACAGCGGCGGAGCGGGCTGGCGGACGGTGAGTGATGGGTACCTTGCCGTCCGACCAAGGACCAAGCCCGGGTCGGTGGCGCGTCGTGTTTCGCGCCAAATGCCTGCTGGGATCGCGGGTTTTTTCTTAACCCAGGTTACCGTGGCCCCGGAACGTAAAAGGCATAGGAAGGAACACGGGTGGATTTAGTCAGTAAGAGTCTGACAGTCCCTTCCGCCCCACCCAGGGCGGGAGGATTCTCGGAGGAAAAAAAAAGGGCCTGTTTAACTCAGCCCCACTACATTGTACTACATTGTAGGAGCAGAAACAGCTTAAGTCTGGGTTTCAATGACTTAATTGTGAGGGGTATAAAGGCGCTCCCTCACCGCGAGCATTCACCTGTAATGTAACATAAAAGTGCGCAATTTGATGCTCTATTGTCTTCGAATCTGTAACATTACAGTACAGGTGAATGCTCGCGGTGAAGGAGCACCCTTACTGAAGCAGGGCATTGACTTTTACATGTTTTTAGGTTTGTTATAAATTCATTCAGTTTATGACTGAGACTATACGGTCTGTAAATACTGTCATAATTGTCTCTTGACCAAAGCTTGGTCACCGTGGAGAATCTCCATGGACATTACAAAAGTAAACACATGACGGTATGGTTGGTTCATTGGCTGATTGATCAACTACTGTGCAGCCTCTCACAGGTTTCATTCCTGCACCAAACAAATTGACAGGCCTGTTGGTCTAGTAGTTAGTGACCCTGACTGCTATGCCGGGGGTCGTGGGTTCGATTCCCACCCAGGACAAATGTTTGTGAGATGAGCACAATCATTTGTTCTGTGTCTGGGTGTAAATATGTTTGTCAGTTGTCTAGTACCCATAACACAAGCTCTGCTTAGCTTGGGACTAGATGGCGTTGTGTGATAGTTGTGAAATATTATTGTTGTGGAATTTCACACTGGGGTGGAGGAGATTTGTAGGTCACCGTAAAAAGTGGGACGACCTGGAGGAGGCCTATGTCAAAGGACAACCTGACTATTGAATTATGTTAGTTAAAGATAAATTGTAAAAAATATGTAAAAGTCAGTGAATAGAGGCTATTTCTTTTTATTTTTTTATTATTGTTTTTTTTTTAATCTACGAAGTAGTTGTTCCAGGTCTGGTTTTTAATGTGATTTTAAATGTTTGTAAGCGTACCCACAATACTAGAAAAATTCATTTTGTTGGACAATGTTTTTAAAATATAAACAAATTGTTCAGGATCGGAAAGGATCTGCGATATGTCAGTACTGACCCAGTGTCAAAACTACAGTTTGTCTTTAATTGATTTTCAACTTTATATTCTAGCGAATTAAATCTGTATTACAAAACTAACTTAACAAACCAAGTATGTTGTGTCATTTGGTCTTCAAGATTTCATCTTTTACAGAAGTTTGTATGATCTTATTTTGTTATAATTATTCAGTGAAATGGTAAGTTGAAAGGTAATCAAATAACTGCAAATTATAAACTATAGTAAGTATATTTTTTTTAATGGATTCTGGTCAAATATAAAGTTGCGCTAAGCGAAAACCAAGTACAAAACATCGCATTCTATTGAACTACAAAATTAGCAAATAAACAAATCGAAAGTTTCAGGCAGGAAATGAAAATGGTGAATTCGAAAAAAATAAAACTTTTCGTAAAGTAGTTTATTTATTTATCTTTAATCTAAATAATAATTTCCAGCCTAGCCATTAGAAAACCAAAGCGGGATTTTGAAAACTGACACTGGCCACCAAATAAAATAAATTAAAACGGCCAGTGACAATTTACTAGCGGCATACATTTTTGACCATTTAGACCAGAAAAACATCATAAAATTCAACAAATATATAGTAAACAAGGAATATCTCACCAGCTCTTCCTTTTTATCACAAATATCGCCACTTTCATTTGACTTTCATAGAACAACTGGCACTTCTTTAGAAAAAAACAAATGAAACAATATTTTTTTCGCCATTTGTGTCAAATTTCAAAACAAAAACACTGAAACGGAAACTGACTGAAACCAAAACACATTCCAATAAACCATAAACAATTCTCGTATTTTTTTAAAATAATTTTGACATTTTAAATTACATTGCTGTTTTATCCAAAACATTAACGATACTGCAATGTATCAAAACTCGAACCTTTCAATGGTCCCTTCAATGGTGCTTTCATTTCCCGTGAGAAAAAGTGCACAAGGGTTTTATTTGAGTCTTTATTGAATTATAAGTAACGATAATGTCTAAAATTCTCTTGTATCTACGTTGGTGTGTCTATGTCGAAAGGAAACCCAAAGTAGGTTTTACTTGTAGCGTAATATTTTCCGTTTACAATCTTGTAAAAAAATATCGTTTACAGCGTCCAACAAATGCAATTTTATCAGAATTCACGATTTGATTCAGTTACAAATAAATTAGGGTGTCTTTTTTTTGTTTATGGAAATGTCCTTTGTGTTGCACTTTCCAAGAAAAGAAATTTGGAAGAAAAGGACAGATGCATGCATATTTATTTGTTTTATTGTATGGTGTTCAATTTTTATTTATTCTGAGCAATAGAATACACATTATTGTATGGTAAAATCGGGTAAAATACTTAGGAATCAGTGATTATATTAAAACTATTGATGGCTATCAATATTTATTAACAAAAATAGAACCGGGGAGTGAGAGAGACAGAAATGTCTTGATTTGTTGATTGACAAGTGAACTGTCATTCATTCGCAATATGGCCGATAGTTTATTTAAATACGGAACATATTATTAGTGCGCGAATATATAATTTGCCATTCAAATGATAATTTGTTTGTATTGATGACTTAGTGAGTGTAGTGACGAGGCATGTTTCCCCTAACTCCACCAGTGGTGAAACGGCTGTTAGGGTGGAAAAAGGGCCCTGAAGGTTCGTCTGCAGCCGAAGATAAATGGTCTGAGAAGGCAGTCAAGAGTTTAGTTAAGAAATTAAAGAAAAGTGGAGCTCTTGAGGAATTAGAAAAGGCGATATCAAGCCAGAACAGTCATACTAAATGCGTTACGATTCCCAGGTCAGTTCAATATTGATTTATTTTTTCGTGATAACAATCATTTGGGAATTATGACGTTTCCGGTGGCTAATATATCCGTGCATTGTTTTTGGACTTTATGTGCACTGAATAGAAATCGTTTTTGCCTACCACATTTATTGCAGAAATTGTTGAGCTAATCAAAGAGACGTTCGTAAATCTCGTACAGAATTTGCTGCAAAATTCTGTATTATAAATTCATCGACCATAGCAAATAAGAATCTAATGGGCGCTTTTATAATTTGCCGTTTCACGGCACGGCACGATATTACCGTGGACGTGAAGAAGAATTTTGTGGCCGTGGACGGCATGCCGTGCCGTAGGGTGCTTTTATAATTCGCCGTGAAATTATTACGGTTTGCGCGTCTTCAAAGTGCAGACATGTTCTCGAAGAGACAGCGACTACTTTTGCTCTATTTGTTATATTTAAGACGTAAAAAAAGACATATTACTAGAAAGTATTGGCAACATCCGCTTTTAAAAGTAAAATATTTAGAAGGGTCATACTACACGCTATTTGATAAGCTCAAGGAAGACCTAAATAAGTTTTTCAATTATTTTCGGATATCAACAAAATCGTTTTATCACATACTTTCTCCCTTACATACTCTCGCCCTGCCACCCGCGCCTCTTGGCTACGCACGCACACATACAAAGGGCTTTGTGCTTTTTGTACCAGTTCCTTGTCCGCCATTTTGATTTTTTTTCAAAACAGCGTACACGAATGAAACATTGATAAATCGATAGATCAAATCAATACAAACATAAAATGTAGGCGGCAAAACCTCGTAAAGCGTCACGTTTCCGAGTTATGTGCTGTCAAACATGTAAAATTAGTGACACATTTTTTCTTATTTTTTTAATATTTGGATGTTTATTGATCAAAAAGGATACTTCCGCGATAAAACTAATTGAATATTAGTTTTTACACGCATTTTAAATGCTGAAATTGTGTTAAACGAAATAATCCTATGTAAAAGCATTTGAAATGCGTGAAAAACTAATATTCAATTATTTTTATTGTGGAAATAACCTTTTTGATCAACAAACATAAAAATATTAAAAAAAAAAGAAAAAATGTGTCCCTAATTTTACATTTTTGACAGCTCATAACTCGGAAACGTGACGCTTTACGAGGTTTTGCCGCTTACATTTTATGTTTGTATTGATTTGATCTATCGATTTATCAATGTTTCATTCGTGTACGCTGTTTTGAAAAAAAATCAAAATGGCGGATGGCATCTGGTACACGGCCCATACAAAAAAGTTCAAACCCCTTTCTTGTACGCACACACTACACTCTCAACAATGCCGCGACGATATCATAGGGAGCGCGGTATGCTACGGCAACGGCACGGTAGATCGTTGACGTTCACGGCGTGCCGTAATGCCGTTGCCGTGGACGGTAAATTAAAAGCGTTTGCATACAAATGCATACATTTTGCTTTCCTACTTTACCGTGACGATAAAAACGTGCCGTGCCGTGCCGTGGCACGGTAAATTATAAAAGCGCCCAATAAGTTATCACTACAATATTATTCTATAATTAAAATTCCATGAAATTAATTTACGAACGAATATTTCTTTCCGTGGTCGGGTTATTTCTGTGGGTCCTATTACCCGACAGAGTTCGATAGTCGCTCATTGTCATTGACCCGGTAGATAGCGACGACCATCATATTTTGGTTGCATAATAGAAAACAGGACGCAAAATCGGAAAGGTCAAGACTCCGTCAAAACAAATCGAATCCTCATGTCAATATGGCGGACATGTTTTGAACATTGCAATTTTTTAATTGCTAAAATTCTGTATCGGTTAAAGACAAAACGTGTGTTTTTTGTTATTTCTGTGTTCAGTGCCCGTTTTGAAGGACATCCGTATATCCTTTCGTCCTTCAAGGTGAATACGCCATAGATTACTTCCTCTATGAATGAGTTTTATCATTACTAATTTATGCAAAAAATAGTTTCTGGGTTTAATGCGTTGAGTGTGGTTATTTTGTGAGTGTATGGATATTTTGCGCCAATGAACACCAAAAATATTGATTTAATACTCATTAGTGCTTAGAAGAAACCTATAGGATTTCAATAACAGAAAGTAAGGCAAGTGTTATTATTATTAGATTATGTAGACAATGACCTGATGACAGTCATCTGGACAGCTTTTGCCGCCAAATTAATATTTAATGTACTATTTTCTTTAAAACAATATTATCTACTTTGTTATGAAAAACTAAAACAGTGTATTGCTGTCCATAGGTCTTTTTTTTTGTAATTAATCCATAATTTTTGGGTTATGATGACAATAATTTCACATACAAATAAATTAATATCATTTTCGATTCAAACAAGTTCTAGTACTACATATTTAACCATCATTAATTTGAATTCAGCCAATTTATTGCATTTTAGATTGCCAAAAGGTCATTCATCTTGGTAATCAGTTTGATAAACAAATAATTAAATCCTGTCATCTATTTGGTGTCCTTTTTATTCTCAAGTAAAGAACAGTAGAGCGTTGATTATCCGAACGTTGGTTAACCAAACGACTGCTTATCCAAACTGCTAGGTCTCACTATGTGCTAACAACCTTCCTTCATAATGTGCACAGCAAAGTAGTGGAACTCACTTTGTGGGTCGTAAAAAAAAGTAATAGTAAACAGGTTTCTTCTGGTTAATTGTAGGCTTCATTGTAGGCTTTTCTCTGTCCCCTTTAACCTGGACTAGAGTCAAGAGTAAACCCATCTCAAACAAAAAACATATAGGTAGTTCCGTTATCCGAAAAAACCAGTTTTCCGAACACCCATGTCCCCCAATTAGTTTGGATAATCAACACTGTACTAGTATCATAATCTAATAGTCTAATTAAATCAAAGAATCAAACAAATGTCATTTTATAATTTGACCCAGTATTCATGTAGGCAGGCCTCCCACTAGGTGAACCCATGAGATTGTGAGGGTCATGGGCAACCGATGGATGCAAGTGGCAAATTGTTGTTCGGCGTGGCGGTCTAAGGGGGAGGCCTATGTTCAGCAGTGGATGTGTTCCGGCTGATGATGATGATATTCACACCTGTTAGTGAAATGTGGTTTGTTTTAAAGGGGTTGATATTTAACAAAATGAATTTATTTTGGTCCAAATGTATGGATGAAAAGAAATGTGGTACAATGTAAAACTTATTTGTTTAAGTTTTTTTTTCTTTTAACATTAATGTATGGTAATGTAAAATCTATGTATAATGCTTATATATGAATCAAATATTTTAAAGTTTATTATAAGTGAAAAATGTTCTCAAATAAGTGAAATCTATGTAATTTCTTATTGGAAATAAATACCTTTAACCATAAAAAATCTCATTAGGTAGCACTCATAGTCCGGGGTCGTGGGACTAAGGAATTACCCTGAACATAAAGGGTTATTAAAGAACACCATGGAATTTAGGCAGTATAAGTTTGACAGTCCCTCCCGCACTGCCCTGGGTGGGACCCAGGATAGTGGGACTTATTCATAGTCTTTGACATACTTGGACTTTTCTTTGTGGTTATGCTGCTGTTCACAGATCTAAACAATAGCCTGTAATAAAACCTTTGTTCTAAAATACAATGTACTGTAACTGGTAATTCTGATTCTCATTATGTTGTCCTACAGGGTGAAACCTAATGAGAACGTGATAAATGGTCAGTACCGCAAGGGGTTGCCGCATGTTGTCTACTGCAGGCTGTGGCGCTGGCCGCAGCTACAGGTATGAATAAAACAATATCTTTCTTATTGAGTCTTATTTTTTTAATGGAATAGATGAAGAATAGTATATAAGGGCAGAGCTGTCAGCAATGTAACGGGGCTTCCCTTAGTAAAGGGCCAAAGCCTGCCTTGGTTGCCGGAATGTACAGTACAGGGCTATTGAGCTCCTTGTGTTCTGAGTCGAGCTACACGGTAACCGACAAATGCTTGCCCTGACTGGACAGGTCCACTCAAATCAGTGTGGTTCTTTCCTCAAAAGGCCATCTCAGACACCCGCATGGTCCTCGTATGACCTGAACAAAACAATGTCTGGACTTTAAAAGAGACTGTGACCTCTGAGTTTGTTTCGGCTGTTTCTGCTCAGAGTAGTCAGGTACGAAACACCGGCCCCATCTAGCTTTAAAAATATTGGTTGTGACGTGTAAAAGTGTTTTTTAACCAACTTACAAAATAAATATCATTTATCATTGAAGGACACAGTGGATTTTAGTCACTATAATTCTGACAGTCCCTCCCGTGGACTCATTTGATAATTTTAACAAAAAAAAAACGTTAGGTGGCTAAAATTTCATCCTGCTAGCTTATCGGGAAGCGCCTCAAAGCCTGTCCTCCATCTTGGACGTCCGCCATATTAGATTTAAGTCACGTGACAATTTTTTTTCGTATTACTGACAGCAAACCCTTTCATTTGATATCCATATCAGAGGGGTGCATTTCAAATAGCCTGTCTGCCATCTTGGACGTCTACCATATTGTATTTAAGACACGTGACTGTTTGTTTTCGTATTACTGACAGCAAACCCTTTCATTTGATACCCATATTATGGGGGTGGATTTTAAATAGCCAGTCCGCCATCTTGGGGAGGCCGCCATATTGGACTTGTTATAACGTTTCTTAGATAGTCATAAAAACGTGGGACAGTTTATCCTAGGTTCCCTAACCTTAGGGGTTATCCTAAACATAGGTAAAGGTTTATTGTAGAAATCCTTCCCCTGAGGATTTCTACCATAAAAGAAAATAGAATAGCCAATATCAACTACTATTGATGAAATTAAGAGGCGAGTTTTAAAATTAAAATGTTTTCTTACAGAGTCAGCATGAACTAAAGCCAGTGGACCACTGTGAATACTCATACCAGTTGAAAAAAGACGAAGTGTGCATCAACCCTTACCATTATAATAAAATCGACTCGCCTGGTAAGTAACTCCTTGATTTCTCCTCTTTTTGGATTCAGTTAAAATATAGTTAGTAATTTAAAGCAAAATATGAACATTAGCCGTCTTTCTACAGAAAGTAAAAACAATTGTTGGACACTTGTCTAAAAAAAGTGTAATGTCAACTTCACATTAGTGTCGTGAATTCGCGCCGCAAATTCTCGCCGTGAATTCACGTCACAAGTCGTGCCCTCCACATTCACGGGATGCTCTCAGTCGTTCGTGCCTGAAACCTGCCGCGAAATGGACGTAGATGTTGCTGCTGCAATAACTTTGTTTGCTGAATTTACTTTGTAGGAATATGATTAAAACTGTCTTTATTAATTATATGAAATTCACTTTCTATGAAGAAGCAGTTATCAGGATTACGTTCAGGGCTGCGTTTAAATCCTTTATCCAGTTTAAATTTATACTGACTAAATGTCAACCACCCCGTTCAAGCACACCGAGAGGTGAAAAATGAAGCTAACTAAAATTTAATCTGCCCCATTTACGGTCGTCCGCTGTTATAAGTTTTTACTAAATGGAATAAATATTTGCGACCTTTTTACCACGCAAAATTTTATCCTGCTGTCAGATTGACATTAAGTTTTGTTGTTTTGCTCGATTCGCGCCGTAAAAACGAATATTATTTTTATTTTATAGAGTAAATATTATTTGTGGATTATGGATTTATATTAAAACCGGCAAATTGATTATTTGTTCAATAAACTGAGCTGTCAATTGGATTTGACAACTAACATTGACAGAAACTTATGACTCCGTTCAGCGAAACCTCGCTAGTTTAATTTTTTTCCGGCGAAATACCGCCGAAGGATTTAAACGCACCCCAGAATAGGAAATAATAATTAATTATATTCACGGGGCCGTGAATGCGGATGGGTACGCGTGAATGCCGCGCGAAGTGGGCGCGAACCCTTTGTCGCGGGACAAAATACTGTCACTGATCGGGGAACAGGCGTGAATGTACGTGAACCCCGCGAAAACCATCCACATTCTCGTTCACGCCTGTTCACGGGGCTTCACGATCACGGCACTAATGTGGAGTCGCCGTAACTGCAAAGCGACCCTGATATTAACCTCACTTGTCCATTCTTCGTCGTGTCGATGATTCTTTTATTTATTTATTTAAGTCTAAATGAGCTTCGACCAAAACTCTGCCACATATACGGCGTTGGTAGTGGCCTCGGACAGGTCCCTTAGAGTGCAGGTGGTGGTTGCTCAAAGCACAAGTGAGGAGGTGGGCCATCGTTTGTTCTGGGGCTCCGCAGTCGCACCTTTCCTCATCACAGTACCCTCACTAGACCATGCGACGACGATATAATTCTAGACTCGTAATAACAGGCGACCGATGTCTGCCAACACATTAGGCAAAAAAGTCTTATATTCGTCTCATTTCGACCAATCCTGTGAGCCGTAAACATACGTTGAGACAGCACAGACCTTGAGTTAGCCAATCACAACGCAGTACCCCGTCCCCCTCGCTTACGTAGTACCTCAGCGAGTTGACATAATAGTTTGTGTTCTTTAGATCGTGCATGCGGAGTCTAGTATTATATCGTCGTTGGGACCATGTTATACTTGTCCATTGATCGTTTTTAGTAAATATTTAATTTACTACGGCGAATTTGATTTAGTCTAGAAATAAATAAAATTTCAAATTAATTCGATCAATAGGTTAAATTGCTACGATAAAAGAAAGCAGTACTTAATTTGTAGGTGAAGTGCAATGACCGCGCTTATCAGGCCAATATTACTATCGCAAATGTGTCATTTATTGATTCATATTACATATTCTTTTTGAAAATCTATTGTTTTATCAATATAAAGTCATAGCAAAATATGACTGGCATTTTGGTGCGGGTAAACAACTACTAAAGGCTCTAAACGATGCGGAAACGGTGCGTTGCAGCAACGTCTTCCTACATACAAATTACTATACCATGTCTCGACGGGCACCGCACCGCAACGCAAGCGTGAGTGTGGCTTGTGACTTGCAAGGAATGTCTTTTTTATGTTGTAAAATCATCAAATGAGTCCTCCCGCCCTGGGTGGGGCGGAAGGGACTGTCAGACTCTTACTGACTAAAATCTACCCGTATTCCTTCGAACAACCTTTACGTTCCGGGGCCACGGTATCCTGGGTTAAGAATAAATCCGCGACCCCAGCAGGCATTCGGCCACCGACCCGGGCTTGGTCCTCGGTCGGACAGCGAACTACCCATCACTCACCGTCCGCAAGCCCGCTCCGCCGCTGTGCCCTCTGCTGATCAGAGGGACACGCGTTGGAGCATCCACACGACAGGCTATTCGCATACGGGCAAAGAGACCACTTAGGCACACAGTGCCTAAGGAAGAGTTTTTGCCCGCATCCCAGGGTGCACCGGCCCGAAAAACTGGTCTTCCCCCCGGACGTATCCGAGAAGGAACTCCAGTCCACTGGCGCACGTGGAGGTTTCCTGTCATAGCACCCCCTGCCATTTGGCTACGGAACCCTAAAAAGTACTCAAATAGATAAATTAAGTAGAAACAGAGGAACTATTAACTAGATATTTTTTCCAGCGCTCCCACCAATACTAGTCCCCCGGTGCGGCGACACGGAATTGCGCGCGCCGCCGCCCTACACCGACTACCACGCGCCGCATCAAACGCACGCGCCGCATCAAACACACCACCCGCAACACCCGCAACAGACGCACCAGACGCATCAAACGCATCACGATCTCTCGGACGCGTGAGTAGTAGCGGTCATGTATTATGGCGATCAGCTGTTTTACTTTATACACAACTGACCATAGAAATATTAAAAACAGGAGAAGTGACAAGGGGGCGAGTCGGTGACCAAGTGGGGCTGAGCGTTTCGCTCAGCTATTGACTTGTACTACTTTATTATTGTTTTCCTATATTACTCCCGTCTGTATTAAATACATACTTTAACCGTAACTGGACAAGGAATGTAAAACTGACGTAACTATATCTCATCAAGCCGTAATGTCGCATGGTGCGTCAGTTGTATTTGAGCGGGAGTAGTCGTATCCGCCCCCGTGTCTCGACAACACACAATGAATTGTTTTAGTATGAGTAAATTATACGGAAAAGTACGCTATATGTGTAAAGAATTAGGTTTATATTTAAATGACTGAGTTATCGATGGCGCGTGTGTGCACTTTTTCGTAGTATTGTTTTGACAGAACTGTGTGTGTAATATTAGCGTTATGGTGGGGCAATTCTGGCTTTACGCGTTTTCTCTACATTTTGAACTCCACGCCATATCTCCTTCTTTAATATATGTATGCAACTGACTTTGCCAGCAGTGGCGGCCCTGTGGTATCGGCCACGAATTACAAGTGTGTACGTGGGTACGAACCCAGCCAGGTGCAAAATACTTCGTGTAATTCATCAGCTCTACTCACAAAACGGTGAACGAAAACATCGTGAGGAAGTTGGATTGTCGTAGAACTAACCAAAAATTCGAAGACATAGATATTTACCGACCCGCACTGGGCCCGCGTGGATTATGGCCCACTCCTCATAGAGAGGAGTGGGCCATGTTGTGTCCCAGCAGTAGGAACAATGATGATGAACTTTTTCCAGCGGACAAGCCAGCTACGTTCGCCCGCACCTCTAAAAAAGGAGATTCTCAATCCGACCTGTATGTTTGTTTCTCCGCGATTATCTCCCGTTTGGTTGCACCGATTTAGATACGGTTTTCAGAATGTTTTTCGTTACATTCTGGAGAATGGCGGATTTTGAAAGATGCTTTGAATAGCTGAATAAAAAGATTATTTGCATTTTAGAAAAAAAAAAAATAAGAAAAAAAAGAACCGTCTTCAAAAACTAACATAAATAACAATATATAATACGGAATTTTCGGAATACGTTGGCAAAGCTTACAAACGTAACTTTAAAAAAAAGTTGTTTTGCGAAACAAACACAAAAGAAAGTATAATAGAAAGTATTGCACAAATCCATTACTGATTAATTAGGTGATAAATGCAAAGGATAAAAAAAGACAAGCACTTTGTTTTTATTTTGTGACGTTTATCAACTTATCTTACAGGACTTTACCTGATTAATCTGGTTTATAAGTTACTAGCATTCCGCCCGCGAATTCGTTCGCACGGATTTCGAACTTTTCTTGACGCGAGAAAGCGAGTTTATTAATGAAGCGATGTGACATAATGGGGAAGGCAAGTCAAAGCTAATTGTAGATGGCGCCACCATAGCTTAGTCCTAATCCGACCAATGACGTAGTACTATTTTGAAGTACCTTTAAGATTTGAACTGATTTGAACCAATGACGATGCTGGGAACAATCTATACTAGCGCCATTAGTTCCCCAGTTGCCATTCCCATTTAGATATGAGCGCCGCGCCGGCGCGCCGCCGCCGCCGTGATTTATCCCGCGCCGCCGCCGCCGTCCACAGGCGCCGGCGCGCCGAACCCGAGCGGGCCCACAGGCCGAACTTCCGGGTTAAGCCGCGCTTGCCGAGGATGGTCTGTGGATGGGAAGCTGTCATAGCGAGTTTCCCCCGTGCCTCGGAAAGCACGTAAAGCCGTTGGTTCCGTCTGTCAACCTGTCTTACGATGGAGTATCGTATCACCCAGTTACTGGGCTGTGGAGCTGTCCGATAGGCAGTCGCTCCATGTAAAATACTGATATTCAGCTGCATCTGTTTCGACTAGAAGCCGACCCCAATGTAGTTGGGAAAAGGCTAGGCTAGGATGATGAGCACTCATCAAAGCTTCTTTTTTTTTAGTGTGGTAAAATCGTCAAATGAGTTTTCCCACCCCGGGCAGGGCGGGAGAGACTGTCAGACTCGTAGTGACTTCCACGGTGTCCTGCAATAGCCCTTTATGTCCCAGCAGGCTTTGGCCCTCTAGAGGGGGGGCCCCGTCATCATGCTGACGCTCTTTGAGGCGCGCGTGGAACACAACGCGCAGACGACCCGGCCAGGGTCCGTGGTCGGACAGCGAGTTGCCCTGTACTCGCCGCCCGCATGCCCGCGCCTACAGTGGCCGGAGATCGTTTTGCGTTGTCCGTTGCCGTGGGCGTCCATCACTGCGGCTGTCTTCTCCGTCATGCGGCCCACCTCCTCCTTCGCAAGCATGACCGCCTTGAAGAAGCAGCATGGCCGCGACCAATGCCGGGTGCGAGAGGTCTCCGCCTATCGCCGCCGTGAGGACAAGTCGGTGCTCTGCCCAAGCAGGCCAGTTTTGCACCGTATGCTCTACTGTGTCCTCCGGGCGATCCTCGCAGTGGTGACACCCAGGCGTTTCCTCCTTCCTCATCAGACACAGGTTCCTCCCGAAACTTCCGTTTCCGGTGAGGACCTGCGTCATGCGGTAGGTCAGGACGCCGTGACGCCTATCCAGCCATTCCCCCAAGAGGTGTCTTAATGTGGTAACTGTGTCGCAATGAAAACGCAATGTGTCGGTTCCGACAGTCGTCCCTCCATGCTACCCTGAGATCGCGCCGGAGGTCTTCCCGCCGCGCCTCGACTTCTCGAGGCAGCGGGGATACGCCCCGGCGCTGCGCCACCACCGCCATTCAAGACGCGCTGGAAGGTAGTCGCCTCCAAATCCCAGGGCAGCAATCCGGCAGATTCGGAGATTGGCCGATTCGCCGGCGATCGTGCGGTATCCCCGAATCATCCGGACAGGCTTACAGTAAAAATATAGCCCCCAGCAATTTTTAATGTTAATTTTGTTTTCTCTTTTTTTAGTTTATCTTGCCAATTCAATTTGTCTTGTCAAAATTATAATAAATCTTTAATAATACGTAAAACATTGTTCTATTTCTTCTCTTAAATTAATTAATTAAAGTAGTTAAATAAAAGTCATGCCGCGCCGCCGACGCCGCCGCCGTCGACTCCAAAAAGACGGCGCGCCGCCGCCGACTGATTGACCATCGGCGCTCATATCTATTCCCATTCGACCGACTTTAAATACAAGTGAAAATCATCGTTACCACTACGACATTTTTTTTTAAGTTAAATAATCAAATATGATTCCTCCCACCCCGGGCAGGACGGCCATTACGACATTCGACATAAAACGTGCGGGTAGATGAAAAATAACAAACAAACCAACGACGATATAATACTAGACTCCGCATGCACGATCTAAAGAACACAAACTATACTGCCAAGTTTCTGAGGTACTACGTAAGCGAGGGGGACAGGGTACTGCGTTGTGATTGGCTAACTCAAGGTCTGTTCTGTCTCAACGTATGTTTACGGCTCACAGGATTGGTCGAAATGAGACTAATATAAGACTTTTTTGCTTAATGTGTTGGCAGACATCGGTCGCCTGTTATTAGAAGTCTAGTATTATATCGTCGTTGAAACAAACAGACGAACTCTTTAGCTTTATAATTATTAGTATAGATAATGTGTCAACTGGTGAATGAAATTTAGTAATTGGTTTAGTAGTGCTATAGATTACGCCCTACTAACACATATTTTTATTTTTTTAAATTTTCCTGTCTTTATTTAATAATGTATTGTTGCAGTGTGATGCAGACTGGGGGTGTGGTGGGAGTGGGTGCGCACAGCGCCATGTACCTGGAGGCCACGCTGGCCCAGCAGGTGCCAGGCAACACCACTGTGCATGTGTAAGTTTAACAACATAATATATTTTCACCCTTGTGCGTTATACTAGCGAAGGAGGACGCGGTACGCGTGAGGGAGAGGACAACATCCACCTACTGCAATGGGCGTTGAGGGACGATTTCCGGCCAATGTAGGCGCGAGCATGCGAATGGCGATTAATGGATTACTTGCCGTCTGATCATGGATCATACCCGGGTCGACTATGCGTCCTGTTCCTCGGGCGCCGCAAGGAACTGTCAGCATTATGAATTTATGACGGGGTCCCCCTTAAAGGGCGAAAACCTACCGTGGCCCCGGAACGTAAAGGGCTATTGAAGGATCACCGTGAATTTTAGTTAGTACAAGTCCCTCCTGTTCTGCCTTGGGTGGACTCACTTGTCCACTTGATGATTTAACCTAAGATAATAAAATCTCCAGATTTAGTGTTCAAAGTTAGACACAGTGTTTGTGAAGCCACTTTTATATAAATGTGTGAGTGAGTGCCACGCACACATGTTCACTTGTTTTACTCAAGAATCGAATGACGGAGGTAATTTTTCTTCCCGGTATTGTTTTTGGCTTGAATTCTCAGAGGCCTGGCAATCTGCACATTCTATGTATAATATGAGGTAGAAACACCGTAGATTTTAGTCAACTTACCTGGACTCGATGTGTTTGAATAACCAATCAGAAATCTACATCTCTCCGTTTAACTTCGGTTGTTTTCTGATTGGTTATTCAAACACATCTCTTCTCCGATTTGATGGAGTTCAGGCCTGACAGTCCCTTTCGCTCTACCCAGGGCGGCAGGACTCATTGGATGTACTAATCGTCTACTCTGTCCTCAGGAGTTCGTCAACAGTGGAGACTCCGCCGCCGGGCTACATCAGCGAGGACGGCGACCCCATGGACCATAACGACAACATGAGTGAGTTTGTACACAATTTTGTTATTACCATTTACATTGTATCATGGGCGTAGCCACGGTGGGGCAGGGTGGGGTGCTTGCTGCTTGCCCCATCCTGACTATGACTTTTTAGGGGTCTTTTAACCAACATTTAATAATATAGGTACTTATCTAATACAATACCTACTTAATATCCGTAAGAAACCTCACGCTCAACAATCGTAAGACGACACAAAAAAAATCTAGAATGTTGCCCCACCCTGAGCACATTTATCTAGAATTTTGCCCCACTCTGTGTACATGGCTGGCTACACCCATGCATTGTATTGTTTTTTTAGGAGGACCTCGTGGCTAAATAATTACAGCCGCACAGGCCGATTATTCTGGTTAAGCCGCGCCTTGCCAAGATTGGCCTGTGGATGGGTGACCATCTGTCATAGCGAGTTTCCTCCGTGCCTCGGAAAGCACGCAAAGCCCTTGGTCCCGGCTGTCATTTGTAGATCTTTCACAGTCGTTACTGTTAGTCAGAAGTTCTTCAGTCTGACAACCAGTCTTACCATGGAGTATCGTATTACCCAGATACTGGGCTGTGGGGCTTGTGGGGGTCCACACTGGTATTCAGCAGCATCTGGTTCGACTGGACGCCGACCACAATATTCAATTTCACTTCCAGTGTCATAGTAACAGTCCCGCATAAGTCATGCTAGGACGTTCGCACGTTTGTGTCTACGACGGTTCGTTGAAGAAAGAACCACACAGATTTGAGTAACATTTGAGATAATATTTGTCTGTCATTGACCACTAACCTGCTTACTTTTAGTAATTTATTTCATCACCACTGCTCTCAAAACGGTGAAGGAAAACATCGAGAGGAAACCGGCACGACCTAGAATCAAAAGTTCAAAGACATATGACATCCACCAACCCACACTGGGCCCGCGTGGTGGGTTCTATAATCCATGATGGGCTATCCCACTCCCTCTCACAGAGAGGAGGCCTGTGTCCCAGCAGTGGGAACATTTTATAGGCTGATGATGACCGCTACCTCCGTTCCAGACCTGACCCGCCTGACGCCGTCCCCCCCGGGGCTGACGACGGAGGCGGCCCCGGTGTTGTACCACGAGCCTGCCTTCTGGTGCAGCATCAGCTACTACGAGCTCAACACGCGCGTCGGAGAGACCTTCCACGCTTCGCAGCCCTCCATCACGGTGGATGGCTTCACTGATCCTAGTAACAGTGAGAGGTAAGTAGTTATGTACTGTACCACGAGCCTGCCTTCTGGTGCAGCATCAGCTACTACGAGCTCAACACGCGCGTCGGAGAGACCTTCCACGCTTCGCAGCCCTCCATCACGGTGGATGGCTTCACTGATCCTAGTAACAGTGAGAGGTAAGTAGTTATGTACTGTACCACGAGCCTGCCTTCTGGTGCAGCATCAGCTACTACGAGCTCAACACGCGCGTCGGAGAGACCTTCCACGCCTCGCAGCCCTCCATCACGGTGGATGGCTTCACTGATCCTAGTAACAGTGAGAGGTAAGTAGTTATGTACTGTACCACGAGCCTGCCTTCTGGTGCAGCATCAGCTACTACGAGCTCAACACGCGCGTCGGAGAGACCTTCCACGCTTCGCAGCCCTCCATCACGGTGGATGGCTTCACTGATCCTAGTAACAGTGAGAGGTAAGTAGTTATGTACTGTACCACGAGCCTGCCTTCTGGTGCAGCATCAGCTACTACGAGCTCAACACGCGCGTCGGAGAGACCTTCCACGCCTCGCAGCCCTCCATCACGGTGGATGGCTTCACTGATCCTAGTAACAGTGAGAGGTAAGTAGTTATGTACTGTACCACGAGCCTGCCTTCTGGTGCAGCATCAGCTACTACGAGCTCAACACGCGCGTCGGAGAGACCTTCCACGCTTCGCAGCCCTCCATCACGGTGGATGGCTTCACTGATCCTAGTAACAGTGAGAGGTAAGTAGTTATGTACTGTACCACGAGCCTGCCTTCTGGTGCAGCATCAGCTACTACGAGCTCAACACGCGCGTCGGAGAGACCTTCCACGCTTCGCAGCCCTCCATCACGGTGGATGGCTTCACTGATCCTAGTAACAGTGAGAGGTAAGTAGTTATGTACTGTACCACGAGCCTGCCTTCTGGTGCAGCATCAGCTACTACGAGCTCAACACGCGCGTCGGAGAGACCTTCCACGCTTCGCAGCCCTCCATCACGGTGGATGGCTTCACTGATCCTAGTAACAGTGAGAGGTAAGTAGTTATGTACTGTACCACGAGCCTGCCTTCTGGTGCAGCATCAGCTACTACGAGCTCAACACGCGCGTCGGAGAGACCTTCCACGCTTCGCAGCCCTCCATCACGGTGGATGGCTTCACTGATCCTAGTAACAGTGAGAGGTAAGTAGTTATGTACTGTACCACGAGCCTGCCTTCTGGTGCAGCATCAGCTACTACGAGCTCAACACGCGCGTCGGAGAGACCTTCCACGCCTCGCAGCCCTCCATCACGGTGGATGGCTTCACTGATCCTAGTAACAGTGAGAGGTAAGTAGTTATGTACTGTACCACGAGCCTGCCTTCTGGTGCAGCATCAGCTACTACGAGCTCAACACGCGCGTCGGAGAGACCTTCCACGCCTCGCAGCCCTCCATCACGGTGGATGGCTTCACTGATCCTAGTAACAGTGAGAGGTAAGTAGTTATGTACTGTACCACGAGCCTGCCTTCTGGTGCAGCATCAGCTACTACGAGCTCAACACGCGCGTCGGAGAGACCTTCCACGCCTCGCAGCCCTCCATCACGGTGGATGGCTTCACTGATCCTAGTAACAGTGAGAGGTAAGTAGTTATGTACTGTACCACGAGCCTGCCTTCTGGTGCAGCATCAGCTACTACGAGCTCAACACGCGCGTCGGAGAGACCTTCCACGCGTCGCAGCCCTCCATCACGGTGGATGGCTTCACTGATCCTAGTAACAGTGAGAGGTAAGTAGTTATGTACTGTACCACGAGCCTGCCTTCTGGTGCAGCATCAGCTACTACGAGCTCAACACGCGCGTCGGAGAGACCTTCCACGCCTCGCAGCCCTCCATCACGGTGGATGGCTTCACTGATCCTAGTAACAGTGAGAGGTAAGTAGTTATGTACTGTACCACGAGCCTGCCTTCTGGTGCAGCATCAGCTACTACGAGCTCAACACGCGCGTCGGAGAGACCTTCCACGCCTCGCAGCCCTCCATCACGGTGGATGGCTTCACTGATCCTAGTAACAGTGAGAGGTAAGTAGTTATGTACTGTACCACGAGCCTGCCTTCTGGTGCAGCATCAGCTACTACGAGCTCAACACGCGCGTCGGAGAGACCTTCCACGCCTCGCAGCCCTCCATCACGGTGGATGGCTTCACTGATCCTAGTAACAGTGAGAGGTAAGTAGTTATGTACTGTACCACGAGCCTGCCTTCTGGTGCAGCATCAGCTACTACGAGCTCAACACGCGCGTCGGAGAGACCTTCCACGCCTCGCAGCCCTCCATCACGGTGGATGGCTTCACTGATCCTAGTAACAGTGAGAGGTAAGTAGTTATGTACTGTACCACGAGCCTGCCTTCTGGTGCAGCATCAGCTACTACGAGCTCAACACGCGCGTCGGAGAGACCTTCCACGCCTCGCAGCCCTCCATCACGGTGGATGGCTTCACTGATCCTAGTAACAGTGAGAGGTAAGTAGTTATGTACTGTACCACGAGCCTGCCTTCTGGTGCAGCATCAGCTACTACGAGCTCAACACGCGCGTCGGAGAGACCTTCCACGCCTCGCAGCCCTCCATCACGGTGGATGGCTTCACTGATCCTAGTAACAGTGAGAGGTACGTGATCTCATTATAAATTTTGTTTAGATACATATGCGAATACACACCCTGTGCCAACGACGATATAATACTAAACTCCTAATAACAGGCGACCGATGTCTGCCAACACATTAGGCAAAAAAGTCTTATATTCGTCTCATTTCGACCAATCCTGTGAGCCGTAAACATACGTTGAGACAGCACAGACCTTGAGTTAGTCAATCACAACGCAGTACCCCGTCCCCCTCGCTTACGTAGTACCTCAGCGAGTTGGCAGAATAGTTTGTGTTCTTTAGATCGTGCTTGCGGAGTCTAGTATTATATCGTCGTTGCCCTGTGCAGAGCCTATGGTGGAGGACGAGACAGCAGCCCATGTTGTCCTACACTGCCCTGAGATTGCTTCGTACAGGGCAAAGTACTTCGGTAACCCAGGTACTCTCCGCGAGGTCGTCGTCAACACGAAGGCGCTGCTGACTTTCCTCGGCGAGCTGGGGTGGGTCGAATGATTTCTTTCCCACCCGCACGCAAAATACGCGCATATGACGTGGAGTTGCGGATACTAGCCCGTTATACAATACTAGCAAACCCGGCGAACTCCGTTTCGCCACCAGATGGCTTCGTTTTTTTCTTTGCCATAAACCTCACGGAGCCCGAGACCTTTCCAACGAATGCAAATCCGTGGAAATCAGTTTGTGCGTTCTGGAGTTATAGCGTCAAGAAGGAAAACCCGACTTATTTTTATATAGTAGACAATACAATGCGAATACACTGCCTCCTAAGATAAAAGGTTCTCCTAGCTTGCGAGTCAGCCTGATTTTTGCCAACGACTTTCGAAAGGAACGTTATATGTTGTATAGCAAAATCTTCTTCAGAATGTAATAAACCGTATCAAAATCGGTTCAGTCAAATGCGAGATAATATGGCGGATTTGGATTTACTACGCTGTGTCTCACTGGTTCGATTTCCGCACTTTTTTTTTGTATGATCTGCAGGTAGTTGTTCCAGGTCTGGGGATGGGGATTTCTTCAGGTTTTCTAGTGGGAGATTAAAATCAAAAACGACATGCTTTTTCAGTAAAATTGCCTGTAATGACGTGAACTGTCAGTAATAGGACCTTAAAATTATAACAATAAAACCGTTAACTAAAACACGTAGAACGCACTAATGCTATCACAAAACTAGTAGACGTTCGGCGCAAACATGCCCCCGGGCGTTGAAAGCCTGTCTTTCAACCAGAATGGTCAGGCTCCGGGAAGATGGGTAGCGGACAAATCTAACTAAAAGATCTGCGAAGCAGGCCACTCGAGGTTTTCACATCTACAACCCTGATCACTATCTGGGTGTCTAAGTATGTGAGTTCTATGTTTGACGCACCCACGGCACAAGAAATAATCCTAGTTTGGGGCGATATGTTAAAAACTATATTTTTCTTTGACAGGTTCTGCCTGGGTCTCTTATCAAACGTGAACAGAAACGAGGTTGTCGAACAGACGCGTCGACACATCGGAAAGGGAGTTAGACTTTATTATATTGGTGGTAAGTTTGATTTTTCACTAATATATCAATCACTTCACAATCGAGTAAATTTTTTGCAGTAACGGTTTTTTTATGGCTCGCAAGAGTTGGACTTTTCAGTCAGACTACTTTGACCACTTAATATGGTAAGCGTCCACAGGTCCGCATCGCACGTATCGGGCGTATCGTACGCAACGGATTTTAGTTTGCCTTGTATTAAAACTCATACAACTGCGTCCACTGATCCGCATCGTACGGACGGCTCATCGGCAATGCCTTAATGCGATGCGTACCGATGACGTCATACAGAATGCCGATCAGTGGAAGCGATGAAGGTGGCATCGGCAATCCGATTGCTGATACTCGCGTCGGCAATCCGATCGCTGCCGACACAGAAATTCGTTTGATGCGATGCGTCCCGACCTGTGGACGCTTACCTTTAGAAAAACTTTCCTCAAGGCATTGAAACATTTAGAGGTATTATTACATTTCCTCGTTCTTAAATAATCTTTTTTTTTGTATTGCAGGCGAGGTGTTCGCGGAGTGCCTGAGCGACTCTTCGATATTCGTACAGAGTCCCAACTGTAACCAGCGTTACGGATGGCATCCCGCCACCGTCTGCAAGATACCGCCCGGTGAGTTGGACGCTGGGAAAAACCATACTGATGGAACTAGCAGTTTGGGCTAAGAACATTAAACGCATTAACGTATGCGTAGCGAATTTCAAAGATTTTCATAAACGTCACCATGAGACGTTAGAAATGGAAGGAAGAATTCACCGCGGCAGGTAAGATCCTCGGTGGTTCGGTTGGAAATGAGCGTCGGATGTACTGAATCGAAGGCCGCAGGTTCGAATCCTGCCCGCGGATCGAATTTATCTTTCCTAAGAAATTCAGAACCTGTAGCCCAACGGTAAGCGACAATCGTTAACGTTCAGCAGTCGCTAATACATTTTTAACTTTATACTCCATCGCATAAAGTTGAAAATGTATGAGCGACTGCTGAATTTGTTCCGAGCGGTAAGCAACTGACGCTTACCATTAAACACCATCGATCCGTCTCTAGGTTCTCATTTTTCTTTCTCTTTCTCAGGTTGCAATCTAAAAATCTTCAACAACCAGGAGTTCGCGGCGCTGCTGTCTCAGTCGGTGTCGCAGGGCTTCGAGGCAGTGTTCCAGCTCACACGCATGTGTACCATACGGATGAGCTTCGTCAAGGGATGGGGCGCTGAGTACAGGTACATTTATTGTAATGAAGTTCCTTATCGCGCGTTGTGAAAGGGGGCTAGACGGAAAAAATTCTTACGAAAAGTTGTCACGACACTTTTTGGAACGAAGTTCCTTATCGCGCGTTGCGAAAGGGTGCTAGAGCTCAAAGAGCGGAGTGGAGTGGAGTCGCGACGGTTAATTTTGTTGAGTGTATACAGTAACTTCGTTCCATCCGGGTGTCCCTTGACACCTCTCAAGTTTTTTATTTATTAACAATGGAAAACGTTTTTTTTTTAGGTGGTAAAATCATCAAATGAGTCCTCCTATCCAGGGCAGGGTGGGAGGGACTGTCAGACTTGTACTGACTAAAATCCACGGTGTCCTTCAATAGCCCTTTCTGTTCCGGGGCCACGGTATCCCGGGTTAAGAAAAAACCCGCGACCCCAGCAGGCATTTGGCGCGAAACACGACGCGCCACCGACCCGGGCTTGGTCCTTGGGACACGCGTTGGAGCATCCACACGACAGGCTATTTGCATACGGGCAAAGACCCCTTAGGCACACAGTACCTAAGGAAGAGTTTTTGCCCGCATCCCAGGGTGCACCGGCCCGAAAAACTGGTCTTCCCTCCGGACGTATCCGAGAGGGAACTCCAGTCCACGGGCGCACGTGGAGGTTTCCTGTCTTAGCACCCCGAGGTGTACTGCTAGAAGAAGTATACTATGTCCCACATCCTTTTCAGTTATTGATTTTTATGCTTTTTTTTATTGTCCACAGACGTCAAACAGTAACGTCGACGCCATGTTGGATCGAGCTACACCTGAACGGTCCCCTACAGTGGCTGGACCGGGTGCTCACACAGATGGGGTCGCCGCGACTGCCGTGCTCCTCCATGTCCTAATGTTATAGGTAAGATACTGTTATAGAAGCCCCGCTAAGCAGGGCTCCATCTATAATTCCCCGTTTCGTATCCACAGTCCGTGTTCCTACTAGGACAAATTAGTTTAGGAAGGGAGGGTCTTTCAGATCCTTTCAAACCATCCAGAAAAGGGAGCCCCGCTAAGCAGGGCTCCTTTCATAATGCGCCGTTTCGTATCCACAGACCGCACTCCTACTAGGACAAATTAGTTTAGAAAGGGAAGGTCTTTCAGATCCTTTCAAACCATCCTGAATAAGGAGCCCCGCAAAGCAGGGCTCCATTCATACTACCCCGTTTCGTATCCACTAACCGTACTCCTATTAAGACAGGTAAGTTTGAAGGGGAGGGACTTAAAGATCCCGCCATCACCTTCATGGTTATTTTCTTTCAAGTCATCCTGAATTGGGAGCCCCGCGGAGCAGGGCTCCATCCATACTATCCCGTTTCGTATCCACTGACCGCACTTCTATTATGACAGACTAGTTTAGAAGAGGTCTATGAGATCCCGTTATCCCTTTAATGGTGATAATTTAAAAACACCCAGAATGAGGAGCCCCGCGAAGCAGGGCTCCAAGTCGTTTTTACAAAAAAAGACCTATTTCTCTTTGATCCGCCTTTACTGGGCACATCATGAAGCGTCGGGATATCGTGAACACAGAAACATAATTTTTACGATTTTCTCTTTCCTCTCTTTCAGATCCCTTTGCAAAGAAAGAGAAAGCAGGAAACTAAAAGAAGTTATACTCACGCAACACAAATGTACAGAGTTAGCTCAAAACAATGAATACCTCCTTTTTGAGTCGTAGGCTGTTAACTTACCTCTAAAATGAACCTTATTACTATTCTAATAAAGGTTATCATTGAGATTACAAAAACGGTTATTGTATTCTCTAAAATAAACCTTATAACAAAGAAATAAAGGTCAAAATAGAGGTAATATAACAATGATAGGACAGTAGTGACGGTTTACCGAAGTTCATAGATTTTGTTGTGTTACTAGTAGATTTTACACGATGTAGGAATTTGAATCTTATTGCTCTAGATTTGTATGCAGTCGCGAGATGAAATGGGTAAGTGATTTTAAGGCGGCGCTACTCTCGAGCTCGAATTTACTGGCAGTCATGGTCAAAAACCATGATATTTCACCGGAAATCGAGCCATATTGTTTATGTGTGCGCGAGCGTCATCCCCCCGTGGAGAAAACAGGGGAAAACATTATTCAGTGAGATGCACGATCATTCAGAGTTAAAGGCGCGCGTAAAAAATACGAAACGGCCTTTGGAAGAAGGGGTTTTATGACAAAACCACTGCATCAATCAATTTCAAATAAAATTTATGGAATTATTCGATAAATGTGCTGTGTCGGTACGGAAGAAACTTTGTTTTGGAAATTTGATGCTTCTTTAATTTCTAATTTACGCCCAAAGTTGTGTTAAAATAAGCAATAAAAACGAATCTTTGGAAGCTCGTAACTTTTTAATGGGTTGTTATTTCGAAATTCTGCTTCCGTACAAATAAAATTAATAATGAGACAAAACGATACCATGTTTAACTTTGGATGTACCTTTTCAAATAGTGGAGTAAAACAAATAATAATGATGACCATTGCTTGGCTGGAGTTGCTGGCTGGTTGGCTAGCTCTGGCTGGCTGATTAGCTGGCTTGCTGACTTTAGCTGGATGGCTGACTCATTACAACTACAATTCAAAAAGGTGTATAAAAAAAACGAATGTTCGTGCCTGTATTTAAAAAAAAAGACAAAACAATGCTTACCTATTTCGTTCCGTGATTATACATTTCGGTACAGACCAAATAATACAAGAGAGAAAAAATAAAAATAAATAGATTCATCATAAAAATTACCGTACCTATTTTATATTTATATAAAATTTATAACAAAACAAAATCTATGAACGTTGCTACCATTGTCACACGTAATATTTTGATAATTAAACAATACGTAAAAATGTTTTTAATTAAAATTAGTGTTTACGCTGCAAAAAGTATTCTTTTACCCTAAAAAGAGTTGCCTTTTTTTAAATTAATAATATTTCAGGAGCAAACATAATCGCATCCGATAACCGAACAGAATCTACCGATCGGCACGAATTGATTGAGATCTGTTTGTTGGAATATTTGCTTTTGACCTTTATCTGTTGAATGTGCCGACTCGAAAACGAGATTAATGTGAATTTGCGTATTCGGGTCGGCAAATTTTGTACGCATTTGCTAATAACAAGCGTAAATACACGCTTTTATAAAGTAATTCAATTAAATTTTAACCAGTTATAATGAAAACGGCAATTCCTCAACTATATGAGTATGATTTTAGTTGATATAACACCGTTTTCAAGCTAAAAAAGACCTTTTTTTTTTTTTTTTTTTTTTTTTAACGTGGTAAAATCATCAAATGAGTCCTCCCACCCCGGGCAGGGCGGGAGGGACTGTCAGACTTGTACTGACTAAAATCCACGGTGTCCTTCAGTAGCCCTTTATGTACCGGGGTCACGGTGAGGAAATAATCCCGCAACCCCGGCAGGCTTTGGCCCTCTGAGAGGGGGGCCCCGTCATTATGCTGACGCTCTTTGAGGCGCGCGTGGGACACAACGCTAAAAAAGACCTATCAAAAGTTTGAAAAAGGTAACTCTTCGTCCAAATCAAACATTTACATACTTTTTGCACGAAATCAATATGAATACCTATACCTACAAAGTCTGAGTTCATTTTGCATATTATTAGCGAATTTTTCTATGTTCGGGCCGACTTCCAGTCTAGCGGCTTCACGAAAGTACCCTTAGCACGAGTTTTCACTCTTTTACTTTACAGTATTTACAGCGTTTCTTGTATGGAAAAATGGAACAGCGCCTCTGGTGTGCGAAGCAGGAACTATTTTTTTCCATGAAAATTGTCAATTTCAAATTGTTAAAGTTCCGATTTACTTTACGTCTCAAATACTGAAAATTCGTGCTAAGGGTACTAAGGATCTAAGCGGTGAGAGCACTTTGCAAGTGCGCGAATTCGCCACTGGCAGCGCCTCAAAAGTGCGCGGACAAAATTAACGCACAGCCTTGCCGGTGGATACAGAAGCTAGAAACGATACCAGCTTAGTACGCGCACTATACCGAAGTGCGCGTACAAAAGTCCCGCACACTATTTCACTGGAATCTTACGATAGATGGTAAGCGTCCACAGGGCCGCATCGTACGTATCGGACGCATCGCATCAAACGGATTTCTGTGTCGGCAGCGATCGGATTGCCGACGCGAGTATCAGCAATCGGATTGCCGATGCCACCTTCATCGCGTCCACTGATCGGCATTCCGTATGACGTCATCGGTACGCATCGCATGTTGGCATTGCAGATGAGCCGTCCGTACGATGCGGATCAGTGGACGCAGTTGTATGAGTTTTAATACAAGGCAAACTAAAATCCGTTACGTACGATACGTCCGATACGTGCGATGCCGACCTGTGCACGCACACCTTTAGAGCTCGAAAAATATGCAAAATGAAATACAACAGTAAAATTTTGTATGAAAAAAAAAAAACATTTTTTTTTGTTACGTGAAATTTTAAAAATGTAACAAAGTATCGATCACGCTAAGGTCTCACCAAAATGAAAAAAAAAATTACTCAAACAAGAAAATACTATGTAATTAGTTTTGCCATCGCATTGTGCATTTATCAAGTTTATTTTGTTATAAAAACCGATGTATTGTATACATAGTTGTTTTTTTTTTTTTAATATTCGTCAACTATAGTTGTGTGGTTAGTGTGCACTTGTATGTTTTGTGGGAACGCTGGTTCGATTCCCGGATGATTAGTATTAGGAAACATTATAAAAATGTAAATTATAAAAAAAAACTACTGTCAGTTATGTTGTCTATGATATAGATGGACACAACCATAGAGAAACGCAATTATAATAAAATTAAATAAAAATCGTACGATTTTTTTTTATATTGTTGAGAAATTAACTAATAATATTCACACAAAACATACGAGGGATTAAAAAATAATGTAAATATGTTTTCGGTTTAATGTTTTTTTTTTTTTAATTCTTATTTTTTCTATAAAATATTATGTAATCGTAGTTTATATCGCAAGTTATTTATCTATAGATTTGTACAATCGTTTCGGTGTATTGCGGACGTTTTTGACGATGTTATTTTTGAAGAAAAAAAGACAAGAAAATTCTTAACGAAATATCTAAAGTATAAAAGGAGCAGGTTTTGTACATATGACCCGAAAAAATAATAATTACACCCAGAAAATTATTTAATCCTAAGAAAATATACGGTATTCTTGAATAAGTAATACGTAGCCTTACATTTTACGTCTTTATTTACGTCTTGTTCAATGCTTGGTATATATACAATCGACAAAGTTGAATCATGACCCATTTTGACAAAAAATCGTTTGAATCCGCCAAATTGACAAAGATCAAAGTCGTTACCATGGATATGTGGCGCAAATGTGGACCTAATGGTATTTGAATGTCTGTTAGAAAATAAGCTTATGGTGGGTCATGATTCAACTTTGTTGATTGTACAATCCACTGAATTATGACCCATTTTGACGATAAATCATTTGACTACTATTTTAAAAACAAATAATTGGAATTAAATATTCTCACAATTTAGGACCCATTAATATTGGTAGGTAGTCATTTTTACCCGTGGTGCTTGGCAACTGGGCTTCTCCCAGTTGTAATGTCCTTGGCCTATTAGCCTTGTTTTGTTCTGTCTCCTGCTTGCATGGAGGGAAGTGGAAACATATTTTTCCTACTCCTCCACTATTCTGATTACTGAATAATTTCGCAGGATCCAAAACAGGTAAATTCATTCTCCGAGACACGTCGAGCTTCATTGTCTCGGCGCTTTTCTGGTGATTGTCACTGTTGATTCTGGCTTTCGGTAGTTGTAGTGGTTTTGATAAAATAATAGAAATAGCATCGTCAAATCAGTCCGTAAAATTATTTCTAAGATAATACGCGACAGGGATTCGCTGAACACTTACCCTGCCACGTAGAAAGTAATGGCACATAATATATTTAATTATTGACTTTAAAAAGCTAAAAGAGAGGTTATTTTCGACATGTTTTAAGATGTACTAGCGGCAAAATTGGTTGGTGTGTAGGTGAATGGCAAAAATTCATGGTACAATGGCAGACTAGTATTTTTTTTATGATTTTGTTGAAGTTTATGGCATTCTCTTGTTATTATATATCAGTCGATCAACAAATTGACTACCTATAGTACGCCGGACGTACATAAATGGAAGTATTGTCATTTACGGAGACAAAAAGGGAACCTACTTTAAAAACAATTACAAAAAGTGTAACAAACTTTTCTTTTTGAAGTCTGTGGTAAAAATCAATAAAATAAAAACATAGCTTCCGAAGAAGTCTGTTAAAAATACCTAAAATGTTTTTTTTTTACTTTGAATTTCATAGTTATTTGCATACATACTAATCAATTTTGTTAGTACCAAAAGTAATGGAATTTAATGTAGATTGGTGGAATGACTGTGAAAGACAGTGGCTTTAAAAGGCATTTTAGAATGAACATAACTTCAAAAAATAATAAGTATTTGTTCACAAAAATTACTGAATGGAATTGGATAAAATTTGGTACACAGATAGTGTATTATAACCTGGATTAAAACGTATTTTTTTGTGGAACGATTACCTAACTTAGCGTGAGCAACGCTGTGGGCAAAAACTAGTATTTTAATAGATTTTTAAAGCCACTGTCATTTCATAACAAAGTCTAGTGAGAATGTATATCTTTAGAATGTTTATTATATTATTATACCTAATTGTTTTTCATCAGTTACATCGAAAACATGTTATTTTAAAATATGATTTAATGAATTTATTGTTATGTATCATGTCTTCCAATAATACTGAAAAAAATACACTCGCGAGCAAAAATATGGAATTAGTTGTAATTGGTCCGAGAATCACTTACTTGGGGATGGCAACTGGGCAACTAATGGCGCTAGTATAGCTTGTTCCAAGCATCGTCATTGGTTCAAATCAGTTCAAATCTTAAAGGTACTTCAAAATAGTACTACGTCATTGGTCGGATAGGACTTAGCTATGGTGGCGCCATCTACAATTAGCTTTGACTTGCCTTCCCTATTGATCCGATATAGCTTCTTAAATAACGGCGTGATTTGAATGAATTTGGTATCAATTTAAAGTTAACAGTTAAACCTTTAAAATGGTACCATATTTATTATTCACAACTAGTTATTTAGTACTAAAAATTGCGCGGAATCGAAGTAGGTGATTCAATACTTTTGCTTGCCCGTGTAGTATTGCAAAACTTGACACTATGAGATTTAAAATGAAAAATCCTTCTAGAAGTACATCATCAAATGAGTCCTCCTTCCCTGGGTGGAACGGGAGGGACTGTCACACTCGTATTGACTAAAATCCATCCCTTTTCATCAGTCTCGTTGATATCTTGTGATGCAATACTGTTTTTTCAGTCATTGTACAGATAGCAAATGAATTATGTATGCAGGCAGCAAGTTTTATAAAATTAAATAGTTTTCTTGTACTATAATATTCATGCTGTGTTTATGCGCTTTTTGGCAGTACGCTAAATGCAACCAAAAAATTGGGTATGCGGACACATCTGCACGCAAAATACGCGCATATGTCGTGGAGTTGCGGATACCAGCCCGTTATACAATACAATACAATGTGGACACATTATCGACCACGCCTTCGCTTACCATCAGGTGAGTTAGCGGTGGAACGCGAGCCTATCTCTAAATTTAAAAAAAAAAACTTGCTACCTGCATACCTAACTTTTTTGCTGATTGTACATTTAGTACCAAAAATACTTTTCTAATTATCATATTGTATGAAATAATTGTTTTTGAAATAAAAATACATTCTCAAAGTAAGGTTAATATCGTGGTACGGTGCTAGTTTGTTGGTTAGATGAAGATAAGTAGTGAGATCGCGTCCTGTGACATACGCACTTACATACAGTAAGCTCAGTTTTGTATTTACAACACATATTTGGGATTTGTTACGAAATGCAGCGATATTTAACCTAAAAAAGGTTGTATGAAAAATGTTAAAAGCGGCCATTTTGGAAATGTCTGGAAAGGAAAAAAAAAGACAATTTGATTGTCTATGATATTTGAAATTCTATAAAACTCGTTTGGAAAAGGTTGCATATCTCTGCCATCAGTGGTTGTAAACCTATTGTTATAAAAATACAATAATTATAATTTTGTTTAATTTTAAATTTATAATAAACGAAGAAATTAGTTACGTGTTAATTTTTAAACACATTTTTATTCATTTTTACTTTAAGCGTACAGTTTGCGTTTGATGAAATAAATAAAGGAATTTAATGGGTGACATACTGTTGTTTTTCAACGAATTTGCTTGTTATTTTTCTAAGTTACACATAATAATATTAAATAATGCATTGTGACTATATTTTGCTGTTTTATTTTTTAGAGACTGCAAATAAATAATAAAAATACAATGGAAATTAAAAAAAAAACTTTTTTTATTAACATAATGTAAAATAAAACGTCAAATATTTTGGTAGCTCGCCCAACAACCGTTGGGCCATAATGATTTTTGCACGTAACTGCAAAATATAGTTGCCTTGTATACAGCGTTGACATATTTATAAAAAAATACTGGCTCTTTTTATTGTAGTTACAATTTTGTGATTCTCTATTACATAATATAGCAGTTTTTTACCATACTTTTTATTTTTCTTAAAATAACAGCTTAAAAAATTGCCGAAAGAATCTTTTGTTATGGTATATGAACACTATTTTACATTACAATGTTGCCAAGTGTTAATTTTTTTAATATTGTGGCAACATTCTAATGCTTTTGTGACTTTTCTGCTGCATATTAGACATGTTATCAATAATTTATTAATTCAACAAAGACATAGTGATAACTCTACTGTTATTATTATGTAATAGTTAACCAACATAAGCTCGTTTTCACTAACATTACCCGACATTTAAATGACTGCCTAAGTAAAAGCACTCTTTATAATGCGTGCTTTTGAGTTGAAAACCCAACAGTTTAGCCAAAAACGCTCTATAGTCAAATATATTTTAATTTTTTTTTCTTTAACTTTAGAGCGTTCTCGGTCGTTCGTGTCTTTGAAAGATTTTCAACTTTATATTGTAAAGAGTAAAGTTGAAAGTCTAATGAAGACTACAGACCGTTATTGTTTGTCATTTTTGTAGTCTAGCGGATTTAACTACAGAGCCTCTTTAATCGTTCGTGTCGTAGTCTTTTAACGATTTTCAACTTTATTTTCTAAAGAATAAAGTTGAAAATCTGTTAAAGACTACAGACCGTTATCGTTTGTCATTTTTGTAGTCTAGTGTCAGTGAATTTGGGAAAATAGTATATTTAGTTATAAGTTTATGTTATCCTTAGTGTAAGTTGTAACATATTTATATGTTTTCTGTAACACTGTTCTCTGGCTTCCAGAAGTTTTTTTGCGGCGATCTCACTGCGTGGGATGTGTTAGGAATATTATTATAAAAATAACTACAATAAAATGTGTGGTTTTTTATAAGAAATTGTTTCATTTTAGTCCATCAGTGTATGTTCTTCTGCTGTGCTGATATGATGATGTTCAGGCGCTCTCCGTGTCAAAAATACATTTTAAACAATGGCAATACGGTCCTATTTGAAATGTAGTTAGAAAGCATCAGGAATTTTCTTTTAGTTTTAAGTCATCCTTTCCTACACGAGATTATACTTTCACACCATTTTTTTTGTGTTTGAAAAATCAAATGAGGTCTACCGCTATTAGCGAATGAACTATCAGACATGACTGACTAAAAACGAACCTGTTGTTACACTTGCTGTTTGTCTTCCAAGTCCGCGGTTCCTCACACAAACTAAGGAAAACTAAAAAAATTTTGGATCTGTCAATCAAATCTTGGATCTGATCAAACTCTTGCGCAATGTTAGGGTGCGTCCACATCTGGCGAATGCGACGCAAATGTGCAGCTCGCACGCCGTTTCCGAGCTGCGCGCGAGCCGCGCGCGCGCATTCTCGGCAATGAGAATGAGAATTTAGTATGCCAAAAGGTGGGCGAGAAGCGCGCGCGCGGCACGCGCGCAGCTCGGAAACGGCGTGCGAGCTGCACATTTGCGGCGCATTCGCCAGATGTGGACGCACCCTTAAGTTATAGCAATCTTTTGACGTGTAGCCAAAATCAGAATCAAGACCATTTTTCACAGGGTCCCAAAAAAATTGGTATTTATGCCGCCGGTTTTGACTACCTACATTTAATTATGACTCATCAGTCAAATGAGTCTTTTTTTCTCTTTGTGTTAAAAGCTAGTAAACATTCAAAAATAAAACAACAAAACTGGACTTTTCACTATATTGGCAACACAATGCCACTTGCACAAGCACGTACAGGACTACACACGAATAATTTTTGTACCCGGCTCCCATTTATAATTGAGGCCGCTTCTGACCTTTTGGACAAGATTATTAACCATCGAAGGCTTCTTCACGGTTTCCAAAGACGTATAATAGACGATATTAGTTGATGGGTCACAACTTAAACTCTCTTCAGACCTCCTCCTCGAAAGATCGGAGTAAGTTTCCTGGCTCATGGACGACGGGGACCTCCGCATCATTGACCTTGACCTGTCGATGCTCTGGACAGCAATCTTGCCATCTTCGGACACCATGTCGACGTGGTTCTGCGATCTGTGGTTGAGAAGACCAGCACAGCTGTGGAATTTGGTGAATTTGTCGTGGACACGATGCTCTAGGTCCACGTGGAGGCTTAATTGGCGTCTGGAAAAGAGAGGAAATGAGTTTATGGACGCTTCTAAGGGTTAAACTAGTGGCCTAATTTTTGGACCGACTTCATTGGGATTGTTTTTGACGCATTAAGAACGAAGGCGAAATATTACAAGAGAATTTTACAAGAATCTGTCTATCTATTTGATCTAGCCCAACTTCAAAAATCTAAAAAAGATCCATCATTATATCAGACGTAGGACGTCCACTTCTGAACATAGGCCCCTATTAGACTTCCAACAGGACCGGTTGGAAGCGGCTTGCATCCAGCGTGATCCTGTGGTCTTATAAGATCGTCTGTCTACCTTGTGGGTGGACGTCCTACGCTGCGATTGTCGGTGAAATAGCAGCATTTAGCTAAACTAAATAAATTTTGTAGCGGCTCTCTGGTGTGCTATGAATTGCACGCCAAAAGGTGAATAGGCCCTTAATCAACTCGCCAAAAACTTACTTGTAACTGAAATTCTCTCCACAAATATGACAAATGATAGGCGATCCATACTGAGTGAGTCCAGTGGTCATATCCGATTCAATAGACGAACACCCACCGTTCTTCTCAATCTTCCGCGGAAGGTTCACGCAGCTGACAGTCCTCTTGTCCGAGGAATCTGAGGAGTCGGCCTCCGTCTCAATCTCAGTCTTAGATCTCTGTAAATTGCATTCAGAATACCTATTCTTCTTTATCTCCGTGAATATTTGTTCCGGATCCGAAATTTTATCGAAGAAGGAGACGATTTTCTTTAATTTGTCTTCTGGGACTTCGCATTTCGATTCTGGTTCTGTTTGGGTGTTGCAGGCGGTTCTTCTTGTCGAAGGTACTGACATGTTAGCAGTCCCTTCAAGTTTCGAGATCCCGATATGTTCATTTTCATGAACAAACTTGTCGTATTTGCTCTCAAACCCTTCGTGGCAGTAGTGACAGACGAACTTCCTCTCGGGAAAGTGACAGAGATTTAGATGGTCGTTGTAGTTTATTATACCTGGAATGTGAAATAAAAACCAGATTAGTGCGATTTTAATGGATGCCAGCAGCCTTGGACTACATCTCTATCAAATTAAAAAAGACTGGTCTGTCATAAAAAAAAAACATACCGTCGAATTGATAACCTCCTTCTTTTTGAAGTCGGTTAAAAATAACACTACGAGGCCTTAAGACGAGCTCTTAACGCGAAGCAGTTTAGGCTGTGGGAAAGAGACAGCGAGCTATACGAGTAGTCTATTGCCATCTCTTTCTCACAGTCTTAAATGAATCGCGTTAAGAGCTCGTGGTAAGGCCTCCAGACCACTGAACTGAATCGTTTGAAATGATGATGAGATGTCATGATTACAGCAACCATTTTGCCGTTACTTGTGTCTGTTAGTCGATGACTAAAAAACCTCCAACTACATCTAAGCACAGCTTACGCTTTACCTCTAGATCAAGTCAGGGCACAAGAGCTGGATTCATAAAACTATACTTCTGGACACAGCGCCGATTGTTAAGAGGTTCCAATTTTCCATTAAAATAGCTTTTCTTTCACTTACCGTAGGAAATCATAAGACATCCCAAGATAGGACAGTGACGCGGCGTGGTATCAGCCAGACAGCTCCTCTGTACTGATTGTACATAGGACAGTATCACGGGACTGTTGAGTTCCCTCAGTGCTATCTCCGATTGGATCTTCTTCGGACGCCGCAGTCTACGAAACCTCAACCCTTTACGTCGACGCTTCTCACAGTAACTATCAGAGATGTTATTATCACTGGCCGCATAAATATGACCGCTCGGCAGGACATAGTTCTTGTACGGTTTCTCCCGACGGATCCCGAAGATGCGTTGAAGGAAACATTGGAATCGGGTCGGCTTTATTCGGGGTTTCCTCTCGTTTACCAGAAAATAGGGCATCGTGTGTGGATTACTCGTCTGCGTGAACTCGCATTCGTGGCGATCGCCATCCGCGGAAATGTTCCGTTCTAATATCAAGTTTTCTCTTGAATCCTGAGTAGCGGCGTACTTGTACTCTTTCGCCGACACTTCGTATTCCTTTGTTAACATTTGGGACTCTTTTGCTGATACCTGGGACTCCATCTGCGTGGATGTTGACAGACACTTCTTGATCTTCAAGTCTCTGATGACAGCAGTTGCTATAGACTCTTTTTCTTCATCTGAGTGAATGGAAACGTCTCCGCTCGACGGTTCTCTTGTGCCTGCGCAGGCATCCGTCTTCGTGCGATGCGACCGTTTCTTTCTCTTACCGGTGGACTTTGCATCATCAGCATCGTCCAAATACCCATCAGGGGCGTAAGATTCGGGTAGGATCCCAATCACGCTAGCATCGTAGATTTGGAAGAGTTTTTTCAAACATTTGTACTTAGCTTTGAGGACCTCATGCTTTTTCTTTGGTACCCATTTATTGATGACCTGCTCATCTTCCGTCTCATTACGTTCCGGTATACTAGTAAGGGTCGGTTGCTTTTTATACATACCGCGGTACCAGAGAACCAAACTACAGAAAATTTTGATTACGAGAAAGAAAATAACACTAGCGAAAACTTCGCAATTTCGATGTGGTATCATAACTGTACCTATTAACAGTTATTTTGAATATATTTTTCAAATAATGATGTCTTGTTTCTGATAAGTGCATAGTGTAGTGACATATTGTTGATCCCGAGGTGTTCCAAAACGGAAAAGCAAATGAAAATTGGTTTTTCTTTTCTGTTTTCTAGAAAGTTTGAGTTCTATTCGGACAGTTTTTTGTTGAATATAGGTTCGTCTATGTAGATTGTACATAGTTTATGATGAACCTTCTTTGTAGGTTATCAATAAAATTACCTGCTTGTATATTGCCATTACTGGAGGCGGCCTCGGCCGTACCATTTAGTAAGCCCCATTGCACGAGCGCTTTTTTTACGAGCGTTAAAATGGTGCTGACTTGGAACAACCAGATAAAATATTGAATTTAAATGTCGTCGCACAGCATTTTAAAATATCTGGTTGACCGAGCTTCGCTCGAATAAAAAAAACTAAAATGTCTATATCTTGGGAACCGAGCTTTTCTCGAACCTGGGACCTTAATAAATCGATTCCTTGAGCCGAAAAACTCTTAATCTGTTACTTTCATGAAAATCCTTGGAACCGTTTCCGAGATCCCGATTATAATTACTTATATAAATAAATATACAAGAATTGCTCGTTTAAAGATATTAGATAAAAAAAAATTATAAGATACTGTGGCACCGTTGATTTAATATTTGGAACCAATCGGCTTCCATTCCGCGCGGAAACTCACCCCATAATCTGTTTTGCCACATTCGCGTGTACGCGCGGACGTGATGTAATTTGAGCCATTCTGAGCTTCGCCAAATCCAACAAAATAAAAGTCAGGATCAGTACGAAAATCTTTTATTTAATAAATAACAATTGTATAAAATTAATTAAGCCTATAGTTTTAATTAGAATAATAATAAATATCACTTTTAATTACAAGAACTCGCTATCGGGCATCAGGAGACCTGTGAACAAAAATGAAATCAGTAAGTTGACTTATTTTTGAAGACCATCGAGACTGGTATCCTGTATCAAATAATTAATCAGAAAAGAATGGTGGAGGAATGGACGAATGGGTAATTTCCACTTAGGTGAGTCCAACCAGCCCGCGAAATTCAAATTTTCTTACGTTTTTGCAATTTGCAAGCTAGTAACATGTTGTAACTTTATCAAAATATGAATTGCGGTACTATCAAGTATAATTTTAAATATTAGGTAACACTTTCACTGTCCGCGCAGCAGCCACAATACCTAAACAATAGTCGTGGATCACATGTGATTCATCGGACAGGGAAGTGTTTAAAATAATATTGTTAAAATCTGCGAAATCTAACTATGATGCACCTTTTTCATGTGAGAGCTGATGGAGCAAATTTTTTGGTTCACCCTTGTTTGGTCGAACAACTTTTGATATAATTTTACTAATTCGAACAACGTTCGAGAAAATAATCAGTTTGTATAATATCGGTTAACTTAATGTTCATTTCATCGAATATTTATTTGCGATAACAACATTTGCGCTATTGATCAAAAGGTATAATATTCATTTGATATAATATTCAGGTGGTATAAAATTTAGTTTATCGAATATTCGATTGGTGTAATGTAATTTAGAAAGAAACATTGTAAATATTTATGTTCCGTCGATCTACCTTGGTAGGTCGTAACCAGTAACTAAGGATGCAAGAGCGAGCGAAGCGAGTTCGGGACTTGGGGCACCCCGACTCGGACAGGTTAGGTTCGAAGGGGATGGCGGGGTCTGAAAGACCCCGCCATCCTCTTCATGTTAGGTTACTTTAAACCTTGTAAACAGAAATAGGAGCCCCGCGAAGCGGGGCTCCGTCAAGCTACCTCGGTAGGTGGTCATCAGTAATATACGCTCGCCCTTGCATCCTTAGTCAAATTGCCGATTACTACCTGCCAAGGTAGCTCGACGGAGCCCCGCTTCGCGGGGCTCCTGTTTCTGTTTGCAAGGTTTAAAGTAACCTAACACGAAGGGGATGGCGGGGTCTTTCAGACCCCGCCATCCCCTTCGAACCTAACCTGTCCGAGTCGGGGTGCCCCAGGTTCCGAGCTCGCTTCGCTCGCTCTTGCATCCTTGGTAAAATTGCTGATTACCAAGGTAGCTCGGCGGAGCCCGATTAGTCTAGTGAAACATTAGTTTAAATAAAATTAGTGAAAATGAAAATTCGGTCAAATGTAATTATTTCAAAGAAATAAATAGGCTTAATAAAAATATAAAAAGAAATTATTCGGTGAAATGAATAATTCGACTAAACGACTTTATAGTAACCAAAATTAGCCGGACTGATTTTCGACGAAAAGTTGTTCTGCCAAACAAGGGTGAACCAAATTTTTTGATAATTTCTATATTTTTAAAATTATACTTGTTATTACCGCAATTCATATTTTGATAAAGTTACAACATGTCACTGGCCTGCAAATTGCAAAAAACGTAAGAAAAATTGAATTTCGCGGGCTACATCGACGCAATCGCCTTAATAAAAATACACTTTTAGAACTAACGGACTTCGTTTTGTTTCAGTCGACTATTTATTGATAGTTTGAAACTTACCCGCTATGCACGCAGTCATGAAACAAATACCGCATCCCGCGAAGAATGCTCGCACAGCTATCTGTAATCATCAAAATAGTTTCAATTGTAATATGGGCCAATAAAATCCACTGTTCATTTAAAAAGTAATGGTTACTCATGTAAACCATTTTTTTAGAATAGAATAGAATAGAAAAGTATTAATTTGATTAGGACACACACACAAAAATTATAATAATAATGATATAATAAAATTAAAAATACAATAAGAATTTTGATGAGCATGTCCGCACCAAAAGGGTTACCAACTCAGCATTTGCTGGGCGAAAGACACCCAGCGCTGGTTTTCAGTTGGCACCACGCAGTGACACACGGACGAGTAGTACAGGATCCGTACATAGAACGACCTTCACCGATCGAGTAACCGGACGAAATGTGTTTATTATGAATTAAAATATGTTGAAGAATGTGACGGTCATGGGTTGCCTCATAAAATCCTGTCAAGGATATTTTTAATTAATTTTATAAAAGGTTATTTTTTTTCAATACCTTCACCGATAGAGTAACCAAAGAAAATTAACACCAATTGAAAGTCCGAAGTCTATAGAATATGCTAACGTAGGGTTGCCTACCTTTTTCTTGACAAGGTTATAGGGTTGCCTAATTTGAACAGGTGATAAAAAAATACTACCTTCACCGATCGAGTAACCAAATAAATTACATATCAAAATAAAGGCATTTATTTTACGAACACGATGGTATACGGTTGCCTATGAAAAACTTGTCAGAAATTAGAGTTGCCAAGCGTTGAAGTTTGAAAATTTTAGACGGTTGGAAGCACATGAGTAGATAAACAGACTAAACTTCTTAAGAACGAACAAAATTGTTACATTTTTTGGTAGGGTTGTCACAATGGGCCATAGGGTAAGACAAATTAAACAAAAAATATGTTAGATAGTTTTATTATCTAGTATGATAGAATCGAATCAAATCAAATAAAATAATTTAATGCAACCAAGCCAATTTTGAATTGTCAAAAGACCAGTGGCGGCCTTAGGGGGGGGCGAACCGGGCAACCGCCCGGGGCCTCGCGCTTGCAGGGGGCCTCGCGCAACAAACCAAGCAAAAGAAAAAAACTAGTAGTTTTTATTAATTAAAAACTTTTGATTAATTAATTAATTAGGTAGTTATGTTATAGCCTTATTGAGTAGTTATTGTAATTATCATCTCAGTGTTGGTTAATTTTGTAAATATTTATTTAGTAAAATAAGTTTGTCGCCTGAACGAACGTCTACTTTAGGTTAAATCCGGTAGATCAGACTTGTTTATGATGTTGACCCGATCAGTGACGTAGCGAGACCGAAGTTGGAGGGGCAAGATGCTTCTGCGAGGCCCTTTTCTTTGATGGAGGGTGAAAAATTGTGATTTTATTTAAGCCCGTCGTGTGTCGTCGGTCACCGCGTACGTGCGAGGCCTCCTTTTTTTGATGACTTGATGATAAAATCGCTTTGCGAGGCCTCTTTACTTCTTTCTGTTCACAGTTAGCAATAAAAAGTAAACAAGTTATCATGCAACTACGGGGCCTCGCGCGAGAAGCGGAATTGCTAGCCCTAAATATGATCGTCGGCGCCAACAGCTTTTTCTCTATCAGTTCTCAGTTAGAAATAGTAGTAGAAGTTAAATTACTGCTTTACTGAGTGGTAACAAAGTTGAGATTGCCGTTGTCAATTTTATTTTATTTTATTAAATCTCTAAGCGCGAGGCCCCATCATGTGCGAGGCTAGCTAGGGTCCGCTAAGCCCGCGCCTAGCTACGCCACTGGGCCCAATGAATAATCAAAGTTTGAGACCTCAAACACCGAACGCTACTTTGTAAAAAAATCTTTCTTTTAAGATTCATTAATCTCTCTATCTTTTTTGAAAATTTTGCGTTTATGACCGTTCTCAGAACGGTTTCAAAGATGCCTTTAGCGCCATTTAGACGGGGAGAGTTTCTCGAACGGTTTCCGTTCGATAATGTCTAAGCAATAATCGCAAGCAATAATCGCCATAACATAATCGTATCAAACTGTTTACACACAGGCAAGAACTAAAATCTCGTATACGATTATATCATACGAGATTCGCATATGGCATTATCGTAGGCGATAATGTCTTTGTTTGTTTACACGGCGAAATTATTGAAAGAAGATTCTCGCATACGAGAATCTCGACTCGTCTAAACACATTCTCGTGTGACATTTTGTCTCGTTCATACGAGTATCGTACAAATCATGCAGTTTGAACCGTTTTGTTTTGTTATGTCACTCATGTTAGCAACTGTCAATGACAGTTGCTAACATGAGTGACAGTCTGTCATAAAAACTCGAAATGCGATTATTGCTTTGACGTTCTGTTTAGATGGACACGAGAAATCTTCCTATTCGAGGCGATTATCGCCCAAGTCAACGGGCGATGTTTAGACGAAGACAATATTTAATATTCCTTCGATTATCGTATGTTCGAGTCGTGAAACTCTCCCCGTCTAAATGGCCCTTTTTGCTTGCTTATGAGAAACGATTTATATCTGTAGAGGTAGACCCAGTAGTTTCAGAGTTGAGCTTTTCGATATTTATATTTTTGCAAACTTTGCAATTTCTTGCAATATTTAAGATACTACTAGACTCTTTTTTTTTTTTACGTGGTAAAATCATCAAATGAGTCCTCCAACCCCGGGCAGGGCGGGAGGGACTGTCAAACTTGTACTGACTAAAATCCACGGTGTCCTTCGGTAGCCCTTTGTGTGCTGGAGTCGCGGTATACGTATGTCCCGCAACCCCGGCAGGACTGTGGCCCTCTATAGGGGGGCCCCGTCACTATGCTGACGCTCCTTGAGGCGCGCGTGGGACACAACGCGCCGTCGACCCGGGCATGGTCCATGGTCGGGCAGCGAGTTGCCCTTTACTCGCCGCCCGCCTGCCCGCGCCTACGGTGGCCGGAGATCGTCCCGCGACATCCGTCGTACAACTAGACTCTAGAGTAACTCTGGCGGTATCTCGAATCAAAAACAAGTGTGGAAGAGGCAAAGCATCAGAGTTGGGATGTCATAGAACTTTGTGACTTTTTCGAAAAAAATGAAAAAATGTTGGGAGGGTTTATCTCAGAGACTATTAGGTCTACTGAAGTATTTATATTCACCCTTCATCTTCATCAGCCTATAATGTTCCCACTGCTGGGGTAAAGGCTTCCTTTCTGTAAGAGGGGACCATAATCCACCACGCAGGCCCCGTGCGGGTTGGTGATGTCACACGTCTTAAAAATTTTGGGAGGACATACCGGTTGCCTGATGATGTTTTTCTTCGTCGTTTTAAGAGCAATGGTGATAAAATAAATACACAAACTAATCTGGGCTGGGTTTGATTCCGCGACCTACAACTCGTAAGTCGGGTCGATTAATCGCTAGCACCGCGAAACCGCTTGAGACGCACACACCCGCAGTTTGAAAATGGATTTTATGGTAAAAAAAAAACGAAAATATTGGATCCATCCACGTACTGGGCCTAGATCAGAAAAAGTTTTCTTTCAAATAATTGTCAAAAACTTAAGAGACCTTCCTAATAAATTCATGTTCTGGTTCGTTTAAAACAAACTCCGACTCGGTGGAAGACATGGTTGAAATTATGCGCCAGCGGTTAACGCCCCAGTGCGTACGCGTCAACTAAGTTCTATTGATGATGATGCCTCTTCCACATTTGTTGTAAAAAAACGTTGATTTGAGATACTTTTGAAAAGCGCTAAATCGGAAGCTTTTGGTTCTACAGAAACCATTTTAGTCTCATATTGTAGTTTTATTCTACTTCAAAAGAACGTCGTGCTTAAGTATCATCAAAGTAGTAAACTAAGACTTTAAGGTAATAATCGCCAAAAAGGCAAACAAAGTCTGCAAAAATCAGAACTACTCCATTTTACGCAAACACGGATGTTCGAAGCTCCTGTATGAACTGCAAAATGTTTTAAATTCAAATTACAACTTTAGCTTAACCTCAAACATGACAACAAAACCTACTTTCGAATCACATACTTTTTATAAAGGGCAAGGGGCCTCGCAAAGACTTGCCGCCCGGGGCCTCGCAATGGGTAAGGCCGCCTCTGCAAAAGACATAAAATAAAGTTAGTGCATAAATAGTTATGGTGCTACAGTCCCAGTCACAAGACTGTGAAAGTACTGTAGATACCCATTCCAATAGTCCAGTCAACGAAGAATATGTGGTCCGGTAAATTCCTCCTCCGGAACTGAAATTTGGCATATTATGATCAAGGTGATTATCGGCGACGAGACCCACGCAATGACAGGGGGTGCAAGTAGTGGGAGGGCCTTTGCCGTAGAACAGTGTGATTTTTAAGGTGATTTTTAAGACAAGTGTTTTATAATCAGAATCCAGTGATTGTGTTGTGTATATATTAGATTCTTATTAGATTATCTTGTACGTTCTGATTAGTTTCTAATTAGATAAGTTGTTTAGTGGGAAATTGTAAAAGTTTAAAACTTAGATTATTACGTAACTTTAAAACTCACTTTTTTGTTTATGTATGTTTTTCAATTAAAGTATTTAAAAGGGTTGTGTTTCATTACAAAAATAGATTCACAAGTTGTTTCATGAAGATCGGTCCAGTAGTTTTCAAGTTATTGCAATTTTTGTGAAATCAAACTTTTGTTCTTGTGGAATTTTAGTAGTTTTAGTTCTAGGATTTTTTTTTTTTTGTTTATTGTTGTAGTAAAATATGTTTGTTTTATATAAAACTAGACGTAAGGACAAATTTAGAAAGGTATAATACATAGCTGTAAGGACAAATTTTATAAGAAAATAAAGGCTACGAAGGTCTCGGTCTTAGCAAATAATTAATAGATTTAAAAAAATCTTAAAACCCACGTTTTTAAATATCCTAAAAATAAGAAAATAACCCTACGGGGTTGAGAGAGGGGCCACTCAAAACGTGGGGTCGTATCTTTGCAAGTTACACCCACGATCTATACACTTCATGTAAATATATCCCATAAATAATCCCTTAAATAATATACAGCTATGTATTATAACCTTTCTAAATTTGTCCTTACGTCTAGTTTTATATAAAACAAACTATTTTACATACAACAATAAATAAAAAAAAATCCTAGAACTAAAACTATTAAAGTTACACAAGAACAAAAGTTTGATTTCACAAAAATTGCAATAACTTGAAAACTACTGGACCGATCTTCATGAAACAACTTGTGAATCTATTTTTGTAATGAAACACAACCCTTTTAAATACTTTTATTGAAAAACATACATAAACAAAAAAGTGAGTTTTAAAGTTACGTAATAATCTAAGTTTTAAACTTTTACAATTTCCCACTAAACAACTTATCTAATTAGAAACTAATCAGAACGTACAAGATAATCTAATAAGAATCTAATATATACACAACACAATCACTGGATTCTGATTATAAAACACTTGTCTTAAAAATCACCTTAAAAATCACACTGTTCTACGGCAAAGGCCCTCCCACTACTTGCACCCCCTGTCATTGCGTGGGTCTCGTCGCCGATAATCACCTTGATCATAATATGCCAAATTTCAGTTCCGGAGGAGGAATTTACCGGACCACATATTCTTCGTTGACTGGACTATTGGAATGGGTATCTACAGTACTTTCACAGTCTTGTGACTGGGACTGTAGCACCATAACTATTTATGCACTAACTTTATTTTATGTCTTTTGACAATTCAAAATTGGCTTGGTTGCATTAAATTATTTTATTTGATTTGATTCGATTCTATCATCTATATATATAAAACTCAAAACTGACTGACTGATCTGACAACGCACAGCCCAAACCGCTGGGCCTAGAAACTTGAAATTTGGCACAAGCCCTCCTTATACCACGTAGGTGAGCACTAAGAACGGATTTTGCGAAATTCGGCCCCTAAGGGGTTGTTTTTGGGGTTGATAGTTTGTATGAAACTTCGTTATAACAGGTGTTAGGAATTCCAAATTTTGCATGGGGTGTCTTTTTAGAACGTAGATGCTCACTATGACGGGATTTTGCGAAATCCGACCCCTGAGGGGTTTGTTTTTGGGGTCGATAGTTTGTATGAAACTTTGTTACTACAAGTGCTAGGCGTCTCAAATCTTGCGTGGCGGTTCTATTTAAGACGTTAATGCTCACCAACGTGGAAATTTTGTGAAATTCGACTCCTAAGGGGTTGTTTTTGGGGTTGAAAGTTTCGAGACTCAAATTTTACATAGGGGTTCTTTTTTGAGCGTAAGTGACACCTAAGTCGGGATCTTGCGAAATTCGACCCCTTAGGGTTAGTTTTTGGGGTTGATAGTTTGTATGAAACTTTGTTACTACAAGTGCTAGGAGCCTCAAATTTTGCATCGGGTTCCTTTTTAGGACGTAGATGCTCACAATGACGGGATTTTGAGAAATTCGACCCCCAAGGGATTTGTTTTTGTGTTTGATAGTTTGTATGAAACTTTGTTACTACAAGTGCTAGGCGTCTCGAATTTTGCGAGGGGCTTTTTTTAAGACCTAAATGTTCACTAAGACGGTTTTTCGAAATTCAACCCCTAAGGGGTTTTTTCGGGGTCGATAGTTTGTATGAAACTTTGTTGCTACAAATGCTAGGAGTTTCAGCATGGGGGTTGTTTTAGGACCTAGGTTCTCACTAAGACGAAATTTTACAAAATTCGATCCTTTAGGGGTTGTCTTTGGTGTTTGTAATTAGAGGAGTCAATATTGCACGGGGGTTCTATTTAGGATACAGGTTCTCACTAAGAGAGGATGATACGAAATTCGATCCGTAAAAGTTTGTATTGGTATTGATAGTTAGGAGTTTTTTTTGCACTGGGACTATTTTTAGGACCTAGGTGTTACCTAAGACAGAATATTGCGGGTTGATAGAATTTTGTTGAAAATTGATTTAGTTTTTCCTACTGCAGTATCCTATAAAGAGGGTGGCCGGGACAAGAATTTCACAAAAGCAAAGTTCAAAAAACACGCGGACGAAGTCGCGGGCATAGTGCTAGTACTAGATAATAAAACTATCTAACATATTTTTTGTTTAATTTGTCTTACCCTATGGCCCATTGTGACAACCCTACCAAAAAATGTAACAATTTTGTTCGTTCTTAAGAAGTTTAGTCTGTTTATCTACTCATGTGCTTCCAACCGTCTAAAATTTTCAAACTTCAACGCTTGGCAACCCTAATTTCTGACAAGTTTTTCATAGGCAACCGTATACCATCGTGTTCGTAAAATAAATGCCTTTATTTTGATATGTAATTTATTTGGTTACTCGATCGGTGAAGGTAGTATTTTTTTATCACCTGTTCAAATTAGGCAACCCTATAACCTTGTCAAGAAAAAGGTAGGCAACCCTACGTTAGCATATTCTATAGACTTCGGACTTTCAATTGGTGTTAATTTTCTTTGGTTACTCTATCGGTGAAGGTATTGAAAAAAAATAACCTTTTATAAAATTAATTAAAAATATCCTTGACAGGATTTTATGAGGCAACCCATGACCGTCACATTCTTCAACATATTTCAATTCATAAAAAATACATTTCATCCGGTTACTCGATCGGTGAAGGTCGTTCTATGTACGTATCTTAGACTAGAGGGTAGGCAAAGAAATAAATTATAAAAAATAATAATATAGTAAAACAAAATAAATAAGGAGTGTAGGGATACGTATAGTGTATTAAATAATTAAATAATAGTATATTACTTATATTAAAAAGTTCCATTCATTATCACAAAACATGTGCGCTTATTAAGTTTCTCACGAATGACGCCACCAATGGCGCGGCAACCGACCAATGGGAGCGCCGCTTAAAAAAATTCGCTGCGTAGGTTGGACTCTAAGTTAGTACCCCGCTTTTAAGAAAAGAGAAAAGAGGTTATTAACAAATTCTTATCAGCTAGCGTGTTAATATCATCAAATGAGTCCTCCCCACCCCGGACAGGGTGGGAGGGACTGTCAGACTGAGACGGACTGTTGTACTGACTAAAATCTACGGTGTCCTTCAATAGCCCTTTATGTTCCGGGGTCACGGTAATGAGATAAGACCCGCAACCTGTAATAATTTTGGCGATTGAAAAAGAGTGTCCATGAAGTTTCTTGCTCATTCTTCTCCATAGAGATCTACACTTTGGAATGAGCATCTACGGTACTTTCACAGTTTTTATGTCTTGTGACTGGGACTGTAGCACCACAACTATTTGTGTACTAGTTTTATTGTCTTTTGACAATTCATAAGTGCCTGTAATGGCCTAATTTAAATAAACGCTTTGATCTTGATTTTGACCCCAGCAGGCTTTGGCCCTCTGGGGGGATAGCTTAGCGCTCTTTGAAGTGCGCGTGGAACACGTCACACCGTCGGGGCGGAGGGAGGACGCTGTCCTCTCCCTGTCGCGGCCCGCCTCCTCCTTTACGAGCATTACTGCCTCGCAGAAGGAGCTGACCGCTTCCCACTCCGTCTCGCCCCGCAGCATGGCCGCAACCAATGCCGGGCGCGAGAGGTCTCCGCCTATCGCCGTCGTCTCTGCCCAATTAAGCGGGGCAGTCCTGCACCGTATGCTCCACCGTGTCCTCCGGGCGATCTTCGCACTCATGTAAACCATAGTGTTAAAGATACTCACACTAGACAGAACTTCTCTCTGGTTGGGCGCCATGGCCGCGATGGCACCGATCATGATGCCGGCTGAGGCGGGGTTGGTGAACCCGCACAGAGAGTACGTAGCTATCAGCTCGGCTCTAGGCTGGAGATATAAAAAAATATTATGAATTAGCTGACCCCGCGAACTTCGTAGCCCCACAGAATCAATACTGCTTCAATACTACATCATTTGTTACCAAAAATGTTATAAATGAAGAACCGCTCGGCCGATTTTGTGCAAACTTTACCTACCTAAACCATCTGGACTGGCCTGTTGGTCTAGTGGTTAGTGACCCTGACTGCTATGCCGGAGGTCGTGGGTTCGATTCCCACCCAGGACAAATGTTTGTGTGATGAGCACGATCATTTGTTCTGTGTCTGGGTGTAATTTATGTATAATATGTTTGTATTTAGCAATATATAAGTATGTTTATCAGTTTTCTAGTACCTATAACACAAGCTTTGCTTAGCTTGGGACTAGACGGCGTTGTGTGATGGTTGTGGAATATTATTATTATTATCTACTAATTAGTCCGAACAAAGCCTAAACAGTTCGTTTGGATAGCTGAGCCCGTTCTTGAGTTATAAAATTATAACGCGGCATTCATTTTTTTATATATAAATATGTCTTGTACTTACCGACAAAAGTCCATCCCTCTTCATCTCCCCCATTCTCTGGTAGGCCACGAACTCGTTCACGACCGTCTTCAGGCCGATCAGAGAACCTACCAGCTCACACTCCTCCCACGGCACTCCTGAAAATATGACAATTATCATGAATGACGAGAGAAAATCTTTTAACATAGGAAAAGAAATCCGAGAAAGTTTGGCAAGTCGACAGTGAAGCCGGTCGAAGTCACGGGACTGTCCATCAGGTCATCGTGACCCTGGAACGTAAAGGACTATTGTAGTACAACGTGGATTGTAGTCAGAAGGTACAGTCACGAGCAATGTCATGTATACACTTAACAAAATTCAAACGGAATTTACTTGTCAAATATTGGTTTCCACTTTGAAATAAGACCTATTTCGGAATAGTGTAGCTTCCAATATAGAAGTCTAATGAAAAGGCAAAAGTTTAATCATTATGGTAGCAGAGCATCGCTTTTAAATACTGCTTATTGTATACATACTATTGCTCGTGACTGTACAAGTCTGACAGTCTCATTCGTACCTTCCCACCCTGGGTGCCGGACACATTGGACATTGGATGATTTTACAACGAAAAAAAAAATATTTTGTACTTACCCATAACCCAAGACAATGGAATGAAGACCTTCCCAAGAATCCACTCCAAGTTGATGCTAGGATCACCCAGCATGCCTCCGAAGTACCCCAGGGCTCCATTGATAAAAGCTATGAAGGCCACAAAGGCTATAATGTTGGCTATGATGTTCAGAATCAAGGCTATGCCGTTGGTGGCGCCTCTGGTGGCTGCGGAGAGAACTGACTGGTCTTCGCTGTGGAGGAAAAGGATGGATTAGATTAGATGGAGAAGCAGAAGATAATGCCAATAGGGGCTATTCAAGTGTTGTGTAAGATTAGCCTTATCTTCAAAGGTAGGTAAGCAAAGCTCTTCCTACCTCCCTAGCAATGCCTGCGGACCACAGGACAAAAAAAAGAAATATGCATGGAATTAATTTAGCTAATAAATTGACGTTCGTCTTTCCTTAGACTCATAAAGAAAAGCACAGTGTTTACCTCGGGTAAAAAACTTATTAAATCCCTCGAACTTCGTCTTCGTCAGTTTCGGGACTAAATAAGTTATTTTCTACCCTAGGATAACAAGGAACTATTTGCGTAGGAATACTAGGTAAGTTCGTTCATCGAGGAAGAATATTTAAGCAATATTCCCCGTGATTTAACCCCTGGGTCGTAGTGTGAATGTAAAATCCAACACAAAAAAAAACTTATCAATTCGAACCAGTAGTTCTTGAGATTAGCACGTTGAACCAAACAAACTCTACAGCGTTATAATATTAAAAGCCTTTTCATGAAATAATCAAATAATGACCTTTCATTGCCTTTCATTGACTCGCGTGGAGGGAAATAAATAAATAAATAATAAATATAAAATAAATAATAATCCACAACTAACACACAACGCCATCTAGTCCCAAGCTAAGCAGAGCTTGTGTTATGGGTACTAGACAACTGATAAACATACTTATACACCGTGACTTTTTAGTCGTCTTACAAAAGGAGCCCAGTTCATGTATCCAATGATTAGAACACATAAAAAAAAAAAAAATAGGTATTTAAGAGATTTGAAAAATTTAATAATAAAATTTCAATTCCTTATTATGACGTAAGGCGTAGTTAGAAACACCCTTGTCTCACAGAAAATGGAATGAAATGATCTGCCCTACTTATTGCGCTGGGTAGGTATTCTCTACAGCTTGATACGTAAACATTTTAACAGGGTGTTTCATATTTCTAATGTCAAAATAAAAAAAAATATCAACAATAAAAAAAAAAAAACTTGTCAAGAGGTATTTTAGGTCGGATACATTATGTGGACCCCTTTTGTAAGACGACTAAAAAGTCACGGTGTATATTTGTAAATACAATACATATTATAGATAAATTACACCCAGATACAGAACAAATGATCGTGCTTATCACACAAACATTTGTCCTGGGTGGGAATCGAACCCACGACCTCCGGTATAGCAGTCAGGGTCACTAACCACTAGACCAACAGGCCAGTCTAAATAAAATGTTCTGATAGTTGTAAAATTAGAATTATTCGTCTAAATATGTAGTTTTTGTTGTTAGCCTTAAGGTAACTGTCAAATTTGATATAGTTTCATAAAAAACTACCCAGTTTTGAGTTATGATTCAATTTAATGTATTCTTTGTTTTTTTTTTATTAGCAACAACAATAATAATTACAGTCGAACTTCACTTACAGGTAAGTTCGTTTGACTATTCAATTATCTTTTCATTGTACAATACTTGAGGTGTTTACCTATAGTGATTGTTGCGGTAATGAAAATATGTTATTGCATGATAATCTTTGTTTTAAACCAATGTGAACAATGGTACCAACCATTGTTGAACCAATAAATAAATTATTAAGGTATAGAAGTATGGATAACATCACGCTTCAAGACAGCCGAGCAACGATATTAGCTAATCCCAAAATAGGTAAAAAAAATCTCTTCCTCACTTACCACGTCACCGGCTGGATGTTATCCACTGAAGTGAGCGATCTCTTGGTCTCCGGCATTAGGAGTTTGGAGTAGCAGATAGCAGCCGGAGCGGACATGACGCTGGCCGTCACCAGGTGAGCTGGTTCCGCTCCGAAACCGATGTAGGACGCCAGGATTGTACCTGGTGATGAAGAGGATAAAAGGTTATTAGGTAAGTATTTAGTAGTTTATAGGTAGTATTAGGTAAGTATTTAGTATTTTATACATAGTATTTAGGTAAGTATTTAGTAGTTTATAGGTAATTTTTTTTTTTTTTTAGCGTGGTAAAATCATCAAATGAGTCCTCCAGTCCTGGGCAGGGCGGGAGCGACTGTCAGACTTGTACTAACTAAAAACCACGGTGTCCTTAATAGCGCTTTATGTTCCGGGGTCACGGTATGGAAATATATCCCGCAACCCCGGCAGGCTTTGGCCCTCCCGCTTATGCTCTGAGAGAGGGCCCGTCATTTTTTACCCGACTGCGCCAGGAGGGTTATGTTTTTTGCTGACGCTCTTTGAGGCGCGCGTGGAACACGACGCGCCGTCGACCCGGGCATGTCCATGGTCGGGCAGCGAGTTGCCGTAGTAGTTTATAGGTAGTATTAGGTAAGTGTAATATTAAGTAGGTAGTATAAAGAACGTATCAACGTAAGAGCGACTTCTCTCGCCCGACGTTGGTCGAGGCCCTGCTGTGGGGCGAGACGGAATGGGAAGCGGTCGTCTCCTTCTGAGAAGCGGTCATGGCTAGCGAAGGAGGAGGCGGGACGCATAGAGTCCACGTCAGGCCCAAGCCGTCTCGGGAGACGCCCACGGTAATGGACGTCGCGGAACGATTGTTGGCCACAGTAGGAATGTCATGCGTACGGTGAGTAATGGGCGTCTCGCTGTCCGACCATGTACGCTTACGCAGGTCGACGGCACGTCGTGTTCCATTCGCGCTTCAAAGAGCTGACAGCTAAATAACGGGGTATCTCGGGGTCGGACAAGACACCGTGGATTTTAGTCAGTACAAGTCTGACAGTCCCTCCTGCCGTGCTCTGGGTGCCGGGTGTAAGGACTCATTTGATGATTAAAATTCGGGAGTGGGGACTTGTGACGTTATGACGCCTGTAAAATTTTACTGACCCAGGGACGTTTTGTGATTTTAGAAGCGAAGTTGTAGTTGGTTTATATAACAAAAGAAAAAAACTACGGGTCTAATATTTATAGATAACTAGCTGTTGCCAGCGGCTTCACCCGCTGCAACTCGAGAATTATCCCACGGGGACATAAAATCGGGATAAAATCTATCCTATGTGTTAATCCAGGTTATAAACTATCTGCTTAGATAAAAAAATGTCCAGATTCCGTGTTCGAAACAAAACGAAAAGCTTTAAGTGAAGCCACTTTTTAAAAATGTGTGAGTGAGTGCCACGCACACATTTAAATATTTTCCTTCGAGATGTTCACTTGTTTTACGTAGGAATCGAACGACGCGGGAAATTTTTACCCCGTGTTTTTGGCTTCAATTCTCAGTGGCCTACTATCAATCTGGACATTTTTTAATCTAAGACTATCTGTATACCAAATTTTAGCCAAATCCGTTCAGTGGTTTTTGCGTGAAAGAGTAACAAACATCCATACATCCATACTTACAAACTTTCGCCTTTATAATAGTAGTAGGATTTCTATCTTTCGAATGAATTGATTTTCTTGGGCTCTAAAGCCTATTCGTCTACTTGGATACAAACCAAAAAAAAGAACAACATGTCAATGTCAGTATCCTGTTAGAAAGATTCGGATATATAACTAAGAAAATAAAGTCATTAACGTATAATTTCAAACTAAGGCGGGCTTTCACCAAAAGTTAAACATGTTTAAAATTTTATTTAGTGTCAAAATTCTATTGAATTTGACACTAAATTGACTCTAAATAAAATTTTAAACATGTTTAACTTTTGGTGAAAGTCGCCCTTAGTACAAATTCCTAAACAATAGCCAATTATTTTTAATCACGATAAAACCATGTTTTTTCAAACGATTATGTTGCCAGTTGTCAACCTGTCAAAGTCGAAGAACGTTTTTATTAACCTTGAAAAATGATTTTTTTTTCTTGTAATTTACGGATTAGTAACGGGGTCAACGTAATTATTCTTTTATTACAATTGCAATAATTGTTATCTTAAGTATTTATTTAAATGAGATATGAAAAGCGTTTTATTATTTTGTTTGATAATGACAATCGTGATAGTGGATTTGAGTTGATTATTAGCAGGGGCGTAACCGCTGCCGTATAAGCCATACCTATTAATGATACGTCAAGGAAATTATCACCTTTAAATCACCTAGTATACATAAACAGGTTGAACTTTTCAACTGGGCGTGGATGGCTTTCTCCGAAATTATGAGGAATATCGAAAAAACTTTGAAAGGAGTCTCGAAGTCGATTTTGACGAAATTTAAAATTGCTTGATTAGATTTTAGAAAAATTAATAATCCTGACCAGGAATCACAAAGTGTGATTTTTTACCAAAATCAGCGGGTTCGATTCCTGGCCATGATTATTCATGTTTCCAAAACTCAATGATGCAGTTTTAGTTTATATCAATATCGGTCTCGAGACTCCTTTCAAAGTTTTTCGATATTCCTCATAGTTTCGGATATAGCCTTCCACGCCCAGTTGAAAAATTCAGCTTGTAATATAAATTCCATCTCCTTAAATAATATGATAATACAAAAAAAGTACCTACACCTCAGGCAACTGTTTTTGCTCAAGTCGCGGTAAAAATCAAAAAGGACTTTCTTTGAGGAACCAACAGATATTCTCCCAACTCTAAACGCTCATTTGACATAAGCCTTGAAAAAAAAATGTCTCTTCTCTTATTTATTTAATTTATTCTGTTTTTAAGTACTTATGTGTTATTATAGCAGCAATAGCAATAAATCATATGTGAAAATTTCAACTGTCTTACTATCTCGATTCATGAGATCATACAGCCTGGGCCCCAAGTCTGCTAATTTAGTAATGACTCTCAATTGAATATCAATTGGATCTCAGTAGCAATTTTAATTACATTTGGTATTCTGCTACTTATTTAATTTAAGACCAATGGTTTTCCAGTGACATTCCATTGAACTGCTATCAGAATATTTGCTAGTCTGCTCTTCAATCGTCTTACGATTGTAAATTGATTGTGGACTTATCGGTATTCTACTCTCTAATGACAATACTTAACTGTTCAACTGAGAGTCTATTACAATTACACTACGATTCCATTACGACTCTAATTTTTTGTTTACAAGTTTTTTACAAGTTTTTGCAGAATACCAAATTTGTTCTAATCGTAATGGAGTCGTGATTGAGTTTCAATTGAATATCAATAGCATGTGAGTTAAATAAAATTAGCAGACTTTTGTAAAAAAAAAAAACAAAATATTTTATCTACTTTTATTGCTACTTATCACCCTGATCATGCAATTATGACTTATCAGGGATAAGATTTAGATTTACGTAGGTACAGAATTATCGTGCATTGTGCATGATCGACCACTAATCTTATGCAAGCCACGCATGATCCAGTTTACTGTTTGCAGCTTACTGGACATTGGTACTCCTTTTTACTTACTTTGATAATAGTTATCAATCTTATACCTGATAACTCAGCTGATAATGCACGAACGCATGATGATGACTTTTAAAAAGGTATATGTATGTATACGTAGGAACAAAAGTCGATTAACATTTACATTTTCATCACTTTGCACACGCTGCCTAAGGCTGCTTTTCCACCAGAGATGCGCTATGCTACGTTGCTAAGGATGCGTTTGATATCCACCAATCATACTCATTATGTGGGTGTGTGTTATGTAAACAAATGAATATGATTGGTGGATATCAAACGCATCCTTAGCAACGTAGCATAGCGCATCTCTGGTGGAAAAGCAGCCTAATGCGGTTAATAACGATTTTCTCTTTTTTTTTGTTAGCCGTTTATATCCCACTGCTGGGCAAAAGCCTCTTCCATATCCTTCTAAATTCTATTTTCTAGTGCCACTTCGAACCAGCTATCAAGGTACGCGTTTAGATCGTCCTGCCACCTCTTTTTGGGCCAATATTGTCAATCGATGGAATTCTATATCGCGTCGCATTATGAGCTCCCTAAAAACTACCCCAGTGCCTTTACCTATATAAAATATTACACTGACTACTGTACGTAAATAAAACACACCCACTTTAAACAGGTACCTAATATGTTGCGACTTGTCACTTTATCATGTTCGACTAGAATTTACTTAGGAATTTGTTGCAATACATAGTTATCTGAATGTTATCAGGCAAACTGGATTATGGTGTCAGCCGGTTTAAACTAGGTCGAATTATTGTTTTATTTGTGCTCAGTAAAATTTGTAATAAGTGATTATGCGACTCGCGAAGGAGGAGGCGGGCCGCGTGAGGGAGAGGACTACGTCCTCCCTCCGCCACCACTCGCAGTGGTGGACGCCTGCAGCGACGGACGTTTCAAGACGATCTCCGGCCACCGTAGGCGCGGGCATGCGGGCGGAGAGTAGACCATGGACGATGCCCGGGTCGACGGCGTGTTCTATTCCACGCGCACCTCAAAGAGCGTCATTATAATGACGGGGTCCCCTTTAGACGGCCAAAGCCTGCCGGAGTCGCGGGACTTATCTCTTTACCATGACCCCGGAACATAAAGGGCTATTGAAGGACACCGTAGATTTCTCCCGCCCTGCCCGGGATGGGAGGACTCATTTGATGATTTTACCTCTATTCCAGACTCAGGGTGCTCCCACATCTAACGACGTGGATTCGGATTTTTCCGTCGCCCTTTCTCTTTCTGTCGCTTAGAACTACCATTTGCTAGACCGAGACAGAACGCATAATGCGATCGCATGCGACGGAATCTTCAAGGCGGCCGCATGCTATCGCATTGTCTCGGTCTAGCAAATGGCATTTCTAAGCGACAGAAAGAGAAAGGGCGACGGAAAAATCCGAATCCGCGTCGTTAGATGTGGGAGCACCCTTATTTGGCGGGGACTATTAGATGGTCTTACCTGACACGGTAGCGAATCCAGATGACATGACAACGTGTAACTCCGAAGGTGTCTGCAGAGCAAGGTACGGCTTCACTAGGAGCACTGATTCCGTCTGGAAAGACAAAGGATTTTTGAACGGTTGTAAATACTACAACTGAAACTGGATACCCGTGATGAAGAATCGTCAGAGTGGAAAGATATGGAAGAGTACTATGAGAGGAGCAAAAAGGTAACTTCACTAATGTGCGTACTAAACTGGTATTAATCGCGTTTAGCGTCTGTCTGTGTGCGAACATTTCCACAGAACTATATATCTAGCAAAGTGCAAGCACTAACAACCAGTCCAGGTCCAGTTGAAAACCAGCGTCGAGTACTATAGCTACTCGACAATTCGCTGAACTGACGCCTTACCACGATCCAGTTTAGGCTATGGAAAAGAGACAGAGCTATACAAGCCGTCTAGCGCCATCTCTTTTCCACAGCCTAAACTGGATTGCGTTAAGAGCTCGTGGTAAGGCCTCCGCGTAGCCGTGGGACACACAATGTTATATTTGCGTTGTAATTTAATGTTTTTACTAGGGTAAAACACCCAACTATTGACCCCTTAAGCGGTTTTCCTTGCTTCTTTCGCAAAATAAACTAATGTACGAGTTGCAAGTGGAAATGAATGTTTTTGGAAGATAAAATAAACATTGGAGAATGTAACTAAAACATTATTTCCAGTCATACAAAGGTAAAAAGTGTATTTTTTCTCGAGTTTAGCAAGAACAGGCCATTTGACCAGTTATTAACATGCTTGTACCAAATTTTCATCATGCAAATGACCAATTTTTGACCTCCTGTAGTATAAGAATAAACTTAAATAATTTTTATTATGAATGTGATACGATGTTTTATTTGACAAAAAAACAAACAAAGCTAGTCTTATAGCCCTTCTCATTTTCTTTTTTCACACTATTTAGGTCTTCAGTCTTCAAACGCCGTCAATAATATTCTTGCACTTAATTTTGAAATTTTGTTGTTTTTATCACTTTTTGTTGTAGTTTTTATCACTTTTTGTCCAATTTTTCTTCTTTATTAGTAGTTATTAATTTCACTGTTCTGTATTATGCAGCAGATATAAAAATACTCGCCGGCAAAATATAAATTGAAAGAACACGGCTTTAGTTCTACAAAGTGAGTTTCAAAACCTTTGCATTAATATTTTCCTAATTACATAAGACGGTTTTAACTTTTTAAACTTATGTAAAAGACCTCACAAATGAAGAGAACATAGATACAAATAAAAAACTAGCTCACACTTTGCCTAAACATGCAGGTTAGGGTATATTTGGTCATTTTATGTATTAAACCAACCTGTGGCTGAGGCATTGCTCGTGTTATATTCTGCAATTGTCCCACGGGACCATATACCGACATAAAAAGTATCCTGCGTCCAGGTACACTTAACCAGGTTTTAAAATAACCTGCTTGCCAAATTGTGTCAAAATCCATTCAGCCGTTCACTTTTCCTTTAATATTAGTAAGTCTAAAAGTCTAAAATATTCAGGAGGATCCAGAATGTGACAGTAGACCGAAAATTTAATTACCTCACTCAAATTATGCTAGGTAGTCAGGTTACTACGTAAGATATTTTTTACGTTTGTGATTATGCAGATACACACCTTTAGGGGTGCCAACGCCCATGGGCTTAATACAGATGCATTAAAGTTAAGCTACCTCACCATTAAAAATGAACTATACGTACACACCGTGGTGTCAGTAACTGGTATTCTCGTACATTTGGTAAATTACCAGCTATTGACATGCCATGTTAAAAAAATGGTTATTCATACATTTGAGTGTACCAGATATTGACCTCATCATTTTAACAAGTTAACGCTCATTAAAACTTGAAAATCATGTGGAAAAGCATTGTGTCTGTCTTAAATAAGCAAAAAATACCAAACTCAAAGGAATCTATCTTGTAAAACTGAAATAAAATGACATTGAAAACAACCGTCAGCTTAGCACATTGTTAAATTTTTTGATGATTTTAGGAGGGTATTTTGTTATCATAGGTTTACGGACGCATTATTGCTTTATTTAAATTTTCTGTGACGCCAATATATTACAAGATAAATTATATTTCATTTTCTGTATTCTTTATGCAGCACTGCAAGAAGATTTATTATTATTTTTGATAAAAACTGTTATGCGGTCAATAGTTGGTGGGAGGTCAGCAGTTGGGTACTTTACCCTATATTGTTTTTTATTTTTTTTCTTCTTTTATTTGTCTATATTGTGTGTACCCGTGTGCTTACTGGTTACCCAAATAAACATTTTTTCTTTTTTTTTTTTTTTCACAGTACAAATGTAAAAAAGTATCCAACTTTACGTGAAATCTTTAAGACAGTTTAAAAAATCTTTTTTCATTTTGCCTCACACTTGGAATTCCTCCTCCTGTATCGTGGGTGCATTTACAAACATAGAAACACACGTACACAAACACCCAGACCCAACAATCAATCAATATACGGTCCGTGTGGGGATCGAACCCTGCGACACATTGGGAATTTTAAATGATTTATTCTATCAGCCATCTCTTGGCGGCGTCGCGTGACATCGTCGTGGCTGAGAATCCTGTGTTGCCACGTGCAACTGAACATATTGTGGTGCCACGAATATATCTAAAGATAACAATAAATCATATATCAAACAGATTAGACCTAGAGTTTGTTTACAAGGGCGAACACTTGTGTGTTCACTGTACCAAACATCGGTCGAATCGCATCAAAGTTATTCTCACCATTCCCAAAAACACATTGCCAACAGCAATAACACTCTCGACGACGGTGGTGCCCGTGGCCGCTCTGAGGAGGTGTCCCAACTTCAGACAGAACCACTGCAGGGCTCCCCAGTAGAACAGGATCTCCACCAGCATGCTGAAGAAGAATATTACTGGCAGGGTCTGGAAGAGAAGAAGATGCATTCGATTTGTGTTATTTTACATAACACCTTTCTCTATATAGGATGACGGGTAATTAGGGTACAATACTTAAACACGTGATTGTGCTCATGATAACCAACAACTTTTACTATGGGAACAAACCTGAAAACTCGAAAAAAAATCAGCTATTCAGTACATTTGTGTTTGTGTACTGAACAGCTGATATTTTTTTTCACGATTTCGGCTTTGTTCCCATACTAAAACTTGTTTGTTATCATGAGCACAATCACGTGTTTAAGTATCGTACACTAATTACCAGTCACCCTATATAGCACTGTAAGGTAAAGGGAGATTATTTGGTGAGACGGGCAACTCAGTGATAGTCTTAAAAGTCTCTCAAAACGTTACCTATGCATGCTGTAATGCGAAATGATGTGTTACTACGTCTTGTCCACTTTAGTGGTGAACTAGTTGCATCAACTATGGGACAACTTATGGGCTTATATACATAATAGCAACTTATGGGATTTCTCCTGTGTTTATTCCTCATATTATACAAACGCCCAGACCCGGAACAACTATTTGTAGATCATACAAATAATATTTGCTCCATGCGGGGATCGAACCGCGAAACTCAGAACCGCTCACCCAGGCACTGCGCGCGTGCCGTCATTAATTTTCAGAAGCCCTAGCATGACTTTCCACGAAGAACTTGAACTCTTACTGTCGTTGTTAATATTTAAAAATATTAAATACCCATGAAATATTCATAAAACTGAACTCACACTAAACGCAAAGACGCCCTCAGTCCTCACAAGGAGATCTCCAAACGCGAAGGCAGCACCTTCTACACCGTACGACAGGAATGTCGCTACCTGAGAAATGGAACAAACATTATTTAGAGTAAAAATAAATTGTCTCATTGATTGAAAAAATCGAATTATAGTCAGTTAGATCTACACTAATCCGGGCAGTTAGCATGATATTCTTTTTAAGTTAAGTCAAAGCTAATTGCAGATGGCGCCACCATAGCTTAGTCCTAATCCGACCAATGAGGTAGTACTATTTTGAAGTACCTTTGATTTGAACCAATGACGATGCTTGGAAGCTATACTAGCGCCATTAGTTCTCTAGTTGCACCCCCATTCACGGGAATCCAACCCAGGACCCCACTATAGACGGGGAGATCAACAGTAAACCCATTGTAAATAATAAGTATGGTTTACCTACCTTATCAGAAAAACACTGCAGCGCAAGCCTTCCAGGAGTCCACCTGATGAATATAATTCCAAACACGAACTGTATCAGTAGACCAGTAGACACTGTCCGCCAGTTCACTCGACCAGGGTTGGCAGAGAAGACGAAACCTGAAGAGAAGAGGAGATTTATATAAAGAGGAATACGAGAGGTCTATAAGACCATCTTCCAGCCTTTACCCCACGATGTTGGGGTCGGCTTTCAGTTGAACCAGATGCAGCTGAATATCAGTATTTTCTACATGGAGCCACTGTCCACAAGGCCCACAACCCAGTATCTGGGCAGGTAGTATTTTATTTTTTTATACAATGACACAATTTGTGACAGGACTTTTGATACCAATGCCTTAAAGTGAAAAAAGGAAAGCAAATAAGATGTTCCCGAACGCATACAAATCGAATACCTTCAATTAATGTGAACAAGGGGGGTATAATTAGGCTTATTCCGGCGAGTGAAAGTGACAGAGCTATACAAGTCGTCTAGCGCCATCTCGTTCACTCACTGGAACAGGCCTAGACGTTGTAATACACAATTGATATGATTGCCCCACAGGCTTCTTTTGGGTAAACTCGCTCAACTCAATACAAGTCTGACAGTCTCTCCCGAGTCCCGCCCTGCCCGGGGTGGGAGGATTCATTTGAGTATTTTACCACGATATAAAAGAGTAAACTCATTTCAAATGAAAAACTACTTTTTACATTTCATCAAATATAGAGCCAATAACATCATTATTCCACACATTTTTTAACCGACTTCTAAAAATGGACTTAATTAATAAGTGCTCCGTATTAAGGCTTTGTTTTTTTTGTTACCACAAACTTTTCTTTCGGAAGTCTGTGGCAAAAAACTTAGGTAATTAAATAAAAAGCAAAGCCACGGAACTCCGAAAGAAAAGTTATTTGGTAGGTTATTACCCTTCTCGTGGTCGTTTTTGAAGTCGGTTTCTTTTTTTTTTGTTTTTTTTTTTGCTGTTAACGTTTAGTCTATGGCCGGAATAATTCTACTTACCCAAAATCAGTATAATAGCCAATCCAAGTAGAGAGATGAGTCTCTCAGGGTCATGCCGTGCATCAAAGAACAGGTAGATTGCGATAGCAGCCAGAATAAGGAGGCAGACACACCATCGGAACCACCTGTCAAAGAAAAATAGAAGTTTAGAATCCAAGGAGAAATTAATGAAAAAGGAGTTTTCATGTTGATATTTACATGGAGTAAGGGCTAATTCACAGCTAGACGCGACGCTGCGCGGCGCGCTCACTTCTCAAGAGAGTGACTCTCAAGTTTTCCTGCGTCTCGTACCTTTAAAAACTTCGCATCGCTCAGGATTCTATATTTGAACCGCTCGTTTCTCTCGCGGTCAATCTTAGAATCCTTTGCTCGCTCAGTTTTCAATGAGAGGTTTTCTTTTTGGAGTTTAAAAAAAAAAAGTAGTTTCCAAGGACTCTATAGATGGCGTTGAACTGACGGTGTTACTCTAGGAAAAAGATGTATGCCTTCATTTTTGCACAAATCCATGAGGCACAGACTTCTCTTCTTTTTCTTTTGGGACATTTTCTTTCTGGCGTGGAAAACTCATAAATTAAAAAGACTGGTAAATGAATATTTTTTTCTTTTTCGTTGTTGTTATTTATTTTCAAAATGCCATTTGTGTGATGTGATGTGACTGACAATGACATGACATGTACTTTTTGTTTTACGATCTCAAAATTACATCCAAGAGAAAAAAATAAAAAAACTGACGTGACGTTCTTTCATTGCAGTAACATATCAAGTTCAGCGCCATCTATCCATTGACTAGGGAAAACATAAAAAGAAAATCCCTCATTCAAGTACTCGCGCCAAAAATCAACTTTGCAGTCTTGCAAAACAAATAACTATTTCTTAGTAGTGTGTACTAAGAAATAGTTATTTTATGCTACATCATCCTATTAGTTCGTCAATTGATCACAATATAAATCATCAAATGGATTAAATGAATGAAGTCTTTACCCGTAGTGATTGTCGGACCACTTCAAGAAAACATTCATTGGATCAATTAGTTCTAAGATGAGAACAATAATTAGATACTTGAGATAAAGTGCGTACAATCGTACATGCGATACGATAAGTCGCGTTCGGATTATCTTCTTCTAAGGGTCAGTTCACATTGCCCGGGTCGACGGCGCGTTGTGTCCCACGCGCGCCTCAAAGAGCGTCAGCATACTGACGGGGCCCCCCTCTCAGAGGGCCAAAGCCTGCCGGGGTCGCGGGATTATTCCCTTACCGTAACCTCGGAACTTAACAGGCTATGAAGGACACCGTGGATTTTAGTCAGTAGAAGTCTGACAGTCCCTCCCGCCCTGCCCGGGGTTGGAGGACTCATTTGATGATTTTACCACGCTAGAAAAAAAAAAAAAGGGTCAGTTCACATCAAGACGCGACGCGAAGCGACCGTTACGGTAAATGTGTATCTTTTTTTTGAGTCGCTCTTATGTGGTGCAGCGTCGGGTCTCTGTGTGAGTTGATCCTAAGAACAAGCGTCGCAAACGCTCAAAGCCTTTTTAAAAAAGTTTACTTCATAAAGGAGGTTGTAAACTAAACACCAAAAATACAACTGCTTAATCTTAAAAATATACGATACTAGCAAACCCGGCGCACTCCATTTCGCCACGCTTTTCCTGAATTTTCTTTGCTAAGATAAACCTCACGGAGCCCGAGACCTCTCCAACGAATGCAAAACCGTGGAAATCAGTTCGTGCGTTCCGGAGTTATATCGTCAGTAAGGAAAACCCGACTTATTTTGATATAGTAGATGACAAAGGATTAACTATTTACGGTACTTGTACATGTACACGGCGCATATAACCCGCGCGAGCAAGTAAAGGAGCGGCTTAACCGCGGAGTGCTTGTACACGACGACGCCTGCAACTCGCGCAAGTAAAGGTGCGGTTTACCCGCGCGAGTAACATGCGTAAGCTACTTGATCAAGGTACCCGCGGGGTGCTTGTACACGATGCATGCAACTCGCGCAAGTAAAGGTGCCGGTTTGCGGTTTACCTGCGCGAGTAACATGCACGCTTAATTCCAATGTTTCTCGGACGACTTATGTGCGACACGCACGCGCTTTTGAATCTATAAAAACCGCGTATGTGTAAAAGCAGCCTTAATCAGCCGGTCAACGATTCTTTAACGATTGCGTTTAGACAATTACTGAATAGGTACTTAGTTATTTTAGTGACGTAATTATTTAGGAAACGCGTTGGTAGTTATTTCTGTAATAAGCTTGTAAACATTAGAGTATTTATTTAAAATAGTCAATTTTGTTTTAGAATTGCTCACTTTAGATAATTTAGGGTTTTTAAAGTGAGAAATTACGCGACTATTATTTATTCACAACAAACTATGTATTAGACAATAATTTGAGTTTGAATTTTTAGACTAAATAGATTTTTTTTTTTTATAATAGCCGTTTATGTCCCACTGCTGGGAAAAGGCCTCCTCCATATCCTTCCAAGTGTTCTTTTCTAGTCCCACTGGAATGTAAAAAAAATGTTGAGAAATAACTTTTCATTCGGAAGTCGGTGACTTTTTCTTATTTCATTGACTTTTTTTATGCCACGAGTTTTGAAAGAAAATTTATTTTGTAGGTTATTTTGAACTTTTTTGTGGTTGTTTTTGAAATCGGTTATAAAGTAAAAGTCAAATCATTTAATTTAAAAAGGCCATCAGTGAGGCACTTTTAAACGTCGAATATTAAAATTATGGAAAGGGATGGGATGGGATTGATTCTATACCCATTCGCTAAGGTAGGTTGTATGGAGAAGAATGGGCAAGAAACTCCATAATATATTTTTATTTTATCCTTATTCACAGCTTACACACTTGTGCATTATAATTAAAAACTCGTATGTCTCGTGCAGTTGGCTAATCGGCCGTTGAGGTAGACCGCCGCGTCGCCGTTTTTTTGAAGTGAAAACTTCTTTAGCGGCGTTGTACACTTTTTCTGTAATGGGTAAAAAATTTAAAACTCGCGTCAGGGTCACGTGACCAAAACTCGCGTCAGGGTCACGTGACCCTGATCGAAAATGAGTAAGACGTCATTCAAATTAAAAATAAAACATAGTAACAAAAAAGTTTTCACTTCTACCGGCACTCCTGGAGTGCAACCTTTTTTTTTTTCTTTTTGGAACGAAGTTCCTTATCGCGCGTTGTGAAAGGGGGCTAGACGGAAAAAAATCTTACGAAAAGTTGTCACGACACTTTTTGGAACGAAGTTTCTTATCGCGCGTTGCGAAAGGGTGCTAGAGCTCAAAGAGTGGACTGGAGTGGAGTGGAGTCGCGACGATTATTTTTGTTGAGTGTATACAGTAACTTCGTTCCATCCGGGTGTCCCTTGACACCTCTCAAGTTTTTTTTTTAACGTGGTAAAATCATCAAATGAGTCTACCCACCCCTACTGTCAGACTTTTGCGGCCAAAATCGGTGGAACTACTCACATCAAAGTCCACATTTTCGTGAAGAACGTGTCCACCTTACTCCAAACGACCTTCTCGAACCAGGCACCTAAGTACCTCTTCACCACCATAAAGTATAGCAGGAAGAAATATATTATGCTGAAGAAGGCTATCAGACTTCCGAAACCGTGGCATAGCTCCAAGGGTTCCGTACCTGGGAAAAGAAATTTTAAGGTTTAGAATTGTTATTGGTCGTCTCCTTCTTACTTTCGCTTCCTCCTTCACTAGCGTGACTGCTTCGCTGAAGGAGGTGACTGCTCCTTCAGTCACGCTTCCCATTCCTAGTCGTCCCGCAGGGGGGCACCGACGTAGTTTTTCCGTGTCTGTTTGTGTCATGTAAGTTTCTATGTTTGTAAACTTACCCACGAGGGATTCCTAGTGTAGGGCAACGTATTTTTTAGGAAAGAACAGTTTTATTATAGTTTTTTGTTTTGTTTTGAAATCATCAAAGTGTGAGATGGGACGGACTGACGAAAGTCCATGGTATAGGTATAGTCCTTCAATAGCCCTTTACGTACCATGGTCATAGTTGCCTGATAAGACTGTCCCTTGATCCCGACAGGCTTTGGCCCTTTAAGGGGGGGCCCGATAGATTACTAACAGACAGCTTTTTGAGGAGCACGTTGAACACGACTTTCCGTTAACCTGGGCATGAACCATGACGGACGGTGAGTCACCCAATGTCCAAAATGGCCTTTTAGATCCCCTTACTCACAGCTTTCTGAGGAACACGTTGAACACGACTTTCCGTCGACTTGGGCATGATCCAAGATGGGACGGCGAGTCACCCAACTTACCATCCAATATGGCTAAAGTGGCATTTTTAGATCTCCAGGTCTAACAAATAGATTAAAAAATACTCACTATAATTAAGCCAATAATAGAGACAGCCAAAGAAGAAACCCAGAGCGAGTCCATTTAAGATGAATACCGACACCAACTTCATGGTCGTGCGGTTTTCTTTGACAAAATCGTCGGTTGAATTGCCCATGCGCATCAGAGTGGTCTCCAACCAACCGGAGGGCTTGTAGTCTAAGTACTCGTGGGTTATCACCTGAAATTAAGGAAGTAGCATAGAATACTTAATAGTATTACGTACAGAAGAGTCACTTCCCAAAAACAAACAAATGTAAGATCTTTGCTCGAGGGAAGAAAGTTGAAATATGTACAAATCAAATCAAAGTGTTTATTTCAATTAGGCCATTACAGGCACTTTTGAATTGTCAAAAGACATAAAATAAAACTACTTCACAAATAGTTATGGTGCTACAGTCCCAGTCACAAGACATAAAAACTGTGAAAGTACCGTAGGTGCTCATTCCAAAGGGTAGATCTCTATGGTGAAGAATGAGCAAGAAACTCCATGGACACTCTTTTTCAATCGCCAAAATTATTACAGATTTTTTTACATCATTCATCATCAGGTTCTTGGTCATGTTACATTATGTGAGAACGATGTGGCAAGTTTTTAGTGTCCATAGTAAATATACAAATAAAAAGACAAAGGTACGGAGCGGCAGCCGACTGTGAAACCCGTCCACGGTTACATACGTGTGCTTCTAATTTAATACTACAAGTGCACTCGGGCGCACCGTGGACGGGGCTACACCACGGAGTGCCATAGACCTGGAGGTAGTTGGCTAGGGAGTTATTTTCGTGAATGGTTACATCGAAATCTTAACATGTTCCGGAACTGTCTGTAAATAACCCTGGAACTTGGTTTGTCAGACTCGTTCCTTCAATATATAGCTCTTTAAGTTCCAAAGTTTAACTGATTCAGTTCCGCAATCCCGGCGGCAGTCTTTGGCACTCTATGAGGGCCCCGTGAAATTGCTGAGAGCTCTTTGGGGCGCACGTGGAACACAACACGCCGTCGATCCGGGTATGGTCCACAATCGGACAGCGATGAGTCGCCCATTAGGTAAGATTCACACCAACCGGCCGGACTCAGCGGCATTTTACAATGCGGTAAAGAACATTGAAATCTATCAACAGTAAATACAGTTCATATTTGCTGCAACTTACGGGACACGTCGTTACGTGTCGCGGAATGCCGACGGAGATAATTTTGCATGCAAATATGAACTGTATTTACTGTTGATAGATTTCAATGTTCTTACTCGCCGCGCCTACGGTTGCCAGAAATCGCATCGCGACGTCCGACACCGTGAGCAACTCCCGCGGTGGCTGGGTTATGAGATGGAGCCCTGTCCTCTCTCGCTCACGCATTCCGCCGCTTTCTTAGCTAAAATGACAAGTATAAAGGAATAAACTTACGTTTCCATTCTTCCCATTCTTCCGGACCTCATCCATTTCCACCTCATTGGTATCTGGCCGCTGTAAGAAGACAAAGGTTTCTGTTAAAATTCAGTCATAAATAAAAAGTCCTATACACAGCAGGCAAAAAAAAATTAGAAGTCGAGACCATCGACTTTAGGGCGATGTACAGTCACGATGCCGCCACCGTATCGCCACCGGCGCGCTGCCACCGCGCCGCTTTTATGGTTATACCTTCGCGTTCACGCCGTCACCACGCCGCCGTTCGCGGCGTTGCGGCGCGCCGCTCCGCCATTGCGCGTTTTTCCATGAGCCGGCACGGCACCGCCACATGCGCCGGCGCCGGCGTAGTGCGTGGAAGCAAAAATGTAGTAACGCCGGGCCGGTGCCGCCAGTACGTGCAAAAGCGAGCCATACGTTTTTATACAATTTTTTCTTCCGCCGTCACCGTCGCCGGTGCCGGTGCCGTGCCGGCTAATGGAACAACGCTCATTCGCTTTAGTTTGATTTTCGGCGGCATCGGCAGCGCGGTATAGCGACGCGGCGGCGGCGCGCGTATTGTTGCGATGGTAAACACAGCATTGCGGCGCGGCGGCGCGGTAGTGGCATCGTGTACATGAGCCCTGCTTTCACAGAGGAAACTCATTATGATGATGGTCACCTATCCACAGACTGGCCCGGCAGCCGTGGCTTAACCTTGAAAACGCGACCTGAATTGCTGTTTTACGAGTTCCTCTCACTCTTATGCTTTTCATATATATTTTTTTATTGTTAAAATATAATAATGCTATTACATAGGTACTAATTAAATAATTATTAGATAAGTCTTTTAATAATTATTATTAAAATCCACTTTAATGTTTCAATGACTTTTAGCGTAGTGACATGTCTTTTTAATTTTAGTTGGTCACGCTTCGGTTGGACTTTTAATGCTTTTAATAAATATTCTCAGATCAAAGAAATAGGCAGATAGAACGCTCAGAACACGCGAGTGTGTCCATCCACCAAAGTTAATACAAAATCAAATAGAATTACATTCCATAGTGTTTTCTTTGTTTTTGAGAACAACTTTTACGATGGTTAAAGACACGAGACGACATATTTTGGCAAAAAACAACAACGACGCGCAGCTTGGTACGACGCGTAGCTTGGTACTGTCGCGACTTTGTATTCGATTTGTATTAACTTTGGTGGACCCACTCGCGTGTTCTGAGCGCTCTATCTGCCTATTTCTTTGATCTGAGGAAATATTTAAAAAAAAACACTTATTGTCTCGTATTCACCTGTATTACAGTTTTCAGCACAGGAGAACAATAAAAACCAATTCCTATACAATTTTATGAAACGCACTGAAATATTAAAATAAAATAAAAAAATCTGTTACAATAGTTACAACCACTGCATAGCAGAGTACAAACTCAAATGAAATATTGTTTTATATTTATTATTTCAATAGCTACTTGTTATTTAAATATTTGTAACGATATAATGTTTGTTTCAATATGTTTTGTAAAGCTGATATTATTGTTTTATAACAATAAATAACATGCCGATGGTACGCTGTGTTCAATGTTTAGTTTCAAAAATACAAACAAAGTAGTCAGTTTGGATTTTCACATTTTCATCGCAGTCACGTCGAATTAAACCTAAGGGAACTTGCTCATGAATTAATGATGCGATTTGTTTTTGGTAAAAATAAAAATTTAATGGTCCTTGCTAAGTACTATGATATAATAATGGAACTCGACTGACTCACGTCGTCAGTCGTGGCGAGTTTTGTTTTTCATCCAACTTCAGTTCGTCTACGAATCTCTTCATTTCAGAGCCTGTAGCCAAACGGCAAGCGACAATCTTAACTTTCAGCAGTTGCTTATTACATTTTCAACTTTATACCCCATCGCATAAAGTTGAAAATCTAGTAAAGACTGCTGAGCGATAGCGAACGAAACAAACGAAAACGATCTGTAATCTTTGAAAGATTTTCAACTTTATGCAATGGGGTGTAAAGTTGAAAATGTATCAGCGACGTACTGCTGAACGTTAGTGAATGTCGTTTGCCGTTTGGCTATAGGGACTGATTCTATCACACAGAGAGAGTCCAATCATTGCTCCCTCTTAATCTCTTTGGGCTATCTTGAGCTTACTAATGAGGCCCATAGTTAGAGACTTTCGACTGTATTCAAAAATGTTCAAAAAAACCCAGCTTTGTGTTTATGTAAATGAATGAATCCAAGATCATCATTAAAATAAAAGAATAAAGAATACTCAGAGACAATATAGACTCTCCTTGGGCCATTAACTGTAGTCATGGTTTAGTTTAGTAATTACTTGTTCTTAACAGTCATTTGCAAGTATTATATTACTATTGATTTCAGAACAATAACTGTACAATACAGCATTGTTAATGTTGTATTCTCAGATCAAAGAAATAGGCAGATAGAGCGCTCAGAACACGCGAGTGGGTCCACCAAAGTTATACAAAATCAAAATCGAACACAAAGTCAACAGTACCAAGCTACGCGTTGTACCAAGCTGCGCTTCGTTTTTGTTTTTTGCCAAAATATGGCCGTCTCGTGTCTTTAACCATCGTAAAAGTTGTTCTCAAAAACAAAGAAAACATTATGTTGGAATGTAATTCTTTGATTTTGTATTAACTTTGGTGGACACACTCGCGTGTTCTGAGCGTTCTATCTGCGTATTTCTTTGATCTGAGGTTGTATTATTTGAACAAATTAGTGCAACACAGATAATAATAAAACGACTTCGGGTCAACACACATCGCGACGCGGCGTCTCCGTACATTTCAATAGAGCTGCCTCAAAATCTAACTAGGTGATAAATTGTGTTTTTTTTATTTACAACACGAAATAATTTCTATTTCCGCCTAACGAATTATTGGGAACTGCGACCTGTTGTCATAAATATTCGCACTATTTATTAATTATATACAGAAACTGTTGGTGTACCTTTGTTAATAAATAAATAAATAACCTCCTTTTTTTGAAGTCGGTAAAAATAGGGTACCTAAACACTAATAAAACAGACAGAAATAAAAATCTAAGGGTGACTTTTACCAACGGTTAAATATGTTTAAAATTTTATTTAATCAGAAAAGTCTATTGAATTTGGTGCTTAAATAAAATTTTAAACATGTTTAACCGTTGGTAAAAGTCACCCTAAGTAAAGAGTAATAGACTAAACACTATGATCTACAATTCTACACTTTAAATGAAATACTTTAAATTCAAATAATTTAAGTAAAGTATCAGTTTTGCGCATTATATATAATCATAATATACAACGTGTAACGTTAATAGCGTAAACCTCTCGTGGGGTAGATAACTCAGCCCATGTTACTAAACAATTTTTGTTCTAAGACTTTTGGAAATTCGCAAAATAAAGAGTTTTTCCTACAGATGTATCCGACAAATATCTAATTTTACACGAAAATCTTTTTTTTTGTTGCGAATTTCCAAAAGTCTTAGAACAAAAATTGTTTAGTATCATGGGCTGAGTTACCCCACGAGAGGTTTTGCGCTAATAAAGTTACACGTTGTATACATATAAGTAACTGAAAATATAATAAATGGTGCGCAATAAGTATTAACTCTTCAGCTGTTTAAAATAATAAGTACACATTAAAAAAACAAACCACTTACCGGGTCCAACTTCGCTTCAGGATCGGAGGTATCCATTTTAGATAATATAATTATAATAAATATTGACTAGAACTAATATCACTTTTCACTGTTTTTCTATAAGTTAATATTAATGTTAAATTGTCAAAATGTCTTTTTATAAGTGCACGAAGTCCCTGTGTGTTGCTGAGTAGTCCTTTATTTTAGTGTGCACCATTTTATCTGTAAAAAAAGAAAAAATCTAGTTTTAGTAAAGTATATTATAATTTAATTCATAAAAAATACGCTGGGTTTTATAAAAAAATAAAATTATAATTTATAATTCTTTTAAAATGGTGCTAGAAAAATATGATATCGGCTAAGTGCGAACGGAACCCCAACGTTCGCAAGTCCGGTGACTTGCGATTGTTGGGGTTCCGTACAGTTATCTATAAAAACGACATAAAAATAAGTCAAAAGAACTAAGACTTTAGACGCAAGTTGTCAGACGTAATTCGTCAGACGTTAGTCGTCAGACGTTAGTCGTCAGACGTAGGTCGTCATTTGTTAGTTGTCAGACGTAAGTCGCCAGACGTCTGACGTAAGTTGTCAATCATCAGACGTCTGACGTTAGTCGTCAGGCGTCTGGCGTAAGTCGTCAACACAAGTCATCCGACGTAAGTGGTCATTTGTAAGTTGTCAGACGTAAGTCACCAGACGTCTGACGTCGTCGTCGTACGTAATACGTACGACAGAAGTCGTCAGACGTTAGACGTCCGACGTAAGTCGTCAATCATCAGACGTCGGACGTAAGTCGTCCTACATAAGTCGCCCGAGGTAAGTCGTCGTACGTAAGTCGTCCGACGTAAGGCGTCATTTGTAATTTGTCAGACGCAAGTCGAAAAACTTCCGATGTAAGTCGTCCGAAGTAAGTCATCCGACGTACGTAGTCCTAAGTAAGTCGTCCGACGTAAGGCATCATTTGTAAGTTGTCAGACGTAAGTCGAAATATGTCCGACGTAAGCCGTCCGACGTAAGTCGTCAATCATTAGACGTCCGAAGTCAGTCGTCCGACATAAGCCGCCCGACGTAAGTCGTCGTACGTAAGTCTTCCAACGTAAGTCGTCCGACGTAAGTCGTCAGACATAAATCGTCAATCATCAGACGTCGGACCTAAGTCGTCCGACATAAGTCGCCCGAGGTAAGTCGTCGTACGTATGGCGTCATTTGTAATCTGTCAGACGCAAGTCGAAGGTAAGTCAATCAAACGTTTGACATAATTTGTAAATCACCAGACTGACTGTAATTTGTATGACGATAGTCGTCAGATGAAAATCGTCAGATGTAAGCCGTCAGACGTAATTTGTCAGGCGTAAGTCGCCAGACGTAAGTTGTCAGACATAAGTCGTCAGATGTAAGTCGTCGGTTGTAAGTCGTAAGTCTAGTAGTACACTTGTACAGCTCGGTTGGAAATGAGCGTCGGATGTACTGAATCCGAAGGTCGTGGGTTCGAATCCTGCCCGCGGATCGAATTTTTCCTTTCCAAAGAAAATCTTTACTTGTACAGCTATTTGATACGTTCCAACTTTTAGAATATGCGCTCCAAGCATCACATACCAAAACACATGATATGCTATTTTTTATGGTACGGACCACATCATCTCGAGTCTGTTTCGCATGACTTATTGTTTCATAACGATTACACAAGCAATGCACGTGCAAGTCTACGTATAATCGACAAAGTTGAATTATGACCCACCATAAGCTTGTTTTCGTTATACCGCGACTCCGGTACACAAAGGGCTACCGAAGGACACCGTGGATTTAGTCAGTACAAGTCTGACAGTGCTTCCCGCCCTGCCCGGGGTGGAACTCATTTGATGATTTTACCTCTGGTAAAAAAAAACTTGTTTACATACAAACATTCAAACGCAATTAGGTCTACATTCGCCTAAATATACATATTCATGGTAACGACTTTGTCAATTTGACGGATTCAAACGATTTCTTGTCAAAATGGGTCATGATTCAACTTTGTCGACTGTACCTAAACAATGAAATGACTACAATGAACTGTGTCTAACTACCTATGTGTTTATGAACGTCTCACGTCACTGGTATACAATGCATGTCATGTAGTTAAATCGTTTTCATGAATTTGTTTCGACGTTTATGCTAATTTTAACTACACAAAATAATTTCCTGTGGTACAAGGCGGGTGGAGCACGAACAATAAAGCAACTGAGAATTACTGACTGTTTTCAAACACTCTCAATTTCAAAGCTACCGTTCTTATGCCTTTCTACCAGAGATGTGCTATGTAGCTGTGCAAGTAAGATGTGCTATGAAGATGTGAAGCTGCGCTACGAAGATGCGTAACTACTCTACGAAGATGCGTAGCTGCGCTACGAAGATGCGTTGCTACGCTACGAAGATGCGTAGCTGCTCTACGAAGATGCGTAGCAGCGCTACGAAGAGGCGTAGGAGTAGCAGCGCTACGAAGATGGTCCGCTGCGCTACGAAGATGCGTAGCTGCTCTACGAAAATGCGTAGCAGCGCTACGAAGATGCGTAGATGCGCTACGAAGATGCGCAACTCGATTTATACGAGTATCGATAGTAGGAAAGACGACCCATAGCACTCAACCATAGCAGCCATCCCATCCATAGCACGCAACCATATCACGCATCCTTCCATATAAAAACACACATCATAGTTGAATCCGTTTCCACCAGTAGTGTCCTATGTACTCCAATGAATATTATTGGTGGATATCAATCAAACGCATCCGCAGCAACGTAGCATAGCGCATCACTGATGGAAAAGCAGCCTTAGACTTACGCACGCTATACCTACTAGTATTGTTTAAAAAACAATGACCAATTACTATAATATTATTTAATATAACAATAGGTTGTGCCCATTGTGGAATAAAATAATATTATAGTTATTAGCAACAGGCCTTTCGAAGGTTGTTAATCTGTGACAGCAACAACCGAAAATATTTACAAAACTGCATAAAATGAATACCTACAGTACCTCCTCCTTTTTTAAGTCGGTTTAAAGGCGGTTTACGCGATTTCCAGCCACCGTAGGCGGGTCGACGGCGCGTTGTGTCCCACGCGCGCCTCAAAGAGCGTCAGCATAATGACGGGGCCCCCCTCTCAGAGGGCCAAAGCCTGCCGGGGTCGCGGGATTATTCCCTTACCGTGACCCCGGAACATAACAGGCTATTGAAGGACACCGTGGATTTTAGTCAGTAGAAGTCTGACAGTCCCTTCCGCCCTGCCCGGGGTGGGAGGACTCATTTGATGATGTTACCACGCTAAAAAAAAAAAAACCACTGTAGGCGCGTCGTATTCCACGCTCTCTTCAAAGATTTGTCAGCAATATTATCTGACGGGGAGTCCCCCCGCTAAGGGCGGGACTAGAGGGACTGTCAGACTTGACTGACGTTAAATTCACGGTGATCCAATAGCATTTTACATTCCAGGACCACGGTTACCAGTCCCTCGACCTCGGCAGGCTCTAGCCCTCTAAAAGGGTTTCTCAGATTGCTGACAGCCCTTTGAGGCTCGCCTGGAACAAACGTGCCGTCGACCCGGGTATGGCCATGATCGGTGAACGGCGAACTACTCACTGCGGTGTGCTATCGTCGACCTCACGCATCCCGCCTGCATTATCACGGTTTCAAAATATATTTTCACTTCAAACCCTTTCCTACAATAATAATAACAAGAAGAGGTACATACCGGTCACTATCAGAACATACACTAAAGGTTTATTAGAAGAAACTAGAACTAGAAGAAACGCCTGGGTGTCACCACGGCGAGGATCGCCTGGAGGACACGGCGGAGCATACGGTGCAGGACTACCCCACTTGGGCAGAGCACCGCCGTGTCCTCACGCAGACGACAGGCGGCGACCTCTCGCGCCTGGCATTGGTCGAGGCCATGCTGCGGTATAAAACCGCCCGTGTAGCTCCTTGTTTCACTTTGTCCACTGAGACTACATCTCGATGCATCCCCACGTCGGCTTCAAGGAAGTATTCCCTGAGACTGCGGTTGTGTAAGGTCTTATCATTAAGGAAGCCACGGCCTCCACATTTCCACTGAGTGGGAAGCGGTCGCCTGCTTCTGGGTAGCAGTCATGCTTGCGAAGGAGGAAGCGGGATGCGTGAGGGAGACGACAGCGTCCACCTTACTACGTCGACGTCGCGAAATGATTTCCAGACACCCGTAAGCACGGGCACGCGGACGACAAGCAATGGGTAACTTCACCATTCGATTATGGACCGTCTTCACTATCACGGTTTCAAAATATTTTCACTTCAAACCCTTTCCTACAATAATAATAACAAGAAGTGGTACATACCGGTCACTATCAGAACACACACTACAGGTTTATTGTTATAATTTGTGATATCACTGGAGAAACTCGAGATATCACGGAAATTTAAATAAGATAACGTTGTGTACACACGGCTACACATCAAGCTATACAAAACCAGTTTATCGTGGTCTCGCTTTGTATGATCATTCCGCGCATACAACGATCAGGTTATACTGGTTTTGTATAGCTTGATGTGTAGCCGTGTGTACTATGACTACTCATTACTTTTTACATGCTTTGTTTTGTTCATTAGTAGGTTTTTTTGTTAATCATCTTGTGATGCGACCACAAGTTTTCTACTTTTTAAAGGAGGGCCTGAAAATTTTAAATTCGTAGTTAAACAAATAGTCTCAATTCTCGGAAACTTGTGACTAACTAACTAACTTCTGTGAAACTATTGTGTCATTATTTTTTATTGGGATTCTAAAAATATTATTCAGGATTACGTTTTCAAAGTTCAAATGAACAAAAATTAAAAAGAAAAACCACAATAACCGAAAAATGGTACAGTTTGATCAAATTTCTAGGTTTTTTTTAGAATGCTCATAATTTTCAAACCGCATAGGTGAATTTTTTTTCATATTTTTCTCGTGATGATTATGATCAGTCCTGTCACCCCGTTTCGGCTTGATGTTGAGTTCTGTGACACCCTGTATAGCATAGTACGAGTAAGTAGTTCAAGCTGTGGGTAATTCAAAATATTTACCAAATTCGATTCAGCCGTTTTGCTTAAGAGCCCATACTACCTCAAATGGCTTAGCAGAATCCTGTGATACGTCGAAAACACTGCAGCATTAATTTTGAAATAAATAATATGGTAAACATGATTCCATAAAATTTTCTCAAAAGAAAAAAATATCCAAAGTTACCTCCAAATTGAACAATAAAACGCTGGCAATCATAAAATACTTAAAATTAGATGATGAAACTTTTTATACTAACTGAACTAATATAATGCAGGTCATCATTATGTTATTTATTTTTTTGTATTTCTTTCTTTCGCCGTAAAATAAATAGATTTGCGTGTAGACAGCTAAAAGAAAGAGGAAGAAATAGTGCGTGGTACGTGCAAGTGCGAGGGAGTAAGATTATATTGAAGTACTGTGGAGCCTTATAACTTTCGCATTAAAACCTTCCCCCCTAGACAGGTCGCAAACGATAATCGTTAACGCTCGGTTCTCCCCAATAGATTTTCAACCTTATTCCTTCGAGTCTTTAGTTGAAAATCTATTTAGGATTTCTAAGCGTTAGCGATTGGAACGAACGACAACGCCATGAAATCTTCAATAGATTTTCAACTAAAGACTCGAAGGAATAAGGTTGAAAATCTATTGGGGAGAACCAAGCGTTAACGATTATCGTTTGCGACTTGTCTAGGGGGGCTTATCTACGTATGCATATATCTGTTGTTTATAACAAAGATAATTATGAGGATTTATTACAAACGTAGATTCCTAAAAGGTGTAAAATCGTCTTTATCTAAGTAACCTTGACTTCACGATAATTACGAGATTTCTATCAGTTTTATCAAGCAAGTGTTTAAAGTATCTAAATCATTACCTAGGTACCTCAAGTACGGGGGCACGGCAGTGCCTCCGCTAAGTCTCATAAAGGCGGCCACGGCACGGGCGCGGCGTTCCATGCTCTTTTTTAAACAGCTATGCTATCTATAATATATCTAATCTAATATCTTTAAACGAGCAATTCTCGTATAATCAGGATCTCGGAAAGGCTTCAAGGATTTTCATGAAAGTTACAAATTAGGGATTTTTCGGCTCAAGGAATCGATTTATCAAGGTCCCAGGTTCGAGAAAAGCTCGGTTCCCAAGATATAGACATTTTAAAAACCGAGCGAAGCTCGGTCAACCTGATGTTTATATATACAAAAAAAAGTTTGTTTGGTTGAACTTGATTCTCAGGAACTACAGGATCAAAAACATCGTTTTTTAAACCTGAAGTTGTTAAATCAGTCTTACCTATACTTATAGAAGAAGGCTTCATAACATCAGGCTATCGCACTAAACAATCTAATTTAATACATATTATGTAAATGTAATTGTGGGATACATTTCGTTTTCATGCGAAGATCGAACCCTGCCCCTACGTTCCTTAAGTTAAGCCACAACCAACCACAACCACGACTCAATTTATTACAAAACTAACTAGTAAGTAGTTACAAGCCTTTTCGCCTGCCACCACTCGAAAATTATCACACGGGAACATAAAATTGAGATAAAACTAACTATCCTATGTGTTTATCCGGGTTATAAACTATTCATGCACCAAATTTCATTCAAATCCGTTCAGTTGTTTTTACGTGAAAGAGTAGTAGCAAACATAAATACAAAGTAATGAGTTAAGAATTAAGATTTAAATGTATGTATGATGTATATTCAAATAGTATAATACTCTTATAGATAAACAACAATACTATACCTAAATCAAATTGATAAGTAATCAGAAAAATGTGTATCAAATCGAAAATCAATCGAGTTTTTATCAAATACTTTACATTTGAAGTACCTATTTGATATGTTTTTTTATTTAAATGTTTTTAATTAAGATTAAGTTGGTATCGTGGTGAGCCTCCTATGTTCACAAGCAAGGCTGTGCGTAACTTTTGTACGCACACATTTTCACTGAACTGAGTTTAGCAATGTGCGCGCACACAGGTGGCGTGGCGTGGGAAAGAGATGGCGCGAGACGACTTGTATAGCTGTCTCTTTCCCACACTGTAATTATAATTATGTAGAAAAGTGTAAGTATATTCATTTCAGAGATTGGCGCGTCCAAACATATTAATAAATTCTTTAGCTTTTTATACAACTTGTAACGTTAAATACGCAAAACCTCTCGCGGGGTAACTCGGCCAATGTTACTGAGCAATATTTGTTCAGTAACATGTAGAAATTCGCAAAAAAAAATATGGTTTTTCATACAAATTGAGAAACCAACCGGACCCAACAGTATGTTTTTTTTGTGAATTTCCAAAAGTCTTAAAACAAACATTGTTCATTAACATGACTGTAACATGGGCTGAGTTACCCCACGAGAGGTTTTGCGCATTTAACGTTACACGTTGTATAAAAAATTAAAAACTGGACGAGCGATTTCCAGTTAATTAATGTTTTCTCTCGCTATAGGAAAATAAATATATAAATTATAGAAAAATAATAATACATAATTCTCCACGTGTAACGCTGAACACGAGTCGTGAACTGAAATCATTATCATAATCACATAATCATATGAGTCACATATAAAATACTACATAACTACATATACTTATATTAACAAGTACGAGTGAGAACTCGCCCACAAAGGGTTCCGTAGCATTCTCATAAAAACGCCAAAAAAATATCTACATGGGAGCCCCCATAAATCATATTTGTTTCATTTTAATTTAATTATTTATTTTTAGTCTCTCGTGGAGCTCGTGGCTACATAATTACAGCCGATATTCCGGGTTAAGCCGCACTTGCCGAGATGGGTCTATGTATAGGGTGACCATCCTGTCATAGCGTGTTCCCTCCGTGCCTCGGAAAACACGTAAAGCCGTTGGTCCCGACTGTCATTTGTAGATCTTTGACAGTCGTTACTGTTAGAAGCTCTACATGAGATACAGTCCGTTGACAGACGTACAGACAGACAAATAACATCAGATAGACGGACAGGCGGTCTCTTATAAATGGGGAAGGCAAGTCAAAGCTAATTGTAGATGGCGCCACCACTGCTTAGACCTAATCGTAGACGTAGTACTATTTTGAAGTACCTTTAAGATTTGAACTGATTTGAACCAATGACGATGCTTGAAACAAGCTTTACTAGCGCCATTATTTCCCCAGTTGCCATCCCCATTGAGCAATACAACAAACATATTTTGTCGTTTATAAAGAAAATGGTACGGAACTCTTAAGGTGAGCGAGTTTGACTCGCACTTCGCCGTTCTCGACGGAATTTGGCAAGGTTCTTGACCTAAAGTTATTGAGTACACCTTGCGCCTTAATTAGAGTGCGTACGCGAAAAACGACGTCATTTTGTCCCCAAAAAACTGGTCTAACTTCTTTAAATGCAGTGAAATTAAGACCAGTTATGTCGAACAGTGCCCGCGAGATATTCTGTTGACTTGACTGACTCATAATGTTGGTCAGTTTTCGACAAAATCTTAAAGGCTCCTCTACACAATCGGCCATGATGGCCGTGTTTGCCGAACAAAAGGAGACGGCGCTATACCAGAAAGCAAGATGCAAATAATTCTATCTCGATTCTTAGTATAGTATAGTAGAGGAGGCTTAAGACTTCGGACTCATTCACATGGAATCTCAAATAGGCAATTTGTCAAAATAAATTGCAAAATTGACACCTTCATTCAGAGTTCTAAAAAATAATTATCGCCCGAAGTAAACGTTGGAGCATACGGTTCAGGGCATTGGTCGAAGCCATACTGCGGGGCAAGACGGAACGGGAAGCGGTCGCCTCCGTCTGTGAAGCAGTCATGCTAGTGATTGAGGAGGCGGGCGCCGTGATAGAGGACAACCTCCACCTCACGACCAAGCCGCGGAAGAAGCCCACGGCTTCGCGATGCGATTTCCGGCTACCGTAGGCTAGGCGGCATGCGGACGGGTGACTTGCCGTCCGATTATGGACCATAACAACAGGGTTGCCAGCACCATACTGTCGGAGCCCAGTGTCAAACTGTTTTCACTGTTTTGTCGGTGCACAAGAGTTTCTATTTGCTTCTTATTTCTATAAAACATCTAAATGACAAATCAACACACTTTTGAATACCTACTAATTTTTGAACTACACGTTGAATCGTCCGAAAAATGACTTACATGTAAATCCCCCGTTAGATTGACAATCATTTATTATTTGTTTTTAACACTTTTTCCTTATCGTGATCTTACTATGTATTTACCCGAGTAAGCAACAACGCAACACGAACGGACTTTGAAATTATTTTTTTGATATCTTTCCTTGTTCAAAAAAAATAATTGGCCTCAAAAGCTCGTTTGGTTTCCGCTGGTAATTTTTTTAATTAATTTCATGTTCAAGTCACGGCTTGTTTTCTGATTATTTAAATAAATATTGAATATTTTTTATATCAAATCGTCCGGGGGTTTAAAAATATTACGATTTGAAATAATATATAAATAGCTATACCTACGGTTCTATAGATCGTTCGACGTGTGATGTAACAATAACAATCATGATAATTTATAGGCAATTTGACAGCATCAATAAATTGCTTCAATAAGGGTGCTCCCACATCTATTGCCATTTGCTAGACTGAGACAGAAAGCATAATGCGATAGCACGCGGCGGAATCCTCGAGGCGGCCGCGTGCTATCGCATTGTCTCGGTCTAGCAAATGGCAGTTCTAAGCGACAGAAAGAGAAAGGGCGACGGAAAAAGCATATGACTACGTGGTTACCACATCGCAACGACAGCGACAACGCAACCACATCGACATTTTATCGGTACCACAACGCAACTGCAAAAAGCCGCTGCGACACTATTCACACGTAACCACAGCTTGACCACATTTAATTTTGCACATTATGTTCGTTAGGTGTTAGTGAACAAAGGACAAATTCTTTGAAAATGCTTACTTCTCTGCCATTTTTACAAAAATTACCTTAAAAAATGTCAGTATTAATTTTTGAATTATTTTTCCTTATCACGTGTTGGTACTACAGCTACGTATACTTGTAATTAGCAAGTTTACCTTGTTTTTAACATCGACTAGATAAAAAAGGTACGTACTTTCCCGTATTCTAAAAATGGCACAATTTGTTAAAATATTTTTACATTTAATCCACTATTGCTTCTGTACGAAGACAGGACGAGTCGCTTAACTTAATATTTAACGTAGGTAATACGAGGGGCTAAAAAGTGCCTCCAAAATGGTTCGTGTAATATTACACACTGTGAGCTGCGCACCAGAACTTGGCTTGACACACTCCCGCGTGACCAGATTTGTATTACACTGGGGAACAAAAAAATATTATTTTTCTGCGGCAAGAATTTTGTTATTGGTTTTAATAAACACTTACATTGGACATACACGGTATGTATTTACTTTTTTTTTATTGACTCTGGTTCTTGAGATAAATGACATATAAGCAAGCAATAGAACAAATATGAACCTACCTTCCCGAGTTGTATTAATTTGAGTATTTCCAACTAAATTTTGTTTTCTATTCATGTAGATAGTTGTAATAGTTTCGATTACAAATATTAAACCTTAAGGTTATCAGTTCGTACTCTATTTTAAGTATAAATTGTTTTGCTTTTCGTGCAAAATATGAGTTCGTCGCGAAAGTCTTGCGTTAGCAATCCTAACAGTTTTTGTTATAAATGTGGCAAATTTTGTCAACCAAAACAAAGAAGATAGATCACTGAGTTTGTGAAACAAACCTACCTCCCATGATTTGGAATAAACCCAACCCGAAAAAAAATATTAGGTGCCCAATAACGTGTGTAAGTCATGTGAGGAATCTCTGTGACAATGGACCAAAGGAGAACGTAAAGGGTTTAAATTTGGAGTGCCGATGATATGGACTGAGCCAACCAATCATTTCAATGACTGTTACTTTTGTGCTGTGCATGTGAAAGGCATGAATAGGTACAAAAAACGTACTTGGGTTTATCCTAATGTGGAATCGGCTAAGCCCCCAATATTACACAGTGAAGATTTGCCAGTTCCAGTGTTTTCAGGACCCTCGACTGTAAACTGTGATGAAGTTGACATTTTCAGTCAGAAGAACAGCAGTGGTCAGCCATGTGATGGCAGACTACTGTTGGACTTTAATTAGGGATTGTCCTGATCAAAAACACAATAGAAAAGCCTATAAAAAAGGATTTTGTATTTTTTTTTATTATTATTTGTCTTAGCAGCATATATAATTTAGTTTTAAATCATTGATTATAGCCGCTCTTAAAGTATATATATTTTAAAACGTCATTGTATTTATTATTTTGACCTTTTTAGTCAAATATCTATTAGTCTTTATCTCAGAAACTAGAGTCAATTTGACAAATCTGATATTTTTCTCGTATTCAGCATCCTGAACTTATACAAAATTGACTTCAATCTACCTTGCCGCAAAATGACTGTTCCCCAGTGTTATCATTATTGTAACGTTAAGAAGAAGAATTTGGATATTAATGGATATTATAATTATGAAATTGATTGACATTATTCTTAAACACCAATTTGACATTTTCACTATTATTGACATTATAGTTTATCTAATACCTACCCAACAAAATAATAAAAGCTTTGTAATAAGGGGGATGTTAAAATCTCCGAAATTTAACCACGATGCACCTTTTCTATGTGAGAGCTGATGGAGCGAATTTTTTGATAATTTTATGTTTAAAATTATTCATGTTTTTACCGCAATTCATATTTTGATAAAGTTACAACATGTCACTGGCTTGCAAATTGCAAAAAACGTAAAAAAAATGAATTTCGCGGGCAACATCGACGCAATCACCTTAGTATGTTTCTGCACGTAAAATTTGTAATATTATGTAATGTTCAGTTCAACACAGTGTAAATTATTATGAATAAATGAAATGAAGACTTAATCAGAGTAGATTTGATACGTAACCAATTAAGTACCTACGAATCTGCGATACTATTAACTAGCAGGTATTTTTTTCAAATGGCGTCTCTAATTGATTAAACGATTAAATAAAGAGGTACTCGTAAGCATTAAATAATATGAAGAAACAGGCTTGTAATAATAGGTAATTACGATAAGTATCATTGAGCGAGTCCCTCGAAAATTTCATTTTAGGAAAATCTTTTTAAGAATCTTTAAATCGTCACCATAATTCATTTGAAGTGTCAGTTGACCATGGAGTCCATGGACTCTGGTCTCATTATTTGGAACGCATTAAACGTTCCGGGGTTACGGTAGCTCGTTCGTCCCGGGACCAGCAGGCTCTGGCCTTCTTGGGGGCGTCAGATTTCGAACAACTTTTTGAGACGCGCGTGGGAAATGACAAGCCATCGGTCTCGCCACTGTCCATGATCATTTTTAATGGTTAGATTGGAATCCGACCTCACCATAATTGTCTTATTTAACATAATTATTGTTAAAAGACTAGACGTATTGACCTACTGACTAATATTTATGAGGAAACCGGTTTTAGATCGCTTTGATATTCAACTCTGTGTTTGCATGTGTTTATGGGCAGTTGACCCAATAACTAAACGTAAATAAAAAAATATATATTCCGATGCTTCATAAATTATATGCAACATTTTTAGTGATCTAAGAGATCACTAAAAATGTTGCATATAATTTAATAAAGACTTATTAAGTACTTAATTCTTATGTAGATTATTTTTTATACCTGTATTGACTTTAAATCATACTTAGTAGGATGTAGATTAAAAAGAATGCTATCGTAATCCTACAAAATCGCGTGAGTTGATTAAATTAATATAATTATCAACATAAATTATGTCGTAGACCGATCGTTGAAAAGCCACATCGTGAAATATTTAGTAATTCGTGAAGTGGCAACCTAAAATTAATTTTATGTGTGAATTTCAGCCGTAATATATTTATTTTTATTATATTTTTTAAACTAAAAGCGAAATAAACAAAAAATAAACTAACAAGTCAATAAATATCCACATTTTAAAAACCTTATATTAAGAGCGCGTATCCCAAAAGTTGGCAACATGTAGTTGTAAAATATTTATATTTGGCTAATATTTACCTTGGCTTTACTGTATGAAAATAAGAAATAAGGCTTTGTAGTGCTTAAAAAAATTGAAAATCAATTGCAATTTAAACCCTTTGGATGTTGTAACCGTTTCAGGTGTAAAAAAGGCAAGATCCCAAATACTTTATTTACATCTAAAATTATAATTTCGGTGTTACGTTATTAATTATTGCATTCTCTAATCATTTTTTAATGCAGAGCCATATTTTTATTTTCATAGACTAAAATTGCCAAATTAAATAATCCTTATGATTATTGTATTGCACAATATATCCTACTACTATTATAAAGGCGAAAGTTTGTAATCCTACTACTATTATAAAGGCGAAAGTTTGTAAGTATGGATGTATGGATGTTTGTTACTCTTTCACGCAAAAACCACTGAACGGATTTGGCTAAAATTTGGTACACAGATAGTTTATAACCTGGATTAACACATAGGATAGCTTTTATCCCGATTTTATGTTCCCGTGGGATAATTTTCGAGTTGTAGCGGGTGAAGCCGCTGGCAACAGCTAGTCCTACTACTATTATAAAGGCGAAAGTTTGTAAGTATGGATGTATGGATGTTTGTTACTCTTTCACGCAAAAACCACTGAACGGATTTGGCTAAAATTTGGTACACAGATAGTTTTTAACCTGGATTAACACATAAGATAGCTTTTATCCCGATTTTATGTTCCCGTGGGATAATTTTCGAGTTGTAGCGGGTGAAGCCGCTGGCAACAGCTAGTGGGTAATAATTTAATCCAGTCTCATTTGCATTTATTCAAATCTTGTTTTAACCCTATACTTGACATGGTGCACTTAAATGCACATTGAATTCAGTTTTTTTTTTAAACAAAACATTACATCGAATCGTTTTGATTATAACTCCAAGTGATTTCCTATACGTCTGTTTATGTGAGAAAAAGAAATCTATAATTGTCTGGCTCACACTTTGTCAGTGGTGAACAAAATGGCGAACCGTCCGTCAGAGCCTGTGCATTGCTCTGTAAGTATCGCATTTTATCTCACTTAGATAAAATTAAATGTATGAATTTGATATAATTTTACTTTATGCAAGCTTTACGCAATAGTCGGTTTATATTATTTCTTTAATATCTTTTTTGCTTAAAGCGTAATTCACGATTTTTGTAAGGTGTGCATTTAAATACACACTGCCTGGTGCAGTGTGAATGACAATTTATTTGTTGTGTATATTTAAATGCACACTGCCAACGTCATAGATGGTTACTACTTGTGAATGTTGTGTTTATAAATGCTGTGCTACTACATACTTGAGCCTCTCTTCAGACAGAGTTTTTTTCATAATGCATGACAACAATTCGTATCACACTTTCCACCATATTCCTTTGCTTTAGCTTGCAATACTTTTATTTCAGATGACTAGAAGTTGAAATTTCTAGCGTTGGTGCCTAAATTTGGAGCTAAGTCTGATGTAGAATCTTGCGTATCTATGGAAAATGCATTCCAGATGTGTGTCTCATCAAGATGTCGCCGAAGACGGGTCCCCGGACCCAAAAAATGGGTCCTCACTCCACAAGTTGTTCATTCGTGTTTCACTATCTAGCCTAAAATGAGTTTCTGCGCTACTTTTTTCTGCTCCCTCGGTGGGAGGACGATAAGAAATATCAAGCATCATGGTGTCCACCGAATTCAAGAATCACTTATAGGTACTTCTGGGCATTGAGGGAGGCTTTTTAGCTGGAGGCCCATTCCACCTCAAGATGTAGGTTTCACTTGACTTTGTTCATCTAAAGTAGTGCAGGGAGGGTCTCAAATGACTGCTGCTGGTTTCTGGATCTTTTGCGATATAAAATACAACTTTCCAAACGCAAACGTATTTAAGTTTTTCATATTGTTACATACTTAGATAGACATGTAAGAAAACGTTGATCTCAGAGCATTAGGACTGAATACTGTAATAAATAGTAATAGAAAAAATGTTTTACTATGTCCATATCGTAACTATAACGAACCAAGATCCTAATGAATTTCAAATTGTTTTGATATTTTTCGAGAATAATATTATTTTTATGTTATTGTTTCTTTTTTAGATTAGTGATTACATGGCAGTGTGCATGTAAAGACACAGTTTTCTTTGTATGTTTTTTCTTGTGAGCTTGGCAGTGTGCACTTGAAGACACATAATATATCCTGAAAACTGAAATTCAGAGATTTTTTGTTTTATTTTTCCTGACATCCTTATGATCCAATTAACATAAGGAACTAGTGAAAGTTAATTTTTCTTAAGGTAAAATTCTCTGCCAAGTATAGGGTTAAGACCTTACAACTTAAAAAACAATTATATAGACCATCATAATTTTTGTTTACTTTTTTTTTTTAAGAGCTAATAAAATAAATACAAGTGTTTCAAAGAAACACGAGTACAGATTATGCAACAGTACAACGCACTCAAATAGGATATCTACATTCAAAATACGTAACACCTAGGACACTTTCTTTCACCATAAAAACAAATATGAATGTGTTTTTATCCAAGAAAGGATAACCTTACCTTAAAACATAAAATAAGCACTTTAACTAAATATCCAACAAACTAAAACAAAAATCTAAGCACAAATTGAAAAAAAAAACAACAAAAAAGTATTTTCTCGCACTTATATATTAATTTAAGAAAAGTTTAACTCGCGTTTAGTCTATGGCAAAGATGGCGACGCGACCGTTTCGCGCCAATCCTCAAGGCGCACTGTTGATGTATTTTCCGACGATAAGGAGAAACGTTTTTCAATTGTATACAGTTGATTTCACGCGTCAATAAATATTAAACAAAGCGTTATTTTATTATTTATTTTAATGTATGCTGTGCATGCCTTATCAATGGCTATCTTAACGACTCTTGCTTTGAAGGCTTTTACTGCTTTTTACCGCTTTTTTGTAGAATCATAAACTATTTTTTTTTTTAGTAATATTAGATGTTCCTGGTCTAGGTATGTGAGTTTAAAAATGATTGTAAACGCACCACAAAAGCAGAATGCGTTACATAAGAAATACAGAAGAAATTACTAGTGTGTGGGGCAAAGATAAAAAAAATGCCCGAAAACTCGCCTGTAATTCCCAGTCAAAAATACTAATACATTATATTGCAGTACTATCTAAAAGATTTTTTTTAGAAGTTTTTTGCATTACCTAAACAGAAAACACTACTTATAGTGGCTTTTTTTTACCGCATAGCCTTATACTCGTTTTTAACCGACTTTAAACAAAGGAGGAGGTTCACAATTTAGTCGGTATTTATTTAATACATAGTTCTAAATTGAACAGTTCTATAAATTCTTGGAACAAAATCGCGTGATAAAGGCCAGACTTTTAAATAACAAGATGCTCTAAAGACATGACAATTCAGCCAGTAATTTGACTGTCCCCAAGTATAGGAAAAAACCTCATTTATTACTCAGAATTATTGTGAACAAACCATTCATCTTCAATGCTTACTAATTCACCATAAAATCCCCGTTTTTCTGATGTTTCCATTGAAGTCTTAACCTCGTGTTGTCTGTGATTGACTTTGAATTTGTTCATTCATTTTTTTTACCTATTTGGATGACACAGTCGTCGCAGTGTCTTTTTAATCGACTTCGTTGAGGAAGTAAACAGCCTTTAATATCTAAATCCATTTCTCGATAACACCTTGACCGATTTAGAAAATTCTTCTTTTGTTTGAAAGGGTATATTATATCCAACAAATGGTCCCACCCTTATTACCATAAGCCCATTTCTGGGATATACCCTTTCAAATGACGGGATCGTTGAGAAATCGAAAGAAACTAAAGGGCTTCACACACAGCAGCTATAATGTAAAGATGTACATTATAGCACGATACATCTCATTACATCTTTCCATAGAAATCGTCAGGAGACCACACACGACACAGCCATAATGTAAATTTTTACATCTTCGAATCTCTATGAAAAGATGTGCTTAATGAGATGTATCGTGAACAGCGACTGCTACTTCCATCACACATCTATATAAAATATATAATAAGTTACCGGAAGAAATAAGAAATATAAATAAACATAACAGCTTTATTAATAAATTAAAGTCATTTCTGTTAGACAAATGTTATTACAATGTGAACGAATTCTTGGCTGAAAAACTATAATTAATTTCATTAAATAATATGGACATAAACACAGTCCTAAACAGATGATACCATCTATCTAAATTGTCAAAAGTGGTTATACATGTAAACACACTTAATTTTCAATATAGTATGTATAATACTGAATTATATAATATGTAATGTACTCTGTACATTACATATTATACACCTCATAACTTGATAGCATGCATGCATCTATGATCTCACGTTAAAACTAAAGCTTTAAATAAATCTACTAACTAGTACATAAGTTAACGAATTACACAATTATAAATTATTTATTGTTACTATTATTTTTCCCTTTTGCAAAATGTTTAATTTGGTTTCATGTAAAATTATATTTATTTAATATTAGTTTTGTACGAATTTTAACTGTTTGTAGTACTTAGATATAGGTAATAGATATTATGTATCTCAACATTTGCTGTGACCTGACAGGGTCTACAACGGATCTTAGCTCTAAGCTCTTTGTAACATCTTTTTTGTACCTTGTGGAATGCAAATAAATGAATATGAATATGAATCTAGGTGCATTGTTTACTCTACCTAGCAAATTAAGTCGAAATATAAAATACTCATTAGCTTTAGTATTCAGCTAGATTGTATTAGGACATATCACATATCATTATATCAAGGGTTGCCATCTGGGTTTTCCCGGATTTATTCTTATTTAGAGAGCATCCGGGGAGCGTCCGGCTTCATTTGTAGTCCGGGTTTTTAAGTCTTGGGCCACACGCACACTTCACCGTCTGCCCCACCCCTCCTGACGCAGTTGCCACGGCACACACTTCGACTCATGTCCGGGATCTGGGACTCTAAAATCTGGGGTTTTCACGCCTCTCTTAGTTTCCAAATTTTAGACATGGCAACCCTATGTTTGATGATGAATGATACGGAAATTTACGATATCCAACCGGTGAATGTTTAACAAATAAAGTCGATTAAGATACAGTATACATTGTTTCATCCGGGTAGTATGACAAAACATTGAGATGAATGAGACTTAAGTCATATAAGTAGAGATGGGAGCTAGCCGACTTGTCGGCTGCAAAATGGCCGTTGTGTTCAGTTGATGGCAATTCCTAAGTTTCTCTTTGAGGCGCTCGTGGAACACGACTCGCTGTCACACACACAGGGCATGGTCCGTGATCAGACAGCGAGTCGTCCATTTCTGGCCGACCGCATGCCCGCGCCTATGATGACCGGAGATCGTCCTGCGACGTCCGACGCCGTGGGCGTCTATAGCTGCGGCTGCTGGGGTGGAGGGGCGACGATATTCTCGCTTTCACACGGCCCGCCTCCTCCTTCACGAGCATGACTGTTTCGCAGAAGGAGGCGACCGCTTCCCATTCCGTCTCTCCCCGCAGCATGGCTTCGAATAATTTCGGGCGCGAGAGGTCGCCGCCGTGAGGTCATGGCGGTGCTCTACCCAAGCGGGGCATACCTGCACCGTATTCTCCGGGTGATCCTCACAGTGGTGACACCCAGGCGTTTCTCCATTTCCAATCCGATACAGGAACCTTCGGAAACTGGGATGGCGGCGTGGCCAAATTGAATTGTTTTTGAGAAAAGAATAGGAATTGAGAACCACCTCCTTTTTTTTTAATTCGGTTAAAAAATAATGGGCACGTATTTTTTTTAGATTATAATCACAGCGTGGAGTTATAATTTCACATCAGTTTTATAGTAACATGGCAAACACACCTGGAGTTATAAGAATTTCATATCAGTTATGGTACCTAACCGTCCACAGGTCGGCATTGTAACGTATCGGACGCATCGCATCAAACGGATTTCTGTATCGGCAGCGATCGGATTGCCGACGCGAGTATCAGCAATCGGATTGCCAATGCCACCTTCATCGCGTCCACTGATCGGCATTCCGTATGACGTCATCGGTACGCATCGCATGTAGGCATTGCCGATGAGTCGTCCGTACGATGCGGATAAGTGGACGCAGTTGTATGAGTTTTCATACAAGGCAAACTAAAATCCGTTACGTACGTCCGATACGTGCGATGCCGACCTGTGGACGCACACCTCAAGTCGGTAAAAAAAAGTACCGACCGCTGACACCTCTAGTTTATACAATTCATTAACTGTTGTGTAAACATGGGAATTGATGCCACCTGCGTCAATGTTTTACTATCTACGTTGCATAATTGGATAGTGTGGACGTCATAAATGCCAATATGTTTAATAAGCCAGTCAAAATCAAACATAAATTGCGGTTTTTCATGAGTAAAATTTTATTTACAACCTTTTGTTTCAAACTTTAATAAAAGTTAATAGGGCCAAACAGTCGCGGGACTTATCGCATTACTGTGACCCTGGAACGTAAAGGGTTATTGAAGGACACCGTGGATTTTAGTCAGTAGGTACAAGTCTGACAGTCCCTCCTGTCCTGCCCTGGGTGGGAAGAATCATTTGATGATTTTATTTTACCACGATAAAAAAGAAACTTAAAAAATCAATAACGCAACACTGAAGATAGGAGAATTTTGCGTCACGGCGCCTATATCGTTATCACAAATCTTCTACTAAGTATATAAAAATAAGTCGGGTTTTCCTTCCTGACGCTATAACTCCAGAACGCACGAACCGATTTCCACGGTTTTGCATTCGTTGGAAAGGTCTCGGGCTCCGTGAGGTTTATAGCAAAGAAAAACATCTGGTGTCGAAACGGATTTCGCCGGGTTTGCTAATCATCATAATATATAATCATCATTCACCTAAATATTTATCTACGAAATATTTCTATGATAATATAATTAGGTACTATACTACCTACAATCTACATTGCTTAGTAACCGATTAGTAAACAACAAAGATTACTGCGGTAGATTCTAATAAATTATAATGTTCAAAAGATATCTAATAACCAGGGGAGGTAGTCTATTATTTTTACAAAGGAGAATCCTCACGCTTCATAGAAAAAAACCCAGCTCCGACAGAAAGAAATTGTATCCCAAATTATATATCAATATCTGGTTGACCGAGCTTCGCTCGGTTTTTAAAACCGAGCTTTTCTCGAACCTGGGACCTTGATAAATCGATTCCTTGAGCCGAAAAACCCCTTATCTGTAACTTTCATGAAAATCCTTGGAGCCATGTCCGAGATCCTGATTAGATATAAATAAATATACAAGAATTGCTCGTTTAAAGATATTATTATATATTATAATAACTAGCTGTGCCCGCGATTTCGTTCGCATGGATGTCGGAACTTAACAATATATTTTTTACAGAATTAACAAAGTTTCATACAAATTTTCATCCCTTATTTTATCCCCTTGGGGATAGAATGATCAAAATCCTTTCTTAGCGGATTCCTACGTCATAACATCTACCTGCATGCCAAATTTCAGCCCGATCCGTCCAGTGGTTTGGGCTGTGCGTTGATAGATCTGCACTATGTCAGTCAGTCACCTTTGAGTTGTATAAGCAGGTTTATTTAGATTCAGTCGTCCATATAAAAATTGTCGCTTCACTCTAGTCAGCCCCCTAGCCAAGTCACAACAAGTCGCATACGATAATCGTAAACGCTCGGTACTTCCCAATAGATTTTCAACTTTATAGCCTAGAGCCTAACGTTGAAAATCTATTTAAGATTTTTGAGCGTTAACGACAGGAAAGATCGAAAACGATCGATAAGCAATTTTCACTAGATCTTCAACGTTATACCGAAGCATATAAAGTTGAATATCTATTAAAGCCTACTCAGCGTTTGCGTTTATTGTTTGTTACATGTCCACAGGGCCTGGACTGCAATATTTTTGGGTATTTCTAATACCCAAAAATGTCAGCTGGCAGCGGACTGGCTCTTAGGGTGCTTGTTATACAAATGTACTCTATGGTGCTTTTACACGGCGCACGTAACCTGCGCAAGTAAAGGTACGGGTTACCCGCGCGAGTAACATGCGCAAGCTACTTGATCAAGTTACCCGCGGGGTGCTTGTTCACGGCGCATGCAACTCGCGCAAGTAAAAGTGCGGGTTTGCGGTTTACCCGCACGAGTAACATGCCCAAGCTACTTGATCAAACTACCCGCGGGGTGCGGCGCAAGTAGCTTGGTTACATGCGCCGTGTACAAGCACCCTTATATATACGCATCCAAATTCATACGTTCCTGAGTGTACGAATGAAATAAAAACAAAGTTTATTCAATAAATGATTTTAATAACATAACATCTAGGAATGTAAAGTGCTCACAGTACAGGAAACATTGTTATCACGTAAAATAATTTCAACATAATTCTCTATGATTTTAAATCCACAATTATCTTAGTAATCATAAGATTTTTTCAATAATTATATACTTAAATAATTAGATAGATATGCAATGTATTGCTTTTTTTAATTATTTCAAATTAAACAACAGGTATAGATCTTTTAATCTTATGTAGTATTGGATACTACAAGGGATTAAAATCAATGGTTCTATTGTAGTATTGTGTTGCGGTAATGACAAACGATTATTTTTATAACATAGCGTCAGTAAACACATAATATCTTCATAAATATTACTTATTATTTTATGACACATTTTTGATATTTTTTTTTTATTTTATTTCGTCACGGCTTTCGCGCCAGAAATTTTCTTTTTTCAATTGATTTTTCGAGGGCCTAAACATACTATCATTTTAATAGCAATTACAACGTCAAAAAATTTATTAGTTTGACATAAGTTCGTTATAGCAGCCAATCCTGTTGCTAATTTTGTAAGATATACAGAATACTTTGAAACCAAAATCACTTGTCTAAGCCCTCTCTCATGATTTGAAGTATTACTTTAACAGCTGAAGCTAATAACCTACCATTTATTTTGATATACAGTTTCCACAAGTTTAATAAAATGTTATACATTTTTCAACGAAGATCAAATTTTGAGGTTATAATTATGGCATTCTATTTTAGCTGCTATCGAAATAGGCTTTTGCGTAGCATAACTCCAAATATTTAATTTCATCATTGTTAGGATACCTCATCAATATTCATATTGGATGTTTACAACGACTTCTTTATTTATCTTCATTTTATACACACTGATATAGTTTCAACAAATTATACATATTATAACAATTTCAATAAATTGACAAATTAAGTACATACAACAGTATATTTTGAATATATTTGGAATGCATTTATAAACTCGAATAATTTCAACTTGAGCACCTAATAAATATAATTTCACGTATATACAACACAACGTACATATATTTATCTATCTTTTTAATACATTAAGTACAACAAGGAGTAATAATTAATAAATATCACACTACTACACTTTTAGTAAGGAGTACGACAATTTTACATGAAGAGGAAAAAAGAGATTAACATTTATATACTAAATTCATAACACATAAATAAATAAAACGAATAACGATTACTTAGAGTAGAGAATGCGCAGATTCAGAGTTCAAAATAAAACGTAAAGTTTTCAGTGAAGCCACTTTTTTATAAATGTATGAGTGAGTGCCACGCACATATTTTAATTAAATGTGATTCCTAGGCGAGTGACGTAGAAAACGAAGGCGGTAATTTTACTTCCTTTATTTGACTTAAATTCTCAGTTACTAAGAATCTGGTCATTCTCTAATCTAAGAACGATTACATACAAAATACTGATTTATAAAATTTTCTAAATAAGTACTTAGTGCCTGCTTTGCGTAATAAAGTACTATTTCAAATACTACGATATTTACTATTATTTAATATCTATTTTTAAACATAATACCAGCTGTCATAAACACCAATAAATTTTACTACAAACGATTAATAATACGACAAATATGTTCCTTTCATTTTATATTAAATCTGGCTATAATTTCGATAGATAACGTGAAGCAAATGAAATTTAGGCTGTTTACAAACGAGCGACAATAGGCATGTTGACCGAATCAATAAATTGTAAGTTTAATTAGTCCGTCAATAACTATTGAAAAATAATTGATACGTATTTTTTCATTTGTTATATCAATGCATATTTACAAAGATGTAACGCATCAAAATCAAAGAGCGCGTAAAAAGCAAGTTACATGTGACTGTTCATAAAATACCCTAGGCTGATAAAATTTTCGTTTTTCCTAAATTACATTAATATAGTGGAAAATATGAAAGATGCGGCCCCCCCGTACTTGCTGGAGTTGTATTGGCAATTTTGGTTTACGTAACAAAAGAAAAATAAAAAGTCAAATATTGATAATGTAACTGGAACTAATTAGATATTTTTCAGTCAAATAACCTATTACATCACATCAACGACAATATTACTAACGATAGGCGGCAACGTTTGTAATACTCATCGACATGATATTATGTCGTTTGTCAGTAACCAGCCTAAATGATCAACAATGACGACGATATTCTTTAAAATGAAATATCATTTTTATACAAAATATACAGATGTTATCTAGCCAGTTTACAATGACATTTTACTAGTCTAGCAGCTGATTGAACATGTATTGATACATTGCGTTCTTTACCAAAGATTTACAGCTTTACTACAGATGTTAAACATCTGTTTAACAAGCGTCTAGCAAATACAGTCGTTGTTTTTGACATAAATAGTCTATTACTACATAAACGGTTATTAGACAAGTTTTTAACAGCTGTTTAATTTTTTGTAGTAATACTGTTACCGTCTTACTACAAAAAGTTAAAAATCGGTTGAACACTTGTCTAAAAAGGTATCAACTGTATAAAACTTTATTAGACAAGTGTTTAATAGATGTTTATCTTTGTTCTTTGTTCTCTTCCTTTATTCCGATTTAGTGTGATGATTCTGGTCATATCAAGTAGGCTTTTCACATTTTCATCACATGTTCAAACTAGCAGTTATTATAATAAATATAGTGTAGCTTCGAAAGCACCTAGCGCAAATGGTAACACTGTTTTATAACTACATTATTATTTAACTATATTCTCTATTATTTATTGAGTCCTCATAATTATTTGGGAAAGTTGCAAAAGTTCTTGAAAGATAAGTAAGTGATAAGTGGAAAAATAAGTCGTGAAATGCAGTGTAACTACAGGTACACTTCTAGCCTATTCTTCAGGAATTTCAGGCATATAATGTTAAGGCTTATAACGTCGATTATGAAGTCTACCAAAACTAGCATTAAGCAAAAATACAGATCAAGCGTTTTCAATACTTTTGCAACTTTTCCAAAATCAACTATATTTTTTCTATATAACAATATTCTAATAAACTTTATTTACTACATTAACATTAAATTAAATTTAATGGAATGACACTAAACATTTGTCAACAAAGCAGCTGCAGCAATATTTTTATTTCAACGTTTCATATTTTTCAGCATATACAGCGCTTTTTTGGACAAATCGATATTAATTCACCACAATTTTACCACATTTAAGATATTAACATCATTATATATCCATATATTATATATACATATAAGGAATCTATTCACGACGAACACATAGATTTTAAGCATGAGACACATACTGTCTTATTACGAATTTAAACAACTGTTGAACACTTGTGTCTAATAAAAGTGTAACTTCATAACGGCATTTGACGATGATAATAGGGCCGTTTTGCAGTAACATTTTTTTTGATAAGTGTTCAAAATAGGTTCAACTTTTTGCAGTAAGGTTGATAAGGTTCAATTTCGGCAGTGCGAATTTTCACTATCCTATTAAATATTCTCCAGGCACCATTGCGTTGGTAAGCCATTTAGACTCTTATGGATCGAATAGATAGCCTTTATATTCTAGCTGCATGAGCTTTAAGCGATGATATATGTATTTCACCGATTTTTTTTATTATAATCTCGATATTAAATGATTATTTTGCAATCAACGATAAAATATTTCTTTGTCAACATACGAGAATATTTATAAAAAGGTTTTCGACAATTCTACTAAAGATTGCACTGATTAATTTATCCCCTACCAGCTCGTAACAAGACAATAAAGCTTTGGACTGGTTGTCAGACTTTCTGGCTTCTGACAACCGTAAATGTATCCATTGTTTTTTTTTTTGTCTCATTTTAACGATGGCAATAGTGTAATTTAATTTATATTAACCGACTGTGTCCGTATGAAACATAGTTGATATTGAAAAAGTAAAACTCAAATGTAGTGTTCAAAAGTGGCGAAAAATTTGAACTAATCAGTGTAAATTATAACAAAAATCAGTTATTTAATATAAAAAAAAAATGTATTAACTATAATTTAAAAGAAACTTCGTTGATTTAATACTTAATTTAATACATAGGAATGGCTGACATATAAATTTATATAAAAATCGAAAAATAAAGGTAGATAAAGGAAGATTACTTTGGCTAAACATAGCTCATAGAAATAAAGTTTAAATCTGGCTTTAATAACGAATAACACACAATAAATTTTAATATTGGAATGACTAAAGAATCGTTGTTTTAATTAAAAATATATTTAAAAGGAAGACTTATTAAAGGAAGCTGCTAATTTGGCAAACACAAAACTCTTTGAACGCTTTTACTCTCTGAATTCTTTCAGTGTTCGTAGAGAGCTTTTTATAACGCGGGGGTCACATAAACGGGAAATGCCGTTATTTTTTGCGATAATAGACATAAACCGTCTTACTACAAACAAATTAAACATCGGTTAAACATTTGTCTAAAAAAAGTGTAAACTGCAAATTTGACATTGAGGGTTACTTTAAATTTACACTTTTTTAGACAAGTGTTCAATAGATGTTTAACTGTTTGTAGTAAGGCAGTAAGTTTTCGTATAAACGTCATTTTCGTGATAATTAACGTCATTTTCCGTTAGTGTGGCCCGAGTATAATGCCTTTTAACTATTTTTACTTCGAAACAAAAAAATGTGTAAATAAATAAATAAAAAAACAATGACACGAAAGACTACTCGTATATTGCTATCATTGTGTTTTTATTTACTGTTTTAAAACGTATAAAAAGAAATTGTGAAATAATCAAACTTGCGTACGTTAATTTATACAGGAACTTATTGAAGGAAGTTAACTAAAATTTTATTAATAATATTTTTAAGAAATACACAAACAAAACTTTCTTATCACATCTCAGCACTCAAAAACTCAATATAAATTAATTATACAGTTCTAGACTAACTGTACTACTTTCTTATATTATTTCTGAAGTTGCTAATATCTCTCTCTAAACCATAATGCACCCTAGTAATTCGTGATTTGGTCTAATTTTGAATACGAAAACCTTTTTTTTTTATATAATACTTTTGCTTTACGACAAATGGTTAAGAAGTTAATATATTGTCGTATTCAGTACGACGAGATTACGAATGTTTAGATTTGTATAATATAAATATTTTGGGTACCATTTTTTTTATAATATGAAAAATTTTGCCAAACAATAAGTAGCCTGTTATTATTATTTTGAGAGAGAACATGTGTTAATAAAAACAATCCATTTAAAAAAAAAAATCTTAGATACGGAACAGAATAATAGAAACAGAGATAAAATATAAAACAATTATCGTTTATAGGAATGTAAGTGTAACCCGATTATAAAATAATATTATTATGTTTTAACACCAATTAATAAGAATATAATAATGGCACCATATTGAACAATTATTTCGTATGGCAATAAAAATGTAGGAACAAAAAAGTTGAGCTAATTGAAAATATAAAAGGCAAGCTATGTTTTATTAGAAGTTTGTATATTATATTGGGACCAGAGGCGTAGCTACCCGTGCATCAACTGTTTTAATTATACGTCCCCCCCAAGTGTCAAGGGCCCCGACGATTAGGCTTAAAAAAAAACCATAAAATATTACTCTTAGGGTCAATTTATACTAGCGCAGCCCGTCGAACCGCATCGAAGCGTCTATCTAAAGCTGAACATAACAATTTCAACCTTAACTCCACAGCGTAACGCACACATTACTTCTAAAATTTTAAAAAGTCGCGCGCTTTCTTCAGAATTCGCTCGTCTGCGCGTGAACAACGCTGATCGTGAATCGTGCGGCTTCGCTAAGTAATGTGTGCATAGTAGTAGTAGTAGTAGTAGTAGAAAATGCGCTTCGACTCTGCGCTAGTAGCTAGTAGTGTTAGTAGTTAGCTAGCTAGTAGTATAAATGATGAAAAGTTATCGCGGCTATAAGGCAGTGGTCCGACAACCGACGATGAACGAGTAACGAGTAGAATTAGAAACTATAAAAGAGTTGGCGATCAGCGGGTTTTTACGATTATTTATTATTAATATTTAGACCGATTTTTACTGTTACAAAATAATAACAACTATTGTTTTACATGTAAAAACTTATTATTTTTATGGTCTTTTTCGGTCTTCTATAAAAAATACCAAGGTCTTTCTAAGAAGACCAAACTATTCTATTGTTTGAACATATTTACCTTCTTATGTCTACGGTCTTCTAATTATTATGTCTTGTCTTAGCTATTAACAAAGTATTTATCAAATAATAATCATTGTTGACATCAAATTCTCACGGTCTTCTCATGGTCTACTCATTCTTTCCAGTAGACCAGTACTAAAAAGTTCAGAAATAAAATAATAACAACTATTGGTGTATTTTTCACCTTATTCCGACGGTCTTTTCGTTTGGTCTACTCGGTCTTCTTATATTTTGGTGAGTAGACCTTCCAGTTCTAGCACTTCTGGCAGCTCTACGGCCTCCAGACGTATGGATGAGGGGTTGAAGGGGAATTGCACCGAGAATATCATCTTTGAGTCCATTAGAAGGTTTTGCTGTAACAAAAGATAATTTGGTTATGCAGCTGCATTATTTAGCTTAAAAACTGTAAGGTCCAGTTTTACCCAGATCCGGAACAACTACTTGTAGATCATACAAATATTTGTTAGGTGCGGGGATCGAACCCGCGACACACAGCCCAGCAGTCCAATGGGGATGGCAACTGGGAAACGAATGGCGCTAGTATAGTTAGTTCCAAGCATCGTCATTGGTTCAAATCTCAAAGGTACTTCAAAATAGTACTACGTCATTGGTCGGATTAGGACTAAGCTATGGTGGCGCCATCTACAATTAGCTTTGACTTGCCTTCCCCATTGCTCAACCACTACGTTAAACATGTCGTAGAATTTTCTTTCTTTCTAAATAATTATAAGGGATAAAAAGTATCTCTACTCCAGGTTTGACACTCAGTGAGCTTACCTGCTTAGAGCAGTGGTGGCCCAGTGGTATCGGTCCCGACTTACGAATTGTAGGTCGTGGTTTCGAACCCCGCCAGGCGCATTACTTTGTGTAATTTATTTCATCACCACTGCTCTCAAAACAGTGAAGGAAAACATCGTGGGGAAACCGACATGTCCTTGAACCAATTTGAAGACATGTGACATCTACCAACCCGCACTGGGGCCGCATGTTGAATTATGGCTCACTCCCTCTCACAGACAGGAGGCCTGTGTCCCAGCAGTGGGAACATTAATAGGCTGATGATGATGAGCTTACCCAGAAGAAGCCTATTCACTCTAACTTTGAAGAGATTAGGATTATATGCGTTCGGAAACACAGACACAGGAAGTGGAAAGAAAGGAACTGTTTTAATGGGATATCTTACCGGTTCCTTGTCAGGGTTGGTGCCAGCTTTCTCGAGCATTTTCTTCTGTATCTCGTGGATGAACTCGCGGGTCACCTTCACTTCATACTCCTCGGCCGGCGTGTACATGTTGAGGATCTGGAGAAGGTGGTACCAATAAGTATTATTTAATTATCGTGGGTATTGTTAAGGCTTGTGTTTTAACGCCTACTAGAAAAGTACCTAAGAAGTATTTTAAAACCAAAAAAATCAAAATCATCCAAATATAGCCAAAGAAACCCAAACCAAATATTGACGCGCCCTCCGCGAACACAATATGGTAGGAAAAATATAAAGTATGAAGGTGTTCAACTATATAATAATCTACCGGCAGACATTAGGAACACATCTTTCAATTCATTTAAGTCTAAACTCAAACAATACGTCACTAACAACATAAAATTACTAAGTTAACTTTAATATTAGAAACTAGTCTTTCACACAATTATAATTATGTCGAAATTGAATCTCCTAATTTTGTATGAAATAAAGTCATAAGTCCTAATCATTGTATTACATAATGTGTATTATTCCGAATGTTCAAATAGGCATAGTAAAACTGATATTTCATTAAATTGTTTAGAAACCGAAGATCTTGGGATCCAAGAGCGAGCAAAGCGAGCTCGGGACTTGTGGGCACCCCGACACGGACAGGTTAGGTTCGAAGGAAGGGGATGGCGGGGTCTGTAAATACCCCGCCATCACCTTCGTGTTAGGTTACTTTAAACCTTGCACGCAGAAATAGGAGCCCCGCGAAGCGGGGCTCCGTCGATATTCCTTTTTGGGTGGCAATCAGTAACAAAACAAACTTTAGGACTTATGTATTTTATGGCAATCGGTTTTATGTATTGTGTATATTATTGATTGTTATATTTATGACAAGCGAATTTAGGACATACAGTATTTAGGAATTTCAATGTTATGGCATTTGAAATTATGTGGTATTAAGTTCGGGCAAGTTATCATTCGGACAAATGACGATTAGGACAAAAAAAATTATGTCACATTAGATTATGTATAAAAAAGTTAGGTAACACAATAGAGAACCGTTTATAAATGCTCCAAAACGATATGAGATAGTAAATTATATCTTTTTTATCACTTACCTTGCATACTTGCATCGCGTTGAGGTTGGCGCACATGTCGACGGTACTTTGTACGTCTTGCATCGACTTGCGTGCTTGTAGCAACTGTACTGCTTGCGTTATTGGCTTCAAAACGCCGAGTATTTCTTCCACCTATTAATTAAAACAATTAATATTATTATTGATGATTTAAGTTATGATAACGGTGGTTTTATTTCGGCAAATCCGCAAAAGTGAACATATATCTTACAAAAAATTAAACATCTAGCACCTGTAACAACAAACTATGTATATGCACATGTGTGAGTATTATATACTACTTATTAATTATTATTGACTCGATTTGCGCTGGTGGTCGAAATAATGTCAAGCTCACTCAAATGTCTAGCCGATGGTGACGCGTGTGTCGGATCATTTAGTTCCCTTCAAAATGGTTGAGCTGAATCGTGCTGATAAATGTGTCATGTTCATGAAAAGGCGCTGTCAGTTGAGAATAGTCATCTCTTAGCTGCCACGGTTTATTTTAATTATCAACAATTTTATTTTCGAATTGTCTTTTTTATATTTCCTCTGCAGGCGTAGCATGGCGCCGTATAAAGGGGTTTTGTCGACGGGAGAATCGACAAACTGACAGATTGAAGAAAGATTTCTATCGTCCCTAGCATGGCGATGTTTGACACGTAGAAAAGAAATGTTTCTTCTCTACGATAGAAAGAAGTCTACAACGTCGAGCATGGCGACAATATTTTCTCTACTTTTGACACTTGGGGAAAGACACATTTCTTCTCTACAAGAGAAACTTGTCTACATCAAATGAGACCTAGACAAGATTCTTTTTATAACATTCTTGGTGTTTACTGACTTTTATTTGTTTTAAAAACAAGTAAGGGTCCTCCCAACTCAATCGCTTTAGTTTTTAAGCCTTAAAGAATAAAAAAAGGCTGAATAAAACTTATTAGGAAAGTGCATCAAACTTTTTTTAATACGAGGTCAATGAAAAATTATAAAATGAGAAACTTTCAGTGAAATAGTGCAGACAACTAATATTTCCAATGTTTTATTACTAGACAAAAATGTTTTAATTTATCAAGAATCTACGCGTCATCAGTCATAGACATGCAGCATGGACCCATCATTATCTGCCTAAAATTTCCATAATCATAGTTTATGATATTTGTAATAAATATCTGTCTCCTATAACACATAGATAATGTTCTACACTTGTTTTTCGCTCTTTCTAAAAAGTATGTTAATTATATTTGTCATTTGGCTAGGAAAGACTCGTGCCCATACTGTATGTCTATGGTGTGGAACCTTTTTGCGTTTTGTTGTCTCTTTGATTTATGTTACAAAAAGTTTTTTGTAATTGCAAATGAATTTACATATCACTAGAATTATGGATAATTATGTCCGATTCTAATAAATCTTTTTGTTGTATTGAAAAATTGAGAATATTACACGTTTTTTTGGTTAACTAAACGTTTTAGTTCATTCACAGTTCAGTCATTCGCCGTTGCTATGGAAAGAAAACTTATGTCTTGTCTTCATAGAAACGCGAGTCTACAGGCCGCGCCATGCTCGGGCAGAAGAAATAACAAGTGGGATAGAAAGAGCTTTGTCTTTTCTTGGTAGAATAGAGAAAGAATCGCCATGCTACGCGTGCTGGACACTTTTAACTTGCTATATCCATCACACATAATGTACCATCTCAAAATGAATGATGTAATAAAGGTTTTGTAATAATTAAACCGATCTAAAAAGAGTGTCCATGGAGTTTCTTGCCCGTTCTTCTCCATAGAGATCTACGAGTACCCCTTGGAATGGGCATCTACAGTTATTATATCTCATGACTGGGACTGTAGCACCATTATTTTGTAGTAATTAATAAAAGTTTTATAAATGAATTTATTTGATATTAAGCCGAAAAACAAACCCTCAGACAATCTCAGAGGTCGAATTTCGCAAAATCTCTTGTTAGTGAGCACCTTTCCTAAGAGCCCCATGCAAAATTTTGAACTTTAGCACTTGTAGTGTCGAGTTAGTAACCTTCTTATGCTTTTATAAATATAGATATAAGCCGGAGCATTGAAAAAAAGATTCTAAAATGGCGGCTTGTACTTTCGTTAACAGGTAGTACAGTTAGCATATAAGATTTTAAATTAAAGTTTTTCGCAAATAAATTATAATAAAAACAAGACTGGATCACAATAATTTCTCAAACTTAACCTAACAATAAAACAAAATTAAAACAACGGAAAAATAACAGAAAACTATAATAAAAATTCTTAAAAAATATCACTGAGATATTTCTTAAGAATATTTACTATAGTTTTTTGTTATTTTTCCGTGCGTCAAGACATCAAGACTAATTTTTTCCCACGTTTTTTTTTCTGCTTACACTACGCGCGGGAGTGAGTATCGACGGCACTAGTGTGCGAGCGAGAGAACACGATAAGCGCCACCATTTAAGAGGAAACACCAAGCGCTGGAGTATTGAAAAATAGGTATTTGTAAAATCTATTGCTGTCGCACAGTGCCCACAACAGAGTTAAAGAGCGCGATAGAAACAAGACAACAGCAGCTTGGACCGAAAATACCTTATTAAATGGCACAAAATCAACGCTTCGTAGTCCCATGATTACTCCTCCAAAACTTAACCGATTTCACTACTTTTTTCTTTAAAAAATAAAGAAAGGCATTGGCCGTGTTCCTGTTTTCCTTTTTTTTTATATAATCTCGTCAAATTTGTTTTCTGGATATTTGAACATAGCGGAAAATCTGGCTATTTTTTTAGGATTTTCAATGTACATATCTTTTAATAATTAATTTATGGAAAAAAGGAAAACACAAGAGACATGCCAATAGTGGTCATATTTTTTTTGTAAAAAAAATATTGCTCTACTGGCATTATCCAGGACGAAAACAGGGGACTACGTTTGTATGGAAAAACGACCGTGCTGTTTCCTCTTAAAAATCCTTTCTTCAATGAACCGGGTAACCAGGTTATAGATTTCTTAACGGGGTACTTACGCTCTTTTGTCCATACTCAGCTAGATGCTCTTTGATCCAGGTCTCAAGGTGTGAGATGTTATATCTGATCTGCAGCCCCTTGGCCCAGCAGCACAGGTCCTTGCGCAGGAGCAGCTGGTTCAAGCTGTATGCGCAGATATAGTAGAATAGCTGGAACAAGGAGGGAAATTGGTAAACGTGAAATATTTTATAGATGAGGGCTTTTTTTTATCGTGGTAAAATCATCAAATGAGGGTGGGAGGGACTGTCAGACTTTTACTGACTAAAATCCACGGTGTCCTTCAATAGCCCTTTATTTTCCGGGGTCACGGTAAGGAAATAATCCCGCGACCCCGGCAGGCTTTGGCCCTCTGAGAGGGGGGCCCCGTCATTATGCTGACGCTCTTTGAGGCGCGCGTGGGACACAACGCGCCGTCGACCCGGGCATGGTCCTTGGTCGGGCAGCGAGTTGCCCTTTACTCGCTGCCCGCATGCCCATAGATGAGGGCTTGGGGACAAAGTTAAAAGGTTGCTTGCCGTCCGACTTAGGAGCAGGGGATTATGAAATGGACACTTTGGTAGCGTTGTTAAATATCAATGTTGCTTAAAATTTTCTTTATCTATATTCCATGTCACGAATTTTATCGCAATAAGTAGCAGAGTCCTCCTTTTAAAAAGTGAAAATCAACCCTGCTACTAAGAAATAATGACGCAATTCGATTGACTTAACGTCGGCGTCGTCCGGGCAATCGTGTTTTGTTTTTCATTTACCCGTAAATAACAACGTGGTTTATGTCATATGTCGTGGTGGTAAGGTTCACTTTCAGTTGCAAACATTGCGCCTTGGGTAAACTCCCTAAGTATGTTTATTTGAGGTTCCATATTCAAATCACATTATTGACCAGGCGATAATGAAACTCAGTGCAATATTATTGCCCATCTAGTGTTGTGAAAACTTAGTTATTCATCATGATGATATTACCTGCTTAAATATCATAAGCCTCAGCGGCTGGTCGACGGCGAAGGTGTGTAAATGATCGTGTGTGGCAGTCAGCTCCAACTTGAGCCGCTGTGGGCCCGCGCCGGCCGCCGGGGGCCGCGCCGCCGGACCTGACAGGCCACTGATCTCCTCGTGTTCCAGGATCGCGGGGACTATGAGACGTTCCAGTTGACGCTCTAAGAGATGGATTAGGCCTGGGGAAGAAGATTTTGTGTTATACTAGAACTAAAAAAAGAAAGAGGTCTTTTTACCCAAATGTCCGGCTTTTCGGTTATAAGGCATGGCAACTCTAGTTACGACTAAGTGATAGTTCTGCCTTGGTGCTACCGCTGCCAAGTGGGTAACCACGCGGCATGCGTCTGCACCTCGGAGGTGGACCGCAGCGATAGGTGCTTCCGCTGCGGTCAGCCCGGTCACAAGGCCGGCTCGTGCTCCGCCCCGCCTCACTGCTTCGCATGTGAGGCGGCTGGCAAGCCGGCCGATCACCGGGCTGGGGGAAAGTCCTGCGCTCCAACCACCGAAGCCAGGCGCAAAGGTAGGCCCTCTGCCGCCGCCGTCACCGCCGCCACTGCCACCGCCGCCGCCGCCGCTCCCGCTGCCGCCGCCGCCGCCGCCGTGGCTGCGCCCTCGCAGGGGGCCCTGGAGGAGGCCGCAATGGATTCAGAATAATGTCTCCATTGCGCTTCCTCCAGGCGAACATCAACCACTGCGCCGCTGCTCAGGATCTTTTGCTCCAGAGCATGGCGCAGTGGTTGATTAACGTCGCCGTGGTCGCCGAGCCGTACTTTGTGCTGCCCAGGAATGACTGGGTGGCGGACCTGGACGGCTCGGTGACCCTGATTTCGTCGGCCGCCGCCGGTACCCCGCCCCTCGATCGCGTACAGAGAGGGCACGGGATAGTCGCAGCCCGGTTCGGGGAGATCGCCGTGGTAGGCGTTTATTTCTCCCCGAGCCGATCTCTCGCCGAGTTCCAGGACTCCCTAACGGAGCTGGGAGACGTCGTCGTCGCCCTCGGTTCCCTCCCCGCGCTCGTCCTCGGGGACTTCAATGCCAAAAATCCGGCTTGGGGTTCCCGGTCCATGGACTATTCGCGGGGCAGGATGCTCGAGCGCTGGGCCCGTGCGCATGGCCTGGTAATCGAGAACCGGGGTTCTGTCCCCACGTGCGTGCGGTTCATGGGAGAGTCGGTGGTGGACATTACGTTCGCCACCCCCGACCTGTCGCCGCGCGTCACTGACTGGCGCGTTGTGGAGGAGGTGGAGACCTACTCCGACCACCGGTATATCCGGTTCGACGTCTCCACCCAGACCTCAGACGCGTCGGTCCCAAGTGGACGGAACCCAAGTGGTCCGCGATGGGCGCTGAAGCAGCTGGACCGGGAGCTATTCCTGGAGGCCTCGATCGTGCAGGCCTGGGTGTCACCACCGAACAGGCCTGCCGACATACACGACGAGGCCGAGTGGTTCCGGGAGGCCATGTCAGAGATCTGCGACATGGCCATGCCCCGGGTCCGGCAAGGACGCGCCCGGCGTCAGCTGTACTGGTGGTCGCGCGAGCTAGCAGCGCTTCGGGAAGAGTGCGTTGCCGCGCGCCGCCGGTACACGAGATTCCGCAGGCGCCGCACCCGACCTCCGGATGCGGCAGCCGTAGAGGCGGAGCTGTACGAGGGCTACAGGGCAGCGAAGACCGTCCTCCGCGACGCGATCTGGCGGGCCAAGGAATTGGCCCGCGAGGAGATGCTGGGGACTCTGGACGGGGACCCATGGGGCCGCCCCTACAAGTGGGTGCGAGAAAGGCTCCGCCCCTGGGCTCCCCCGTTGACACAGAGTCTCCGGCCTCAGTTCGTGGAGGACGTGGTGAGCGCCCTGTTCCCTTCGCGAGGGGAGGAGTATGCTCCCCCGCCCATGGCTCCGTCTCCGACGGAATCTGAGGAAGAAGCTGACGCAAACGCGGACCACAGCGACGACGACGTCTACGATGCTCCAGAGGTGACCGAGGTAGATCTGAGAGTGGCGGTACAGCGGCTCAAGGCCAAAAATACCGCCCCAGGACCCGACGGCCTGCCGGGGAAAGCCTGGGTCCTGGCCTTCGGGACTCTCGGTCCTCGACTGGGGGGGCTTTTTAGCGCGTGCTTGGAGAGGGGCCAGTTCCCGCTTCGCTGGAAGACGGGGAAACTGGTCCTCATCCAGAAGTCCGGGCGCCCTGCGGACTCTCCGTCCGCATTCCGGCCCATCGTGCTGCTCGACGAGGTGGGCAAGCTCTTTGAGAGAGTAATTGCAGACCGCCTCGTCGGGCACCTGAACCGGGTGGGCCCGAACCTGTCGGAGAGCCAGTTTGGCTTCCGCAGGGGGCGCTCGACGGTGGACGCCATCACGCGCGTGAGAGCCCTCACGACGGGGGATGCAGTAGCCCGGGGCAGGGTCGTCTTGGCGGTGTCATTAGACATCACCAATGCCTTTAACACCCTGCCCTGGAGTTGCATCAGGGAGGCACTCCGGTATCACCGGGTGCCGACCTACCTCCGTCGCATAGTCGAGGACTACCTGACGGACAGAGCCGTCATCTACCCCGGTCACCGGGGAGAGTGGAACCGGCGAGAGATGTCGTGCGGTGTTCCACAGGGTTCGGTCCTGGGACCGCACCTGTGGAACATCGGGTACGACTGGGTGCTGCGCGGCGACCTCCCTGAAGGCGTCAGCGTAGTATGCTACGCTGACGATACGCTCATCTTGGCGCAGGGAGAGTCGCACGAGGCGGCGGCCGACGTGGCGACGGAAGCGGTCGCTACAGTCGTCGATAGGATCCGGCGGTTGGGACTCGACGTGGCGCTGCACAAGACGGCGGCCATGTGTTTTCATGGCCGCGTCAACGCGCCACAGTCGGGTTACAGCATAACGGTGGGAGGAGTTCGCATCGGCGTCTTGAGGACGATGAAGTACCTGGGACTCGTCCTCGACAGCCGGTGGAACTTCAGGGAGCATTTCCTGAGTTTGGCCCCAAAGCTGAACCGGGCAGCAGGCGCCCTCAGGCGACTCCTGCCCAATCTCAGCGGGCCAAACGCCTCCTGCCGTAGGCTGTACGCCGGCGTCGTGCGGTCCATGGCCCTCTACGGGGCCCCCGTGTGGGCCCCGAGCATCCGGACGCGACCACTAAAGTTGGTCGCATGCCAGAGGGTCATGGCTATCCGGATGATCCGGGGATACCGCACGATTGCCGGCGAATCGGCCAACCTTCTTGCCGGATTGCTGCCCTGGGATCTGGAGGCGACCGCCCTCCAGCGCGTCTATGAGTGGCGCGTGGAGGCGCAGCGCCGGGGCATAACCCCGCTGCCTCGAGAAGTCGAGGCGCGGCGGGAAGAGCTCCGGCGCGATCTCAGGGCAGTATGGAGGGGACGACTGTCGCGACCGAAGGCCGGGCACGCCGCAATTGCGGCGGTAAGGCCCCTCTTTGAGGAGTGGCTGGAGAGAAGTCATGGCGTCCTGACCTACCGCTTGACGCAGGTCCTCACCGGACACGGAAGTTTCGGGAGGTACCTGTGGCTGATGCGAAAGGAGGAGACGCCTGGGTGTCACCACTGCGAAGATCGCCCGGAGGACACGGTGGAGCATACGGTGCAAGACTGCCCGGCTTGGGCGGAGCACCGACGTGTCCTCACGGCTGCGATAGGCGGAGACCTCTCGCGCCCGGCATTGGTTGCGGCCATGCTGCGGGGCGAGACGGAGTGGGAAGCGGTCAGCTCCTTCTGCGAGGCAGTAATGCTCGTAAAGGAGGAGGCAGGCCGCGAGCGAGAGAGGACAGCGTCCTCCCTCCGCCCCAGCCGCAGTGGTAGGCGCCCACGGCGACGGACGTCGCTAGATGATCTCCGGCCACCGTAGGCGCGGGCATGCGGGCAGCGAGTAAAGGGCAACTCGCTGCCCGACCAAGGACCATGCCCGGGTCGACGGCGCGTTGTGTCCCACGCGCGCCTCAAAGAGCGTCAGCATAATGACGGGGCCCCCCTCTCAGAGGGCCAAAGCCTGCCGGGGTTGCGGGATTATTTCCTCACCGTGACCCCGGTACATAAAGGGCTACTGAAGGACACCGTGGATTTTAGTCAGTACAAGTCTGACAGTCCCTCCCGCCCTGCCCGGGGTGGGAGGACTCATTTGATGATTTTACCACGTTAAAAAAAAAAAAAAAAAAAAAAAAAGTGATAGTTCTGCCTTACCCTGGTATATCCACACGGCGATGTCACTCAACACCTGCCGGTACTCCGACAGGTCGAAGATACGGAGACACTGCTGGTTCTGACGAGGGGTGTTCGCTGACTGGTAGATTGTATCGCCGCTGTATTGGCGGAGGTTGTTTAGAAGTCTGCAAGAAAAAAAAGTGCGTGTTTCAGTAGACTGCGGTCATATCGTTGATGACATGTTTGGCGGAGTGGCTGAGTGAGGGAGTGAGAGTTCGATCCTCGCACGGAACAAATATTTGTATGACCTACAAGTAGTTGTTCTGGGTCTGGGTGTTTGTGTATGTGAGTTTATACGTTTGAAAACGCACCCACGATACGGGAGAAATTCTTAGCGTAGGGCAAAAATTAAAAAAAGTGTGTTAGTAATTGAAGTATTGACTGGTCTGTTGGTCTAGTGGTTAGTGACCCTGACTGCTATGCCGGAGGTCGTGGGTTCGATTCCTACCCAGTAAAAATGTTTGTGTAATGAGCACTGTACGGTCCATCCGTACAATAATTCATATTGTATCTTTTTACGTTAATCAAGCAGTTTTGTACCGCGTGCGCAATAAACCTTAGTTCGCGTTCGGTCGCCGCCGCGTGTACTCACAGTTATCAATTGGTACGATTTTAATACATCAGTGTTCAGTACCAAACCGACTTTTATTCTCTTCCACCATCATCCTATCGTTCATGTACGATCCAGCAAGAGATCATACAAGCACGATCATCAATTTGTTCTGTGTCTGGGTGTAATTAATCTATAATATGTATGTATTTAGAAATATATAAGTATGTTTATCAGTTGTCTAGTACCCATAACACAAGCTCTGCTTAGCTTGGGACTAGATGGCGTTGTGTGATAGTTGTGGAATATTATTATTATTTATAATCTTACCTCAACATATTAGCGAGCCACAACGCGTTATACTCGACGCTTTCGCCGCGTTTCTTCAGCGTTTTCTTGACGGCAGTTCTGACTGCCTTCATGAGCTGATGCATCTTAGGTTCGTCGTCCACGTGGTCCATATGACGTAGCATCATAAAGAGAATGTATGCGGGTAGTCCCGGGAGGAGGGTTACTGCTGTTTTGGGTTTTAAGTCTGTGGGGATAGAGGTGATTTTTTATTGTATTTTTTTAATGGAGCCTAAGTTGGAATGTGTTGTCACTTAAAGGTAAGCGTCCACAGGTCGGCATCGTACGTATCGGACGCATCGCATCAAACGGATTTCTGTGTCAGCAGCGATGGGATTGCCGACGCGAGTATTAGCAATCGGATTGCCGATGCCACCTCCATCGCTTCCACTGATCGGCATTCCGTATGACTTCAACGGTACGCATCGCATGTACCCATTGCCGATGAGCCGTCCGTACGATACGGATCATTGGACGCAGTTGTATGAGTTTTAATACAAGGCAAACTAAAATCCGTTACGTACGATACGTCCGATACGTGCGATGCGGACCTGTGGACGTTTACCATAACACTCCATTAGTCGCGTATTCTACTACCTATTGTGGAACACACGGATGCATTTAGTGAATTTTAACAAGATTTAAATGTCAAAAGAATTAAAGCCCCCACCCATTGTCATCATCATCATCAGCCTATAGTGTTCCCACTGCTGGGACACAGGCCTCCTCTCTGTGAGAGGGAGTGGGCATAATCCACCACGCCGGCCTAATGCGGATTGTTGGATGTCACATGTCTTCGAATTTTTGAATCTAGGACATGCCGGTTTCCTCACGATGTTTTCCTTCATCGTTTTGAGAGCAGTGGTGATGAAATAAATTACACAAAGTAATGCGCCTGGCGGGGTTAGTATTCCTCTATAACTAACTAGTGGTCACTATTACCACATCTACTACTACCATCTTTGCAGCGACCTGCGCGACTGCATTTGTTTAATTTTTTCACGCGTACTACAATAATAGAGCGCGCGACTAATGCAGTGATAAAAACGCAATGGTATCTTGATGTGATTTTTTTTTTCTATTTTTTAGTTGACGGCGAGTAATTGGTAACTCGCCGTCCGATCTTGGACCATCCCCGGGTCGACGGCGCAATCTGACAAAGACATAGAAGGACAAAGCCGTGCCGCCGACAAGTAGACGTGGCCCTAGAACGTAAAGGGCTATTGAAGAACACCGTAGATCCGAGTCTGACAGTCTCTTTCAACCCAGGGCCATTTGATTATTTACTACGAAGAAAAAGAGAAGGTTTTTTGACGTGATAACGTCTTTTATTTCGATGGCCGGCTGCACGCACGAAAAAAGATGACGTCATGCGGCGTTACCTCGCTCTGTAGCGTTCCATAGCAACGGCGTGTCAATTGTTTGTTTATAGCAACGTAAGTACAGTATTTTCTTATGACGTTGTCACGTTCAACTATCGTCAGTGAACAGACTTTACAGACAATAGGCTAGTTGCCCTAAAAATCTAATAAGTCCGTCTTTTAGATAATTCAAAAATAAGGGACACGTATTTTTTTATTTGTAAATTAGACCAAAAATGACGAAGATATAGCCTATTAAAGTTACGTGTGACGTCACGATGCGTGGCATTTTCCTCGCAGAGATCTTTGTTATTTTTTGTTTAATCGAAAAAAGAAAAAATGCGTGTCCAATATTTTTTATAATCTAAAATACGGACTAAATAGAATGTTATTATTTTGACCCTGGAAACTACCCTATTCATTTTTATAATGAACGGTCATCCATCAAAAGTCTAACCTCGACAACAGTAGCTTTACTTACCGGAGATAAGTCTCTTTATAATGAGTCCTTCGTCCTGTATCTTGTATTCGAACATGCCGAGATACTCGCGTTCCTTTTTACGCGTCACCGCCGCCATTTCTAATGTCATTGACGCGTTTACGGGGGCCGATGAGTCTGTGAAAATAATGCATATGAAAATAATGAGAAAAAAATGAATGAATGAATGAATATAAAATAATGAGTCTGTGAAAATAATGCAATATTATTATATATGTAAATTTATTTCAAATATTGTAATACTAGCTGGGCAAAGACTGGGCAAAGGCCTAGCTAGCTATTGCCAGCAGTTCCACCCGCTACAACTCGAAATTTTCTCGGACCTAAAATCGAGATAAGAACTATCCTGTGTCCTGTGTATCCAGGTTTCGTTTAGTGATTTTTGCGTGACAGAGTGACAAACATATTCTATCCATAAAAACAAACTTTCACGTTTTAATATACGGAGGGTAGTAGTATTATAATGGACAGGGTTATTTGTAAATCATTAACAACCTTTTATGGGCTCAAAGTACCCACTCCGCTGTTCAGGTAGAATTTTCCAAAATGGCCTCCTGAGTGTCACATCAAAACCATCTGGGTGACGTCAGGTGATAACGACGACGCGTGATTAAAGGTAAGCGTCCACAGGTCGGCATCGTACGTATCGGACGCATCGCATCAAACGGATTTCTGTGTCGGCAGCGATCGGATTGCCGATGCCACCTTCATCGCTTCCACTGATCGGCATTCCGTATGACGTCATCGGTACGCATCGCATTAAGGCATTGCCGATGAGCCGTCCGTACGATGCGGATCAGTGGTCGAAGTTGTATGAGTGTTAATACAAGGCAAACTAAAATCCGTTACGTACGATACGTCCGATAGGTGCGATGCCGACCTGTGGACGTTTACCATAAAACGCCGATAACTCTTGTTGCTTATAAACAACTTTTACTATGAAACAAAACCTGACTGATCAAAAAAAATTTGTGTTTTATTGTTGTTTTTTTATATGTTCATATTTTACAAATAACCCTAATTATTGTGTATTTTTGTTAATTTGCCTTCTGTATAAAGTTGGCCATACGCCGCAGAAGTTATTGCGTCTAAATATATAAAACTATACCATTATTATCCAGTATATCGTTGACATCCTCGATGCCGACTTCTTTCAGCTTATTGACTAACAGTCGGATCTGATTCTTGTACCGACGACAGCTCTCCGATAGTTTGTCCACACGTTCCTATTGGAAAAACAATACAGATATTTATTTGTATTATACAGAAAGATAATGGGGAAGGCCGGTCAAATCTAATTGTAGATGGCGCCACCATAGCAAGTCCTAATCCGACCATTGAGGTAGTACTATTTTGAAGTACCTATAAGATTTGAACCAATGACGATCCCTATCACACGTCATAGTATCATTCGTCTACCCCTTTTTCTTTCATATCATTCCTTATACAATCCATCCATCTTTTCTTTGACCTTCCTCTTCCTCTCCATCCATCAACATTCATACTCATCACTCTCTTAGTCACATGACTGTCATCCCTCCTCATCACATGTCCATACCAAGACAGACGATTCCGTTTCATTTTTTTCTGTAACAGGTTACAGGCGTCACTTTCAAACTGCCCCTTATAAACTCATTCCTTACTTTATCCATTCTTGTTACTCCACACCTCCATCTTAACATCCAATGACGATGCTTGGAACTAGCTATATTAGCGCCATTCGTTTCCCAGTTGCCATCCCCATGACAGATGACAGAGCTGAATATACTCTGAGACAAAGCGGTCATTATTTCTACTTTTTGCCACCACAAGCGCTGCAATCGATTCTGATACTCCCTCCTACAGCTTGGCAAATTAGAGTAGAAAACCGGAAGTCGCCACTGTGCTCTCGCTACCAGCACTTCGAATGATTTTTTTTCTTTTATACGTTAGTTTTGTGGCACAATAATAAATCTAACAAACCTGCGTTTTTTTCATTACATCAAATATCAAAGATTTTAAAACGTTGTCAGCAACCTAATTTAGTTTCTTTTCAAGACGTTCTTGCCAAGCAATAGTACAGTCACGAGCAATAGTATGTATGCACTAAGCAGTATTCAAAAGCGATGTTCTGCTACCATATTGATTAAACTTTTGCCTTTTCATTAGACTTCTATTTTGGCAGCCACACTATTTCGAAAATGGGTCTTATTTCAAAGTGGAAGCCAGTATTTAACGGGTAAATTGCGTTTGAATTTTGTTACAGCTTGACATAAAAATGTAGAAAACCGGAAGTCGCCACTGTCTTCGCGCTACCAGCACTTTGAATGATTTTTGTTTTTATTTTTTTCGCTTATTACGTTAGTTTTATGGCACAATACTAAATCTAACAAACCTGCGTTCTTTGTTTACATCAAATAGCATAACTTTGTGTAATTTATTTCATCACCACTGCTCTCAAAACGGTGAAGGAAAACATCGTGAGGAAACCGGCATGTTCTAGAACCAAACATTCGAAGACATGTGACATCCGGCAATCCGCACTGGGCCCGCGAGGTGGATTATGGCCCACCCCTCTCACAGAGAGGAGGTCTGTGTCCCAGCAGTGGGAACATTAATAGGCTGATGATGATCAAATATCAAAGATTTTAAAACATTGTCAGCAAACTAAATTAGTTTCTTTTCAAGACGTTCTTGCCAAGCTGTAGTACTTCCCATCCAGCTTTACAAATAGAAATAGCTATTTACCTGTAATGCTAAGCTCTCGGCCGCTAATCTGATGATCTCGTTCTGCGCAAACTCTTGCGTTTTGTTCTTTGGCTCAGCGCTCAGATCTGCACTTAGTAACCTACGACAAGAAATTACTTTATTAGTATATCTTATTTATGAGGTTCCCATAACTTTGCCCAGGAGTAACTAATCTATGTATAACCCGGTTCATTGAAGAAAGGATTCTTAATAGGCGGCGCTTATCATGTTCTCTCACTCGCACACTACTTCCGTCTATACTCACTCCCGCGCGCAGCGTAAGCAGAAAAAAAATAGTCTTGATGTCTTGACGCGCTCAGTGATCTTTTTTAAGAATATTTTCTATAGTTTTCTGTAATTTTTCCGTTGATTTATTGTTGTTTTAATTTTGTTTTATTGTTAGGTTAAGTTTGAGAAATTATTGTGATCCAGTCTTGTTTTGATTATTATTTTTAATTTGAAAAAAACTAATATGCTGACTGTACTATCTGTCAACGCAACGCAATCCTTTCTTCAATGCATTGGCTTATATTTGTATTTATAATTTATAGATAATAGATGGATATTTTAGAAGATAAGGCGTCGTAGACAATAGACCATTTCTATACTGTGTGCTACGGGGAAAAAATATATGTATATGCCATGACAGTTATCTAAAAATATGTTAGTATTTAAATATATTTAATTTGTTGTTAGGTCTCTAAGGGTCAGCTCAGACCGAGACGTGACGCTGCGCGCACATTTCAATAGAGTTATTCAAAATGTAACTCTATTTTCTACGCGAAAAGATACACCTTTCGCAACGCAGCGCGACGGCGCGCTGCATTTTAATAGCGATTCAAAATCTGACTTTGATTACTACAAGAAAAGATATAAATTTGAAGTATCGTTGCGTCACGTCGCTTCGCGTCGCGTGTCGGTGTGAACTGACCGTAACTAGACTACCAGTTTATACATTGTGTAACATGCTTTTTAATAGTACCCTTTCAAGAAAAGAAATGTTGAAAAAGATAATATTTTTCATTAATTGCTTATCTTTTCGCAACATCATGAAACTTTCTATTCTATTGTAGAATCTTCTTTCTTTCAAACACTTAACCTGTCATAAAAGGGCTTCAAAGGTTTTAGCCCTATCTATGTATGTACGAGTATACAATATGTAACATAATTAACGCACATCCTGAAATTAGTTTGTTCAGAATCGTTTACTGAATCGATTTCTACCATTTTTAATATAGATAATTTTTATCAAAAATAATTAAAACTACGGAAATTTTGGTCACATCACCCCTGTACAGTCAAAACAAACTAAGATAGACCGCAAATCGAGGCAACAAGACTAAAAAGTGCAATTTTATTTGTATTAATACAAATTCCGTCATTCAATACAAAATAAAGAAAAATAAACCTTACTGCAAAATAACTAATTTAGTTAATAACAATGCATTTACATGTTAAATTAAAAATTCAATATACCTAATATGTATTATGGTTATGACATAATATTCTTATTGGGGTGTCTGAGGGTGTGCGTTAATTACGTTACATGTTGTATTTTTTTTTTTAATAACCGCGGTATAAGTCCTTTTGCTCTGTGCAGGGCGGGAGGGACTGTCAGACTTGTTCGGACTAAAATCCACGGTGTCTCTCAATAGCCCTTTATGTTCCGGGGTCACGGTAATGAGATAAGTCCCGCGACCTCAGCTTTAGCCCTCTAGAGCCCCGTCATCTTGCTGACGCTCTTTGAGGCGCGCGTGGGACACAACGCGCCCTCGATCCGGGCACGGCCCATGGTCGGACAGCGAGTTGCCCTTTACTCGCTGCCCGTATGGCCGGCAGATAAAGGACACATAGACGAACAATAAATATACCGGACATAGTATTCTAAAGTGTCAGGTTTCAGAGTTATTCGCTATGATACTCGATAATCTGTCAACCAGTCTTACCATGGGGTATCGTACTGGGTTGTGGAGGTCTGATAGTCAGTCGCTCCATGTACTCGTAAAATACTGATATTTAGCTGCATCTGGTTCGACTGGAAGCCGACCACAAAATATTTGGGAAAAAGCAGACAGTTGATGAATGTGGATGATAAAATATGAATGAAGTGCAAAATAACATGAAATACATTTATTAGAATCACATAAAATCAAAAAAATATACTTTGAAACTTAAACATGATGATTATAAAGGTCAAATTAGCAACTTATAACTAAAAACATATGATTTTCAATACGGTTAATGTCAATTGTACAATTATTTGGGTACAAGTACATGTTATAAACTTCGTAGGGTAGATATTACAATGTCTTCGGAACTCCACTTGGATATTCGTATAGTCTTCGCCACTGAAATGTACATTTTAGAGCTAATAACTTAACTTTAAATCAGAACCAATAAATTGCAATTAGTCAATCAATTATTATTTTGAAAAATAATTTATTTATTTATTAGATAAAAATATACACAATATAACAGACGGAAGTCTAAAGAATTGTATATATAAAAAAAAGAAAATTATCACTGGGCCAGAAAACATCGAGAGAAAGAAAAAGGAAAAATACTATTAATAGTAATAGTATTATAATGGATTCCTTTTTTTTTGTTTTTTTTTTTTTGTATTAAAGCATATTTACAGAATATTGGCTGACCCGGCAAAAGTTGTTTAGTCATATTATAATTAAATAAGTCCAGGGCCAAATTATAAAAAAAAAAAAAAATTGTCCGAAAAATTAAAAAAAAAATGTTAGGGCTTTGAACTTTTGCGATCTTAACTGGCACCAACTATAGCACTGTGATACGAGAATTTTATACACTAAGAAGAAAGATAACGCATCAAAATTCTAAAGCGGGATAGTGACGTCAAAACAAACACAAACAAGTAAAAACCTTGCTTGTGACGTATTTTTTAATTTTTTCAGATATTAAATATCCTAAACATTAACTACACTCACACATTACTCACAGAAACCTATCTATACATCTAAACTAGTAAGTATTAAAAAGCTGAAGAATTTGTTTGTCCTAACGCGCTTATCTCAGGAACTACTGGTTCGAATTTCAAAAATATTTTATGTGTCGGATAGTCTGTTTATCAAGGATGATTATAGGCTATATAACATCACGCTTAAACCAATAGGAGCCAAGCAGCGGGGGTAAAACCGAGAGGAACAACTAATTAATAATAAAAATAGTACTCACTTTTGATATTTCTCATTCTCTTCTCGTAACTTCTCTATCTCTGATTTTGATTTGGATATATGTTCCGAATAGAACTTCTTCTCTGCTATCAACTCTTCTTGTAATTGTCTGTAAAAACACCATATTATTATCAGTTAGCACAATCAACGTCACGGAATACAATGATATATTTTCATTCAAGCCACGTCGGACAATGTTGGGCGACACCAGCATGTTCCGTTCAGGCCATGGCGGACAATGTTGTCCGACAGTCAGAGTTATGTTGTTCGGTCAACTCAACCCCCACTGAATGAAAACTAAAATAAAAATTAAAGCTAGTAATACAAAAAAAGATATTATTGTATTTTTCGAAGGATTAGGTGTAGTGACAAAATCAAATATTTTTATTTCACATGGGCACTTGTAAAACGTTGACAAGCACTTGCTTGACTGTGTTAAGACTGTCAAAGATCTATTGACAGCTGCAAAGAGCCTTAATAACCAGTGTGGACTGTTCGATTTTCAACACTCAGCTAACCAATGAAAGTTCAAAATCCAATGTGCAAAAACAACAATTTTAAAATTACCTGTTAATTCCCTTCTGCGCTTCATAAGCAGTCGCCAACTCTCCGTCTTCGTTGATAATATCAACGTCCGACCCGTAGTTCGATGTTGCGAGCGACTTTAAGTTCACCGTCTGTTGGAATAGAGTTTATAATTCAATGTATGCTTGCTGAGATGCTGAGTTAGTACAATATTAGATACAGGGTACTACATTGATGATTTAAAATGGTTGTGATGTTAGATTATATAATGTCTAGATTACTAGAAGGCCACTGAGAATAAAAGCCAAAAAAGTAAGAAAAAATATTAATGCTGCATATTCTGAAAGTTGGCAACGTGGCAAAAAGCTGTCAAATATTTACAAGTTTTAATCAATCAGGCAAATTTTCTGTATGAAAACAAGAAATATCGCTCTGTAGTGCACTAAAAAAATGATATAGGAATGCAATTAAAACACTGAATTTGATGGTGTAACCGTTTCAGGTGTTTAAAAGGCATTTGGAAAGCTTCCAAATGATTTTTTTACATCTAAAACTATATATTCGGTGTTACGATATTAATTATTGTTTTCCCTTATCAATTTTTTAGTGCACTACAGAGCCATATTTCTCATTTTCATATAGTAACAATGCTAAATTAATTAAAACTTGTTAATATTGGCCTGTTGGTCTAGTGGTTAGTGACCCTGACTGCTATGCCGGAGGTCGTGGGTTCGATTCCCACCCAGGACAAATGTTTGTGTGATGAGCACGATCATTTGTTCTGTGTCTGGGTGTAATTTATCTATAATATGTATGTATTTAGAAATATATAAGTATGTTTATCAGTTGTCTAGTACCCATAACACAAGCTCTGCTTAGCTTGGGACTAGATGGCGTTGTGTGATAGTTGTGGAATATTATTATTATTATTATATTATTATATTTGACAACCATTTGCGACGTTGCCAGCTTTCGGAATATACGCTCTTAAAGTTATATTTTTAAACGCAATAACGCCTGTGTCGCGTCTTCGCAAAGATATTTTTAAAGAAACGAAAAAATTCAGATTGCGAGCAGGGCTCGAACCTGCGAAATCTTCTGGATAGGTACTCCCAACGAAGATATAATACTAGACTCCTAATAACAGGCGACCGATGTCTGTCAACACATTAGGCAAAAAAGTCTTATATTCGTCTCATTTCGACCAATCCTGTGAGCCGTAAACAAACGTTGAGACAGAACAGACCTTGAGTTAGCCAATCACAACGCAGTACCCCGTCCCCCTCGCTTACGTAGTACCTCAGCGAGTTGACAGAATAGTTTTTGTTCCTTAGATCGTGCATGCGGAGTCTAGTATTATATCGTCGTTGGGTACTCCAGCCGCTTTAACCAACTAGGCCATCGCAACCACTACTCACAAAGCTGAAATTTCTCGTTCCCTTGTTTTTTTGAACGCTGTTTGTTCCTTTGTCGTTCGATTCCGATGTAACGTAAAACAAGTGAACATGTACAAGGAAAGTATTTAAATGTGTGCGTAGTGCTCACTCACACATTTATAAAAAGTGGAATCACTTAAAACGTTACGTTTTGTTTCGAACACGAAATCTGGACACTTTACAATCTAAGGTTGTGATTTTATTTGGGGATATTTTCTACTATATTATTTACAAATAACGGGTTTTAACTATAAAAATACTTGGAAAGTTATAACTATTAAGGTGAAGTAATCTTTATACTAAAACTATCTAAGTGTATAGGACTGACTGCTAAAAGTGTAAAAAAAACAAGTGTTAAAATCAAAAGGAAAATTAAAGAAAAATTAACCCCAGGCGCAAAAAAAATAGGTGTTATAAATTAGAGGGCTACGATTGTGCGTCTGTGTATGGCACCATAGCTCTTAAATGGGTGAACCGATTTGAATGTTTTTTTTTTAAACTGTTTTCTAGCGATCGGTTAATCAAACCAATAGTCCCCACAGTCTTCAGCAATTATTTATGCGTTTTGAGGTTTTGTATTTCTAAGAGTAAGAGTATTTTCTCTAATCGTGCAAATATACACTTGTTTTTTTCTAACTACATACACAAACAATAAAATTATATACCATGCAAAGTCAGCAACAGAAGGCATGGAAAAATAAAAACAAAGTGTAAAAATAAACAAATTAATAAACTTTCATAACAATTTTATTTGAATTCGTAAATAATTAAAAAAATAAGATTTATTGATGATCTGTGATGTCCAAAAAAAAAAGGTAAAGAAATATATGCATTGATTATTATCGTTCTAACGATAAAAAAGCTTTACTTTTTTTATTAAAGGGAGGTGAAATTAAAGATATTTAATAAAAGCATGTGATTATTATATTAGACACTGATCACTACATTCATTTCTATTACTCACAACATTTTTCAGTGCTTGGAACCACGGTTTCTGTGTTGCAATAAGAAAATATTTATTCAAAGACAATTGTTTATAGGTACGCAGATACAATATTCGCTAGAGTCCGCGCCACCACAAACCACCTTTAGCTCCCATTCACAAGAGCGCTTGAAATGCGTTGCGTTAAAAAAGCGCTTAGTTGGAACAAAAAGGTAAATTGAACTTAAATGTCATTGCTCAGCACTTAAAATCGAATACAGTTCGAAAAAAAGCGCCGCGATTTTAAAGCACTGAGGTGTGAACAGATACATTTGTTCTATTTCGGCGCTTTTTAAACGCCGGCACAAAAGCGCGTCTTTCACTGATCTGTGGTGTGTGTGATTAGTGCATCAAATTGCATCAAAAAAATGTGTGGTGGCGCGGATTCTATGCGCTCGATGGTAAAGACTGTCGAATCACAGAACACTATGTAACAGAGATGTGAAATAATCTGGACTCTCGTGAGCGATATGTATCTAGTTTAATACGCACCACAATCTTTTGTACGTAAATTGTTTACGTTTTATTTTTTGAAAAACAAGCCTAAAATATGTATCAAAATGTCTAGTTGGCAAGAATTAACAGGTTTTTAAGTTCTGCATTAATGTGGTCACTAAAGGCGATATCGTCGCGCACGCAGCGTCAATACTCTTGAAAAAATATATTTAAATCACCTGACAAAGAAGAAATTCTTACACAAATAGTCCGGTCAATTTAGACATTCGAGGTTACAAAGCGTGCCTGTCCCTGTGTTCAATTTACTTGCATCCAAAATGAAGATGATGAAGAAGCAGGAGAAGAAGATCGAGAAGAAGAACAAGAATTTGAAACTTACGAATGAGACGAATAAACTTCAACACTTTTTTTTCATTTACATCGCTTTTATCTTTCCCAATCTTTGAACATTTCCGTCATTTTGCAATAGTTTTACAATAAACAGGATCACAACTGACCCGTGGAGTAGGCCTACTGGGGAAACCACGTTAAAAAAAACGCGCTAAGTACACTACCTCATTAGATGCATATGACGATAACAACTTTTATTACTTTTTGAATCGTTATATCTCTGAAACGGTGGCTCGTAAGAAAAAAAGTATTAACACATTTTTATAGATAATTTTATGATCTACAATTTTTGTCTGGGGTACTTGTATGATAAAACTTACCGTTTTGCTGAAAATCGCGAAAAACTATTTTTTTTTACCTTTGACCTTGAATATTTTTTTTTCCTTACAGGGGAATGATGGGGAACTTCTAGACATTGTTTATAATTATGTTTTGAACAACTTCACAAAAATTCAGCTTGCTGGGACTTTATGTAATTTCACTCACATTTTTTTGTCTAAATTGACCGGACTAAAAAGTAAGCTGTTATGTTACTAATTAGGTAACTCAATAATCTTACGATTTATTGATTTCTGAGTTACAAAAAATCTAAATAAACAGTTGTCTGAAAGTAAATCGGGTTTTTCGGACCTAAAATAAAGCGTTTTTTTTTTGAGAAATTGTGACTGCTGCTTAATAAATATTTCGTTCTCGCAGAGGTTAGTGTTATTGGACAATAGCTGAACGGCGTGATTCTATGTCTGTTAATTGATTTTAAAGTAGCCGTACCTGTTTCTCGCAATAATAGTAATTACTTCGATGTACTGGTTGATCCATGAACATCTGTTTTGACATTTTCACTCCGGTCAAAGGAAGTGTCATTTTGGCAATTTTTATTTAGCACTATTTACCTAAATTATCTCTTATTTTCCACAATATTTTTCACAGGTCACTTAATAAAACCTTTATTAATTTTTGTGTTAATTCATCTGGATAATTGTTTAAAAAAGTCTATTGTGACACTGGCAGATCAGTCATTTTAAATGATTCTTAACGACACTTATGTCAAATTTGACAAATTAACCCTTAAAATGAAAATAACATTGTTGAAAAGTCATTTTAGCATTGATCTTCATCTATCCATCTAGCACTAATTAATACTAGGCACTATTTGACAATTGATATAATTTAATTATTGATAACACATATTCAGTTATTGAGATTTTTAAAACCATTTTTTTTCAGCACAATATATTTATTTTTATTATTTATTCGGTAATTTAACACACTTTCTTATCAATATTACTATCACTGTTTATTACAAAAATACATTATTCAGTATTCATTGTAGTCGTCACAGTCAAATAACTATAAAAATGAATACACTTTTCACAGTAATGTCACTACAAGTAAACATGCAAAATTATGACATTTACTTCAGAATAAACACAGCGCTTTGTATTTCCGCTTATTACAAAGAAATGTGTCAGTTTTGATCCAAACAAACTTACGTTGTTATGAAAAGGTAAAATATTTGGGTTTTAAACTAATGCTTTCATTCGGTTGTGACTGTTTTACAATCCATAAATGTAAAGCTAATTATCTCAGGAAGTACAGATTCGAATTCAACTAGCACTTTATTATCCTAGGGGTGAAAGTAACTTATCAAGTCTCGAGACGGGGTTTGGACTTGTTTTTATGTGATCATCATATGTGTCCTCCCACCCTGGTCAGGACGGGACTGGAACTGACTAAAATCCACGGTGTTCCTTCAATAGCCCTTTACATTCCAGGATCACGGTTACTTGATAAGTCAGTCCCACGACCCCGGCAGATCAAGGTAGGCCTAACTTAATAAAGGCTTAAAAAAAAACGTTACAGAAATAAAATAACTTCCCCAGTTTAGATTGTTTCGACCGACAGACAGTTGTGACATTTTATATACATATTTTTTCTGTGACACAAGCAAACATCTCTGATACGGTTATCACGACTTATCACAGTTTTGTAACTGACAGCCAGGACACGTTTTTAGATAACTCTGATGTGACGTATATACACACAGCATGTATTTTGTAAACAAAGTAAAAGAATGTTATGAAATTCCGCTCAAACTGGACCAACTACTTTTTATAGTTTAACAGTCATATAGGAAGAGGGACCATCTCATTAACCGTGACCCTGGAACGTAAAGGGCCATCCCAGGGTGGGAGGACTCATTTGATGATTTTACCACGTAAAATTAAAAAAAAAAAAGAGTTTTAGTATTATAACGGTCCTCCCTGACCAGGAGTATTTGCGTGTAATGTAATAATAATCCATATTCGATTTTCTTTGAGAATTTGAAAGAAAGAAAAAAAACGTTTATTGGCACACGCCACAAGTGCACACAGTAATACAAAGAAACAAAGAAAAATAAATTAAAACTAAACAATTTTTAAAAGTAATATTAAGTATATCTTAGCTATTGTGACGGGGCCCCCCTCTAGAGGGCCAAAGCCTGCCGGGGTCGCGGGTCTTATCTCATTACCGTGATCCAGGAACGTAAAAGGCTATTGAAGGTCACCGTGGATTTTAGTCAGTCCGAGTCTGACAGTCCTTCCCTCCCTGTCCTGGGGTGGGAGGACTCATTTGATGATTTTACCAAGACAAAAAAATAATTAAACAAGAATGAAAGCAATATACTGTGTGACTCACGGCTGCGCCAAATAGGCCCATTTCAGCATAATGTCGGACACCTGGTGCCCGACGCTGGTTAACAATTTACAATACTACTTTCACGCTTGCCTAAAAATAACCTATTCACTCTTGAAATCAAAATCAAATATTTTTAGTTCACAAAGGCCCATGAAGGCACTTTAAAACGTCGACAACAGGAGTTCGGTTCGGGTTGGTCGATTCCATGGAGAAGAACCGGCAAGAAACTACATGGTTAGGTACTTGACATAAAGACCTAGCCCCAAGGTTATAGCTATCATATAAAACAGATTCTGGTAGGGAATTCCACACAAACAACAGTACCCTTAGCACGAATTTTCACTCTTTTACTTTACAGTATTTACAGCGTTTCTTGTATGAAAAAATGCAACAGCGCTTTTGGTGTGCGATGAAGGAACTAATTTTTTCCTTGAAAATTGTCAATTTGAAATTGTCAAAGTTCCAGTTTACTTTACGTCTCAAATACTGAAAACTCGTGCTAAGGGTACTGAATATAATAATTTATTAATGCTGCCAGTCTTCTGGGCATGTTCCCGGATAATAGCGATGTGGAGGAGTTCTTTGACGCCTAATGTCTCTTCCCATTTCGTGTTTTTATTTTAGTAATATTTTAGTATCTTTTGTAAATATTTAAATTTAGTTTTATTATTGTATTTGCATGTTGTAATATTTTATAAAAGATCTTACCTGGTTTGTAAGAACACTCTTGAGTTGTATACATTCGTCTCGCCTTCTATCTAACTCTTTCTGCATCACGTTCATTTGTTCTAGAAGATAAAATATTACACATTTAGTTTTTTTAAACGTTTTCACCACCCTAGGATTTTTTTCCTGCACGCGTAGCATGGCGATTCTATCTCTATTCTACCAAGAAAAGACAAAGTTATTTCATCGTTATTTCTACACAAATCGACTGTTATTTTGCACAAATATGACACGTTTCTGACACCATTAAGGAATAGAAACATATCTTTTCTATATTTTACACATTGCTATGCTTAAATCGATAAAAAAATTTTACGTTCTGTCATTTTGTCTATTCTCCCGTCGACAAAACCCGTTTCTATCGCGCCATGCTACGCGTGCTGTATCTTGGGTTCGTTTACAATCCTATCGAAATTCGAATAAAATACTCCTTGGAATGGGCATCTACAGTACTTTCACAGTTATTATGTCTTGTGACTGGGACTGTAGCACCATAACTAATGCAGAATTTTTATTTTTCATTTGTTTTTTGTCTTTAAAGGCGCTTCTTCACCGGGAGCAATCGCGTGTAATATTACATTATAGATACGACTTTGAGCGTTACATTCAATACTACCTCCCTGACTGACGAGCATTCGCTTACATTTAGTATAGATTTGATACAAGGTGCGTATTGTGATGCTCGATTGTCTTCCGTCACTGATGAAATGTTCGAATCTGTAACGTTACATTACTTGGAATGCACGCGGTGAGGTGCAACTTAAAATTCAAAAGTGCCTGTAACTGGCCTACCTAAAATAAATTACTTGAATTTAAAAATTTTCGATGAGTGCACTAGTCCTTACCTATAACCTCCTTGGAGACCAGCATGGTGTCTCCAGCTGCTCGCTGCCTGTCCAGGTGTTCCCGAAGCTTCTTGTTTTCAATTCAGAAGTACTATTTCTTACCTATAACCTCCTTGGACACGAGCATGGTGTCTCCAGCTGCTCGCAGCCTGTCCAGGTGTTCCCGAAGCTTCTTGTTCTCAATTTAGAAGAACTAGCTCTTACCTATAACCTCCTTGGACACGAGCATGGTGTCTCCAGCTGCTCGCAGCCTGTCCAGGTGTTCCCGAAGCTTCTTGTTCTCAATTTAGAAGAACTAGCTCTTACCTATAACCTCCTTGGAGACCAGCATAGTGTCTCCAGCTGCTCGCAGCCTGTCCAGGTGTTCCCGAAGCTTCTTGTTCTCAATTTAGAAGTACAATTTCTTACATATGACCTCCTTGGACACGAGCATGGTGTCTCCAGCTGCTCGCAGCCTGTCCAGGCATTCCCGAAGCTTCTTGTTCTCAATTTAGAAGTACAATTTCTTACCTATGACCTCCTTGGACACGAGCATGGTGTCTCCAGCTGCTCGCAGCCTGTCCAGGTGTTCCCGAAGCTTGTTGTTCTCAATTTATAAGTACAATTTCTTACCTATGACCTCCTTGGACACGAGCATGGTGTCTCCAGCTGCTCGCAGTCTGTCCAGGTGTTCCCGAAGCTTCTTGTTCTCAATTTCCAGCTCTTCCAGCTTGTAGCGGTCTATGTTCGGGTTTGTGGGCGGCGATGAGTGGCGGTCTAGTGAAAAAAAAATGTTATTTAAAATTGCACCTTTCATCACAGTATACTTGTAGATCATACGAATATTTGTTCCGTACGGGGATTGAACACGCGACAACACTGCGTTGCAGTCGTTCGCTCAGCCACTGGGCCAACAGTGGCTTTTGAAAAAACGGGCAATATAGTAATATTCCACAACTATCACACAACGCCATCTAGTCCCAAGTTAAGCAGAGCTTGTGTTATGGGTACTAGAAAACTGATAAATATACTTATATATTTCTAAATACATACATATTATAGATAAATTACACCCAGACACAGAACAAATGATCGTGCTCATCACACAAACATTTGTTCTGGGTGGGAATCGAACCCACGATCTCCGGCATAGCATTCAGGGTCACTAACTACTAGACCAACAGGCCAGTCAATATGATCTCGTCTTGGCAACATTTAACACACCAGGTTAGGCCCGTGTTTCGTACTATGCAAATGTTTGAAGTGGTCTTTTGAAGAAAGAACCATACAGATTTAAGTGGACCTGTCCAGTCAGAGGTAGCATGAGTCTGTTATCATGTATCTCGACTCATAACGAGAGGTCAGAATTACTTAGGTATATCATCACTCAGTGCGGGTTGGCAGATGTCACATGTCTTCGAATTTTTAGTTCTAGGACATGCCGGTTTCCTCACGATGTTTTCCTTCACCGTGTTGAGAGCAGTGGTGATGAAATAAATTACACAAAGTAATGCTCCAGGCGGGGTTCGAACCCACAACCTACAATTCGTAAGTCGGGATCGATACCACTGGGCCACCACTGCTTCTATGTATATGTACGAGTTATATTAATATGGATTGTCCAAGGATTTCTAGTAGACAATCCCGTGTTACAAACAGTCTTACAAATAAATTTTACAAAAACTAAATATTTTTCATAACATTTTAATGTCATGGATTTCCGCAAAGTAACGCCTGATTCCATAATTTAATAATAAAGTGGTTTAAATTATGTAAAAGTAAATAAATTGTTGGTTTTAAAAATCACGGGAATTTTCTGCTTTTTCTTTGAAAGAGGGTATATCCACTTTATTCTTTCGCTGTAATCAGTGTAAGTACATGAATAATTCCGATCTTTGCTCATAATACAAGGAGCTCAACGATACGACGAACAATCTAAATATATCTAAAATGTAACTCAAAGGTGATTGACTGACATAGTGATCTATCAACGCACAGCCCAAACCGTAGACGAATCGGGCTGAAATTGGGCATGCAGGTAGATGTTATGACGTAGGCATCCGCTAAGAAAGGATTTTGATCAATTCTACCACCAAGGGGATAAAATAGGGGATAAAAGTTTGCATGAAACTTTGTCAATTTTATAAAAAATGCATTGTTAAGTTCCGACATCCACGCGAACGAAGTCGCGGGCACAGCTAGTACCAAATAAAGGACATTGGGTAGTTTTAGAGAAATGAGATGAAACTTACTCATAATCCTCTCCTCAAGGTCGGTAGCTCTCTTCTGTGTCCGCGACAATTCACTCTGCAGTGCTGATATCCTGTTTCTCATGCGAAGTACCAAACCAGCATCTGCCACCTAAAGGTTAACATAAGAAGATGGATTAATAGTATATTTCATTACAAGTGCGGAAAGGCTGTCATTGCAAAGAGTTCCGAATAATGTAAATGAAACCTTATCTAACTTATTAAATTCATTTTTCAATAGCCAGATAACCTCTACCTGAGAAAATATCTCACACACGTCGAGCTTCATTGTCTCGGCACTTTTCTGGTGGTTGTCACTGTTGATTGTGGCTCTCAGGAGTTGCAGTGGTTTGGGAATAGTGTAGTGGGTTTGTCTACAAAAAAAAAGTCCCTCCCGTCCTGCCCTGGGTGGGAGGACTTCTTTAATGATTTTGACACGTAAAAAAAATGGGAAATTCTTACCGGTTGTGTTGGTCCATTGTGTGAGCCTGCTGACCAGTTGACAGCCTCCAGCGCCGGGCGAGTGCTCTCCACAGATCTGACTGAGCCGTACCCATAGTCCTAAGAGAAAAAGTTAACAATTTATTAGTAAAAATGTGTATACACGTAAACCACTACCTTTCCTCTTGAACGTGTGACTCGAACGTTTATTAGCGATGTTCCATAATTATTAATGTATATTTATATATAACTAGCTGTGCCCGCGACTTCGTTCGCGTGAATGTCGGAATATATCAATGTATTTTTTACCAAATTGACAAAGTTTCATACAAACTTTCAACCCCTATTTTATCCCCTTGGAGCTAGAATTGATCAAAATCCTTTCTTAGCGGATGCCTACGTCATAACATCTACCTGCATGCCAAATTTCAGCCCGATCCGTCCAGTGGTTTGGGCTGTGCGTTGATAGATCACTATGTCAGTCAGTCACCTTTAAGTTTTATATATTTAGATTAAAAGTGTATATATATTTTCTGTTTGTATGTGTATGTTTTTGTTCGTTGGTAAATTGTACACCGTAGACTACCTACAGTATTGTTTTTCCTTCACTTTTTAAATCCACCCAAAGGTTATCTTGAAAAGATCGCTTTTAGCGATAAGACCGCCCATTGCGTCACCCTATTTATAAGATATTGTTAATTGATGTATCCTGTAATTTGTATGGTGTACATCATCATCATCATCATCATCATCATCATCTCAGCCATAGGACGTCCACTGCTGGACATAGGCCTCCCCTTTCGATCTCCACATATACCGGTTGGAAGCGACCTGCATCCAGCGTCTTCCGGCGACCTTTATAAGGTCGTCTGTCCACCTTGCTGGTGGTACATAATAAAGAGTATTCTATTCTATTGTATCCGGAATCTGTGATGAAGCGCCTATACCTACAGGCATAGAAGCTACTGAGCAAGTGTCTGGAACTCCTCAAGAATCGGAGGTTTCTCAAAGCCAACAAGAAGTGGCCCGGGAAGAACCTGACGTAGACGAAAGGCGTCACTCAAGCAGGTCCCGGAAGCCGCCCGGCTACTTGACAATGTTTGCGAGATATGTAAACCAAACGTTGCTGGACAAGGTGTTGCCAGCATTTTACTCGCGTTTAGCCCAAAAAAAAATAATGTACAGTAAAACGAAGCTATTTGGATTTTTGGAGGTATTTGGAACGACCCAGAATTTCTAACAAAAACATCGATATAATTGTCGGTTGGTGTAAGGTCGAATTTATTTTACAAACTCTAGCAACACTTTGATAGTTTACGCTTACAATAAACAAACGTATTTGTAAAAAAGATATCGAAATATTTCCCAAAAAAATAGAATTATTTTATGTGGTAGGTGTTGGCCCCAAATATCGATAGATTTGTTTAAAGTTTTTTTCAGCCCTTTTCTATTGTGTCCCAATTAGCCCCATTTTAGGGTACAGCAAAAGTAGATGATTAAATTCAGAAATGTAATAATAACTAGCGGCCCGTCCCGGCTTCGCACGGGTGGACATGATGATTTTCGTCTTCTAAAACCTGCGCTGATGGTACAAACACAACAAAAAAAGAAGTAGCCGAATCGGTCGAGCCGTTTTTGAGTTATGAGCTTAGCAACACATTTTACGATCCATTTTTACCCGACTCCGCCAGAAGGAGGGTTATGTTTTTCGAGTGCATGTATGTATGTATGTATGTGGGTATATTTCTTTGTGTTGCTCTGCAGTTTAGGCTGCTTGATGGATTTTAACTTGAGAGGTGTCGTTAGATTCGTCTTAAACGTGAGAGTGTCACTGGGTACATAAAACTGTCCAAGTGCGAGTCGAAACGTCTATAAACAAATGCAATTTTATCAAATAAAGTTCGTCTTTTGAAAACCGCGCTGATCATAATCTTTATCAAAAATGCTTTAATGTTTTGTATAATTAATAATAAGCTATCTTTTTATAACGACAGATAACATCAAAATGGTTTATCAATAATTTCGATATCTAACTAATATTATAAATGCAAAACTTTGTGGGTATGAATGGATGGATGTTTGGTACTGTTTTACGCAAAATCTACTGAACGGATTTTAATGAAATTTGCAACGACGATATAATTCTACACTCGTAATAACAGGCGACCGATGTCTGTCAACACATTAGGCAAAAAAGTCTTATATTCGTCTCATTTCGACCAATCCTGTGAGCCGTAAACATACGTTGAGACAGAACAGACCTTGAGTTAGCCAATCACAACGCAGTACCCCGTCCCCCTCGCTTACGTAGTACCTCAGCCAGTTGACAGAATAGTTTTTGTTCCTTAGATCGTGCATGCGGAGTCTAGTATTATATCGTCGTTGGAAATTTGATACACAGATAGTTTATAACCTGGATTTATACAAAGGATAGTTTTTAACCCGATATTTGGGATATTTTTCGAGTTATAGCGGGTGAAACCGTAGCAATAGCTAGTATTTATATAAAACTTACATCTTCAACTGTAGTTTCCTGCTGTGAGTTGTTGCTGGCATCCGACAATGACCGTCTGTGCTCCTTGGGGGCTGGTTTACTGCAAGAAACGTACGAAAATTGTAAATACCTATAAACACGAACGAAAAAGTCATCATCTGCCTGCCTTTTCCCAACTATATTGTGGTCGGCTTCCAGTCGAACCAGATGCAGCTGAATATCAGTATTTTACATGGAGCGACTGTCTATCGGACCTACACAACCCAGTAGATAGGTAATACAATATCCCATTTTAAGACTTATGAGCTTCTGACTAACAGTAACGACTGTCAAAGATCTACAAATGACAGCTCGTAACTAAATAATTACAGCCGCACAGTCCGATCTTCCTGGTTAAGCTACGCCTGCCGAGGTTGGTCTTTGGGTGGGTGACCATCTGTCTTAATGAGTTTCCTCCGTGCCTCGTAAAGCACGTAAAGCCGTTGGTCCGGCTGTCATTTGTAGATCTTTGACAGTCGTTACTGTTAGTCAGAAGCTCTAAAGTCTGACAACCAGTCTTACCATGGGGTATCGTATTACCCAGTTACTTGGTTGTGGAGGTCTGATAAGTAGTCGCTTAATGTAAAATACTGATATTCAGCTGCATCTGGTTCGACTGGAACCATACTCCAATTTTTTTTTATCGTGTTAAAATCATCAAATGAGTCCTCCCACCCCGGGCAGGGCAGGAGGGGCTGTCAGACTTGTACTGACTAAAATCCACGGTGTCCTTCAATAGCCCTTTACGTTTCGGGAACCCGACCCCAATATAGTTAGGAAAAGGCAGGCAGATGACGCAAATGATGAGATATACCCCATCAAATTACAACTCACCTCTGTAGAGAGTCAATTCTCTCCTGCAACTCATACTGCGCTGACAAGAGTTTCTGTCGACTCTGTCTTTCTGCTTCTAACTCTGCGTTCAACGCCTTCTTCTCTTGTTCATGTTGTTTGTCGCGTTCTGAGGAAGAAATTAACATAAGTTTTTTAAAATTTGAAGTATGGTCAAAATTGACCTTTTTTAGGCGGTAAAATCGTCAAATGAGTCCTCCTACCCAGGGCAGGCTGGGAGGGTCAGTCAGATTTGAACTGATTAAAATACATGGAAGCCTTCAAAGCCGTTACGTACCACGGTTGCCTGGAAAGCCTCGTCTTCATAATCGGCCATGATGGCCGTGTTTGCCGAACAGAAGGAGACGGCGCTATACCAGAAAGCAAGATGCAAATAATTCTATCTCGATTCTTAGTATAGCGCCGTCACCTTCTGTTCAGCAAATACGGCCATCATGGCCGATTGTGAAGAGGAGGCTTAAGACAGTGTCGCGACTCCATCAAAACTATCCTGAGTCGTATCACATGACATTTGGTTCCATAAAAATTCGTTCAGTTTGGTTCTGTAGTTTTTATTTTATGAGTATTATTTTATGTGTAAAATAAAAAATTAACCGACTTCATAAACGTAAAATAAAAACTTTTTTACTTTTTTTGCCGAAGCCGAGCCCTATGTAAGGGAAATATAAATACAAGACCTTTTTTAGATTTTACACTTATTGTTCTTTCATAAGCCGGTCCTACTTTACCGACTTCACTTAAAAAAAAAAAAAAAAAGGTTGCACTCCAGGAGTGCCGGTAGAAGTGAAAACTTTTTTGTTACTATGTTTTATTTTTAATTTGAATGACGTCTTACTCATTTTCGATCAGGGTCACGTGACCCTGACGCGAGTTTTGGTCACGTGACCCTGACGCGAGTTTTAAATTTTTTACCCATTACAGAAAAAGTGTACAACGCCGCTAAAGAAGTTTTCACTTCAAAAAATTAAAGTAAAAGAGAGGAAATCATTCAATTAGTGTTTTCAATGTCACAAACTAGTGTTGCAATTTATTTTACGACAATTTTGTACCTACCTTTGAATATTTTTGTTAAAACTAGCGTCCCGTATAGGGTTACCATAATGTAAATAGAGAGATGCCTGTCTATGGTACCTAAAATGCCTGAATTTTCAGAAAAACGCCTGTCTAAAGCAAAACGCTGTAATAAGTAAAAGCCAACAGATAATAATGAAGAAGGAGATTTTTATTCCTGACATTTGACAGAGGATTTTTTTAATTTTCCCGTGTTATTCGATTGCGGGCGCGAAATTCAAAAATGCCTGTCTCAGATCAATGCCGGCCGCACGCCTGTCTAAACCTTAAAATGCCTGTCAAATGCGGCAAACGCCTGTCATATGGTAACCCTAGTCCCGTACCAGTTTCGAACAGGTGAACATGATATATATAGCCAATGTCATTGAGGGTAAATGTAGTTTTCTAATGGTGAAAAACATATTTGAAATCGGCACAGTAGTTTTCGAGTTTATTCATTGCAAACATACACACAAAAAAACTGGGAAAATAGAAATATTTCCTCTTTTTGATACTTGTGTAGATTACCTCTCCATAACTGCGCCCGAGTTTTGAACTCCTGGGACCACTCCACTAAGGCACTTTCATACGCGTTGCTTGTCTCATATTGTTTCTTTGACACATCACTGATTACTTCTGACACCAGCATTTTTAATTTATTTATTTACAAGAGTAACACTGAATGGTTTCAAGGCATTCACGACTTAAGGACTAGTATCCATGGTCACGAATAAATATAAAAAAAAAAATCAAGGCATTCTAATTTCAAAAAATTCAAAAGGAATCGTATTTTTTTCGACATTACAGTTCCATATTAAGTTGGTCACTTTTAGTATTATAAGTTGTTTATATTCGATTTTTTCGTTTGTATTGGTCACTTTATCGGTATAAATTACGAAACTTTTTCAACGGAATATTTACTTTTTTTTTTAATTTTAAAGTTTAAACTTTTTCTCTGGCCTTCATACAATATCATAAACACAATATTGTTTTAACTTTTTGTTATTAATTAAAACGTTTCCAAAGTTCTATAATCCTTGAAAGATCTTTACAACACTTCCATTATGTTTAACTGTATTATTTGTTAATGCCAATTTATTAACAACTTTAAATTAACACAACGTTAAAATCACGCAAACACAGATCTTCAAAAACTGTACTACCTTTTTTCGTCACATTTTAAAAACACATAAACTCTATGCTTTAGAAAAAACACCACTTATTTCACACGTAGATCATCATTTTGAAGAAATTTTCCCAAGAATGTTGGCTTCCACTCGAACCAGATGCAGCTGAATATCAGTATTTTACATGGAGCGACTGACTATCGGACCTCCACAACCCCTATTAGGGGATAACACGATAGCCCGACTGGTTGACACTTTCCAACTTCTGACTAACAGTAACGACTGTCAAAGATCTACAAATGACAACCGGAACCAACAAAATTACGGAGGAAATCCGGAAAGTGATAAATGGTCACCCATCTACAGACAGACGCTAGCAAGCGTTGCTTAACCACGATTTAACTGATCACTATTAAAGTTGGGTACGAAACACGTATATTTTTGTACGTTTACAAAATTATTTGCCAACACGGCTGCTTAGAAATCGATGGTACATGGAAGTAATTAATTTTTCCGTTATCAATATTGTTATCACTGTGATATCTTGCCTAATGTTCGCCTTTATCAATACATTTATCAACGGTGTTAAAGGATCGTAAATATTGAATGCTTTGGTGGTTTTTCGTGTCCTGTTTTGAAAAGCAACAATGGGTTCACATTTGTTTATACAGGGTGACTTTTTTAGCACCGTCCAAAATTTTTCTAGGCATTAGGTATCAATCACTAACCCCATTTTTGAAAAAAAAATCGATACTTCAAATTGTCATATTAAATTATTTTCTCATCCGCTCTGCGTGGTCACTAAGCTAAACGTTAATAATTTACACTTTCCGACGCACGAAACGGGTAGAGCGCAGCCCGCTCACCCCCCGCCCCGCCCCGCTACACCTGAGAGACACGTCACAGCGCGGTGTCCAGATTCATCAACTTTTTATAGATAACATTGAGACGTGATATCTCGATATTTTTGTATTGAAATACAAAAAGAAAAAACACGTATTCAATGATTTTTGCCAAAAATTAATATATTAAAATTTGGATGGTGACTAAAAAATCACCCTCTAAGTAACTGAAGAAAATTGTGATAAAAATGTTACAGTAAAGATGATTTTTGAGGAAATAAACCGTAATAGTTATTTATGATACTAGTGCGGTAAGTTGGTTTTTATAAACGAGTAGACAAATGTAAGCCCGTGCCGAAGTCGAGGGCTTACCATAGTCACGAGTTTGTATACACCAATTTCTGCACGTGTGTCATACAATGTTTTTCAACAGATTTGTACAACATTTGCTCGAAAAGTGTATTTATAAAGCCTGTATAGTGTATACATTGTTCGAAAACTAAAAATTACGCACCATACAACGGAACGTGCGGTAAAATAGATACTCACATAAGTACTTATATTTTTAACTTAAAAAAAAGTAAGTTGTCTTGTTAAAAATTGAAAACAATAAAGCTAATCGTTTTTTAGTGTTCATATTTTTAATATCTATTTAATCAAACTGCTTTGTCGGACAAAAGCGCGTCATACTCATTATCATAAAACTTTACAAGATAAAACTGAGTTACATGCATTTTAAAAACATTTTATTAGTTCAAGGTAATTATAACAATGTTTTTGTAAATGGCAAATCAATTTATTGTTTTTTATTTTTGAAAAAGTTATTTTTTTATGCTAGCTGTGCCCGCGACTTCGTTTCATACAAATTTTCATCACCTAGGGGATAGAATTGACCAAAATCCTTTCTTAGCGGATGCCTACGTCATAACATCTACCTGCATGCCAAATTTCAGCCCGATCCGTCCAGTGGTTTGGGCTGTGCGTTGATAGATCACTATGTCAATCAGTCACCTCTGAGTTATATAGATTTAGATTAGATTTAGATATTCAACCCAAATTATTGTCAAGTACGTAATCCGTAGTACCGGTAATATAACATCGTCCAAATACACATAAGCAAAAAATTTTCATAAAATAAAAAATACTGAACCAAACTGAAATAAATCTTATCTCATTACCGTGACCCCGGAACATAAAGGGCTATTGAAGGACACCGTGGATTTTAGTCAGTACAAGACGTCTGACAGTCCTTCAATAGCCCTTAACGTGCCAGGGTCACTTTAATTCGGTAAGTCCAGTGTCGTCAGCAGGCTTTGGCCCTCAAAAGGGGGGCTCCGTCATCATACTGACGCTCTTTGAGGTGCGTGTGGAACACAATGCGTCGTCGACCCGGACATGGTCCATGGTCGGACAGCGGGTCACCCATTACTCGCTGTCCGAACATGGACCATCTTCAATAGGGTAGTTTCCAGGGTCAAAATAATTACATTCTATTTAGTCCGTATTTTATATTATAAAAAAATATTGGACACGTATTTTTTCTTTTTTCGATTAAACAAAAAATAACAAAGATAATAGCCTATTTAAGTTACCTGTGATGTCACTGTGCGCGAAAAATGCCACGCATCGTGACGTCACACGTAACTTTAATAGGCTATATCTTTGTCATTTTTGGCCTAATTTACAAATAAAAAAATACGTGTCCCTTATTTTTGAATAATCTAAAAGACGGACTAATTACATTTTTTTAGGCAACTAGCCTATTACTATTGAACTCACCTTCAATCGCCAACTCATAATGTTCCTTCATACTCTTCAACTCGTTAGCCAGTTTCTCACTCTCTCCCTCCCACGTAGCTCTGTTCTGCTCATACTCCTCTTTCAAACTCTTCTTCTCTTGTATCAGCTGCTTGTTGCTATCTCTTTCTTTCTCCAACTCTAGTTGGAGAGATGCTATTAGATCGTTCTTGCTGAATAAGTCGACTTTGAGTGTTTTTGTTTCTATTTCTACTAGTTTTAGGAGTTCTAGTTTGGCCCTGTAGAAAAAAGATGAGTTTAGAAGAATAATTTAACTATTAGTCCAATCAACCAAGAGTTATAGAAAGAAATTCTTGGAACACAGTTTTTTTACTACGTAACTTTTTTTGAACCAGTTAAGAGGTGAACATATGAAAAACATATGAATATTTAAAATACTTTTTTTGGCACCTTCACTCATTTTTTTTTATTGGGACAAACCCACCACACTATTCCCAAACCACTGCAACTCCTGAAAGCCAGAATCAACAGTGGCAACCACCAGAAAAGCGCCGAGACAATGAAGCTCGACGTGTCCCGGAGAATGAATTTCTCATTTATGTTGACAACTAAAACTTGACCAAAATAATAAAAACGCCAAAATTGTCAACATCAATAAAGTGCTAAAGGTTCCTAAGAAAAATTTCCAGTATCTCCTATGGATGTGGGTTTCACCCTTTTGGCCAATTTTAAAGAAGGACCCTGTATATTAAAACGGATTAAAAAAATCTAAAAACCCACGTTTTTAAATTTCCTAAAAATAAGAAAATTACCCTACGGGGCTGAGAGAGGGGCCACTCAAAACGTGGGGGCGTATATTATTTAAGGGATTATTTATAGGATTACATGACGTGTATAGATCGTGGGTGTAACTTGCAAAGATATATGCCCCGTAGGGTTATTTATCATGGGGGTGGATTTCAAACAGCCAGTCTGCCATCTTGGACTTCCGCCATATTGGATTTATTATGACGTTTCTTAACTAGTCATGTATTGTCATCAGAACTCAGAGCGTGTGCAAAATTTCAGCCTGCTAGCTTATCGGGAAGTGCCTCAAAATTGAGTTGCAAAATTCCAACCAGAACGACAAACAAACATACAAGAAAAGTGAGTTTACATATATTTTTTGCTGTATCTATCCGTGATATCACTTAGGGCCCTATCAGAATACCAGCGCTGTGACTTTAAGGTCACAGCATATGTGCTGAGATAGTGGCTTTTTGGCCTCGTACAGGACGCATCTTTGCATCTTACTATGTGTTTTTTTTTATATTAATAATATGATTTCTGTTATTTTTTTTATTAAGTATTCATTTTATGTTGTTGTTCTGTCCTGTGCTGTGTGAGTCCAATGAAAACTTTTTCTTTCTTTCTTTATCTATCTATCTAATATCTTTAAACGAGCAATTCTTGTATATATATAATCAGGATCTCGGAAACGGCTCCAAGGATTTTCATGAAAATTACAGATTAGGGGTTTTTCGGCTCTAGGAATCGATTTATCAAGGTCCCAGGTTCGAGAAAAGCTCGGTTCTCAAGATATAGACATTTTAAAAACCGAGCAAAGCTCGGTCAACCAGATATTAAATAATTAAACAGTGAAAAGTGAATATCATAATATATCCTTCCTTGGTAGAAAAGTGAGTGTATAAAAAGATGGGAAAAACTTACTTCAAATCCACAATCTGTGCCATGAGCGGCTCAATAGTCTTGTTCTTCTCCATGGCGTCTCCCAGCCTCTGTTGTAGACTGATAATCTTGTTCTCCAACCCTTTGTTGAGAGACTTCACGTGGTCGAGGCTGCGAGCTTCGATGCGCAGGCGCTTGTATTGACGACGGGCGAGGAAGCGACGGATCTTTGGAGGGGGAGAGGGGTTTATTTTTTTTAATGTTAAGTTTTTTTTTGAGGGAAGAAAAACATCAGCTAGGTACCTGTTAGTAGAAGTCCCGTAAAAATTGGCTAAGCCATTTCAGAGAATGATAGACAGACAGGCAAAAAATGTTATTTTGCCTATTTTGGTGTATGTACCTTATGCATTCGTATGCATGTAGCAAAAAGAACCGTTATTTCAATATTACAAACAGATACTCCCAATTTTATTTATATGTATTGATTTTAAACTCTATTATCATCATCAGCCTATAATGTACCAAACACCCAGACCCGGAAAAACTATTTGCAGATCATAATTATAGATATTTGTTTCGTGCGGGGTTCGAACCCGCGACACTTTTAAAGACTTCTATTAATTATTAAAATAAAACCTTATACTTACAGAAGCCTGTGCTATAATGATCTGTCTTCTCATCCTCTTGACGCGTTTGCGCGCGAGGTAGCCACGTGCGTAGCGTTGTATGGTAATGACCTGAAGAAAAAAACAAGTTAAAGGGGATGCTCCAACCAGCCCGCGAAATTCAAATTTTCTTACGTTTTTTGCAATTTGCAGGCCAGTGACATGTTGTAACTTTATAAATATATGAGTTGCGGTAATAACAAGTATAATTTTAAATATAAAAATTATCAAAACATTCGCTCCATCAGCTCTCACATAGAAAAGGTGCATCATGTTAAAATCTCCGAAATCTAACTACGATGCAGCTTTTCTATGTGAGAGCTGATGGAGCGAATTTTTTGATAATTTTTATATTTAAAATTATACTTGTTATTACCGCAACTCATATATTTATAAAGTTACAACATGTCACTGGCCTGCAAATTGCAAAAAACGTAAAAAAAAATTGAATTTCGCGGGCTACATCGACGCAATCACCTTAAGTGAAAATACTGGTAATATTCCATTTTCTAAGGTTCTTTTTCGTTGCTTTTTCAGCTTAACTAATGACCTGCGGTCTAAGGGACTTTGGCGAAAGTTGATTTGACTCACGCAGTAGATGGAAATAGCGGATTTTTTCTGTCAGCCATGTGTTGTGCAGTGGTCTCTCAGACCTTATTTATTGACTTAATTTATATTGTACTAGCTGTTGCCAGCGGCTTCACCCGCTACAACTCGAAAATTATCCCACGGGAACATAAAATCGGGATAAAAGCTATCCTATGTGTTAATCCAGGTTATAAACTATCTGTGTACCAAATTTTAGCCAAATCCGTTCAGTGGTTTTTGCGTGAAAGAGTAACAAACATCCATACATCCATACATACAAACTTTCACCTTTATAATATTAATAGGATTTATTTCTATTAGATACTTATTATTTTCTTGAATTTATCATTGAACACTTAATAAAAAGCAGTCATAGGTAATACATTCAGTTTTTTATGCTACACACCACATAAGACAGTGACCTGTCACACCGTACCTCACAAGTTACATTACTATTACTTTTTGCATTGACGTTGTTTTATTCTGTCTCCTGCTTAATATGGAGGCAAATGGAAACATATTTTTCGTACTCCTCAATTATTATTTTCTGACTAATTACGTTGCAGGATCCAAGAAAGTTACATTCATTATCCGGGACATGGGCTTCAGTGTCTCGACGCTTTTCTGGTGGTTGCCACTTTTGATTCAGACTTTTAGGAGTTACAGTCATTTGGAAATATAGTAGTGAAAAAAATGACCCATCTCAATACATACTACATAGTAAAGTGGTCTGTCAGACCACACGTCACCAGTAATGTTACTAATACTCACCGCTTTAACCTTCCTGCGGTCTCTATACAGATTCCTGGCCAGGTAACCTCTGGCATGTGCTTGTAGTCCGATGGCGAGACGACGCAATCTCTGGTACTTGAGTCTAGCAAGCCACCCGCGAACGTTACGCTGGATTTTAATCGCGGCGCGATTGCGACGGATCTCTTGGGCGCGTCTGTTGGCATGATTAACAGCACATTGAAATAAGGGATTTCAGTAGAAAGGACCAAGGGCAACAATATATGGAGGCTGGACCATCGCTCAACAGCGATAAAACCTATGCCAAATAAACATTGAACTATGATATATAATTATTCTTCAAATGTGTAAGGTTTAACACGCCATACTAAAAATATATCGTATTTACCACGCGCTTCTAATGACACCTGGCCCTGCAGTCTCAACAAATATAACGCAAAATCGCTCGTGAAGTGTAATCTATGTCAAATTTCTTTAATAGATTTTCAACTTTATGTTTTCGAAATAAAGTTGAAAGTCTATTAAAGGAATTTGACAACGATACGACTTAGCGACCAATTTTTGTCGCTGTCTAATGTTGAGACTGCAGGGGCCGTTTCGAATACTTTGTTATCGTCCCACGTTAAATTAAAAAAATTTCGATGCGCGAAATCACCTTGTTGGCGCTCGAATTCGACTTAGCTGCCATAATAAGAAATGCATAACATCCTCAAAGCTTTCAGTTTTCTGTTTCATCGCTGTTGCGCGATGGTCTAAGATGACGCAAGGTCCTTTTAGAAAATATTTTCATGCCTCAGATCAAAGAAATAGGCAGACAGAACGCTCAGAACACGCGAGTGTCTCCAACAAAGTTAACACAAAATCAAATAGAATTACATTCCATAATGTTTTCTTTGTTTTTGAGAACAACTTTTACGATGGTTAAAGACACGAGACGGCATATTTTGGCAAAAAACAACGACGACGCGCAGCTTGGTACGACGCGTAGCTTGGTACTGTCACGACTTTGTATTCGACTTTGATTTTGTATAAACTTTGGTGGACCCACTCGCGTGTTCTGAGCGCTCTATCTGCCTATTTCTTTGATCTGAGTTTTATGCAGTAAAATACTCCATTGGATCTCTTTCAAAACGCAATTTTCAACAATCAAGTCCCTCCCAAAGAAATCCCCTCTTACCTCCTAGCCAGGAACCCTCTGGCCCTCGCCTGCAGCGCCCTCAGAGCGGACATGATCCTCAGATACTTCCTCCGAGCGATGAACCGTCGCACACAGCTTTGTACCCGCACGCAGTACTCCCGCTGAATGTCTGCACGGATCTTTTCTAAGTATGCAACCTGGGGAGGAGAAAACACGTCGAGGTTCTAGAAAAACCGATCAAAATGAAAGTCGAACTCGCGCACGAAGGGTTCCGTACCATTATCTATATTTGGTGCCAGTTAAGATGGCAAAAGCGGACATTGACCCCTACCTAATAAGTCCTCGTATAATGACATAAGCTCAGAATTAGCATTTATATAAAAAATACCGAATAAATTAGTAAGTATATTGTAAGGATATAAGTACTTTAGTATTCATAAAATATCAAAATATTTCACCTATACCTAAGATTTTATATTATTTTTATATTTAAGACTCACAAGTAAACCGCTATTGCCATCTTAACTGGCACCAACTATATACGCGCATATGACGTAGAGTTGCCCGTTATACAATACCATTATTATCGTCTACCCAGCGCTCGTCCTACCCCTAAATGTTATCTTAACTCAATGATTTTTTAGAATGCTTCTGACACAGTAAAAAACTAAGTTTATAGGTTTTCTTTTTTCAAAAGGAAATCTAAGGCACCTGTAACTTTCAAACTATTATAAAAATTTGAAAAAAAGAAAACCTATAAACCTAGTAACCCGGTTCATTGAAGAAAGGATTCTTAAATGGCGGCGCTTATCGTGTTCTCTCGCTCGCACACTAGTGCCGTCTATACTCACTCCCGCGCGTAGCGTAAGCAGAAAAAAAACAGTCTTGATGTCTTGACGCGCTCAGTGATCTTTTTAAAGAATATTGACTACTGTTTTCTGTTATTTTTCCGTCGTTACCTGTTGATTATTGTTCTTGTAATTTTGTATTATTGTCAGGTTAAGTTTGAGAAATTATTGTGCTCAAGTCTTCTTTTTTTATTTTTTATTTGAAAAAAAAAACTTTATTATTGAATCTGATATGCTGACTTTACTATCTGTCAACTCAAGTACAAGCCGCCATTTTAGATTCCTTTCTTCAATTCAAAGGCTTACAACTATGATCATTGAACATAAAGGGAATTGAAGGATCACAGGGGATTTTAGTCAGTACGAGTCTGACAGTCCTTTCACTCCACTCAGGGTGGGAGGACTCATTTTATGATTCTAAAAGGTTTCGACACTGGCCTGTTGGTCTAGTGGTTAGTGACCCTGACTGCTATACCGGAGGTCGTGGGTTCGATACCCACCCAGGACAAATGTTTGTGTGATGAGCACGATCATTTGTTCTGTGTCTGGGTGTAATTTATCTATAATATGTATGTATTTAGAAATATATAAGTATGTTTATCAGTTGTCTAGTACCCATAACACAAGCTCTGCTTAGCTTGGGACTAGATGGCGATGTGTGATAGTTGTGGAATATTAGCCCCAGAGGCAAATCTTATGTTACTACTAAGAAATAACTTTGTATCTCATTATAAGTGAACTTCATGTTTTTATGAGAAATAAATGTCTTTAAACCTATATTATTATTAATACTGTAGTTACCTGTCCAGCTCTGAAAAATATCTTGGTGGCTCCAAACTGGTACTTGTCGGGGTCCTTGACGTGTCGCGCGAGGATGCGGCCGCATGTTGCTTTTATGTTGGCGCGGTCGATCTCTTTGTGCATACATAGGAGACGGTACCTGGTGGAAAAGGAAGAATTTTATCATAAAACTGAACGATACCTAGTACAACAAAAAAAGAATTACTTAAATCGGACTTGTAGTTTAGATTGTGACTGACTGGTGACTGAGCAGTGGTGGCCCAATGGTATCGGCCCCGACTTACGAGTTGTAGGTCGTGGGTCCGAATCCCGGCAGGCGCATTACTTTGTGTAATTTATTTCATCACCACTGTTCTCAAAACGGTGAAGGAAAACATCATGAGGAAACCGGCATGGCCTAGAAACAAAAAATTCGAAGACATGTGACATCCACCAATCCGCACTGGGCCCGCGTGTTGGATTCTGGCCCACCCCCTCTCACAGAGAGGAGGCCTGTGTCCCAGAAGTGGGAACATTAATAGGCTGATGATAATGGACTTGTAGTTCCGGAGATATGCGAACACAAACATAATCAACTAAATCAGTCGATGCCAAGTCCTTACTAGAGGAGTTGTACCTTCCATCATCAGCTCAGCTACATGAGATGATGATTACCATACGCAAATACTTAAATTACTTCATAAAATTTGCGGAAAACGATGTGTGAGCCTATAAAATTTGAGGGTTGCCCTCGATTTCTCTAGGATCCAATCTCAAATCCTGACATGGTAACAATGGGACCACTCCTGAAATATCTCCTTTCGAAAAAAATTATAAATTTTAAAATCGGTCCACAATTGGCGGAGTAACCGGGTAACAAAACACACAAAAAAACATACCGTCGAATTGATAACCTCCTTCTTTTTGAAGTCGGTTAAAAAAAAGGGTACAGATGTGAAATATACAGGGTGGAATTTTGTAATGCCACCTTGAAGGAAAGTACTCTTAATACTGCAGATAGAAAATTTTACTCAAAGGAAACATTCCTTTATTTTTGAATAGAAAGCAAACTGCATTCAAAGAGTTTCGAAAATTCTCTTCGCCCACACCCGGGAATCGAACCGAAAAAAATAATTATTTAATTAATTTGAGATTTCCTGGTTTTCCTTTCATTTAATTTACCATGTGTAGAAGAGAGATTTCATCCTTAAAATTGACCCTAACGATCGATGTAATAAAAGTACAGGATATATTTTTTATTTTAGCCGGTTCGGTTCCCGGGTGTGGGAGTAGAGAATTTTCGAAAATATTTGAATGCTGTTTCCTTTCTATTCAAATATAAAGGAATGTTTCCTTTGAGTAAAATTTTCTATCTGCAGTATTAAGAGTACTTTCCCTCCAGGTGGCATTATAAAATTCCACCCTGTATACTAACTATATTATCGCTTGAGAGGAAATCAGTCAGGTAAATCTGTCATTGGCTCTCGGGCTATAACAATTTCTTACCTAAAGAAGAAGTCTTGATAGAGCCATCTCGATGGGAAGCCGGCTGCCGATATTCTGATTGTCTCCAACACACCACACGCCCTGAAACAAATATATAAATAAATAACTAAACCTTGGACATCTACACATACAAATAACAGCCGGTTGTTTCTTGTGGAACACAACAGTGTGGTTACTGGTAGTTGGAATCGCTCGGATTGCGTCGCATCGCGTTATCAACGTGACTGGCCTGTTGGTCTAGTGGTTAGTGACCCTGACTGCTATGCCGGAGGTCGTGGTTTCGATTCCCACCCAGGACAAATGTTTGTGTGATGAGCACGATCATTTGTTCTGTGTCTGGGTGTAATTTATCTATAATATGTATGTATTTAGAAATATATAAGTATGTTTATCAGTTGTCTGGTACTCATAACACAAGCTCTGCTTAGCTTGGGACTAGATGGCGTTGTGTGATAGTTGTGGAATATTATTATTAATATCTGGTTGAGCGAGCTTCACTCGGTTTTTAAAATGTCTATATCTTGGGATTGGAGCTTTTCTAGAACCTCGATAAATCGATTCCTTGAGCCGAAAAACCCCTTATCTATAACTTTCATGAAAATCCTTGGAGCCGTTTCCTAGATCCTGATTATATATAAATATACAAGAATTGCTCGTTTAAAGATATTAGATTATCAGCAAATTCCCTTAGGCCTTTCGTACACAAGGCGACTAAGTTTCCGATACCTTACGACTTCGGTATCCAAGCGGCTATCGCAATACAAACCCATAGAGGTTCGAACACAAGCACGTGTCAATGAATATCAAATTCGTAAGGTATCGAAGACTTCCGTCGCCTAGTGTACGAAGGGGCTTAGAGTTAGACAATATCGCCGCGTCAAGTGGAGGCGCCAACGACGATATAATACTAGACTCCTAATAACAGGCGACTGATGTCTGCCAACACATTAGACAAAAAAGTCTTATATTCGTCTCATTTCGACCTGTTCGAAATGCCAGACTCGCATTATTTGCGTCGACGGAGTCACTATGGTGAACCTTGTTGACAGTGGGATTATTACCCTAGGTCAAGGTTGCACATTGAAAGGAGAAACCTTTAGTATTTATGCCCATAACAATTTCTTTAATCATGTAAATATTCATCATGACATCGAAGTCCCAGAGGTGTCCGTACTAAACAGAATCATGAAAACGTCTGCAGTTGGACAATGCATTGAATATAATTATCAAAAATGACCACGACCAATCCCGTGAGCCGTAAAAATACGTTGAGACAGAACAGACCTTGAGTTAGCCAATCACAACGCAGTACCCCGTCCCCCTCGCTGACGTAGTACCTCAGCTAGTTGACAGAATAGTTTTTGTTCCTTAGATCGTGCATGCGGAGTCTAGTATTATATCGTCGTTGGGAGGCGCGGACTCTAGTCACTTACAGTACGTCATCTGCTTCATTGTCTCGGCGCTTTTCTGGTGGTCACTGTTGATTCTGGCTCTCAGGAGTTGCAGTGGTTTGGGAATAGAGTCGTTAGATTTTTTTTTTTTCATATGTTCACCGTTCAGGCAATGCAGAATCAAACTTAACGATTTTGTTTATTGTTATGACGAGGGGCATTTTTATTTTTTAAATAATCCACAACCATCACACAACGCCATCTGTCCCAAGCTAAGCAGAGCTTGTGTTATGGGTACTAGACAACTGATAAACATACTTATATATTTTTAAATACATGCATATTATATATAAATTACACCCAGACACAGAACAAATGATTATGCTCATCACACAAACATTTGTCCTGGGTGGGAATCGAACCCACGACCTCCGGCGTAGCAGTCAGGGTCACTAACCACTAGACCAACAGGCCAGTCAAAATAAAAAAAAAAGTCTCACCTGAGTTGATTGACGGCTCTAGCGCTGTCAAACATAAACGGTTCCTTGGTGTCGTTGGGCTTGATGCAGCGCACGTAGTGAGGAGTGGTGGCGGACAGAGTGGACATGAGAGCCGACAGCGACTGACGGAACTGAGAGCCCACCGTGTGCTTGGAGCCCGAGGGGCGGCGGGGAGGTTGCTGGGGGGAAGGAGATGGTTGGTCATTACTAGCTGTCTGTAACTCGAAAATTATCCCACGGGAACATAAAATCGGGATAAAAACTATCCTATGTGTTGATAGGCTAGTTGCCCTAAAAATGTAATTAGTCCGTCTTTTAGATTATTCAAAATTTAGGGACACGTATTTTTTTATTTGTAAATTAGACCAAAAATGACAAAGATATAGCCTATTATAGTTACGTGTGACGTCACGATGCGTGACATTTTTCGCGCAGGGTGACGTCACAGGTAACTTAAATAGGCTATTAACTTTGTTCTTTTTAGTTCCAATATTTTTTTATAATCTAAAATACGGACTAAATAGAATGTAATTATTTTGACCCTGGAAACTACCCTATTCAGGTTATAAACTATCTGTGTACCAAATTTTAGCCAAATCCGTTCAGTGGTTTTTGCGTGAAGGAGTAACAAACAGGGGTTAAGGCTTCCCCGAGAGCTAGGGCTAGCTTCTAAGCTGACCCGGTAAACTTCGTACCACCTCAGAACTTGATTTCTGAACGACTGTTAAATTTATTTGATTTCTGAACGACGGCACGAACATCAAATACAGTTTGGCCAGAACGGATTGAAACGGAACTAATCTTTTTGTTTTTGACAATGTTTTAAAATGTTTGATATTTGATGTAAACAAAGACCGCAGGTTTGTTAGATTTATTATTGTGCCATAAAACTAACGTAATAAGTGAGAAATAATAAAAAAAAACATTCAAAGTGCTGGTAGCGCGAAGACAGTGGCGACTTCCGGTTTTCTACAGTTTTATGTCAAGCTGTACCTATTATACTATGGAAAACGAAATTGTTGCTTTTACTAAATCCCTAATATTTTTAACATATTTTATAACTTTCCTAGACTAAATAAAAAATCATTCTAATTTTAAAATTCTACTAGTCTACTGCTTTCGCGGGCATGCGGACGGCGAGTAATGGGCAACTCGCTGTCCGACCATGGACCATGCCCGGGTGCCGCGTCGCGTCGTGTAGAGCTGTCAGCACAATGACGGGGCTTTAAATGGCCAAAACCTGTCGGAGTCGCAGGACTAACGAATTACCGTGGCCCCGGAACGTAAAGGACTATTGAAGGACACCGTGGATTTTAGTCAGTACGAGTCTGACAGTCCATCCTGCCCTACTCTGAGTGGAAGGACTCATTTGATGACATTACCGCGATAAAAAAAAATCGTAACCCATAGTACCATCACATATATAACATCGTCCAAGTACACATTATGCAAAAAATGCTCATAAAATAAAAACTCCTGAACCAAACAAAAAAAAGAAATGGGACCTAATGACAGAATTAGTAATCGTAGTTACACTTTTAAAAAAGTGCTCAACAAATGTTTAATAATATTTTGTTATATAACGGTACTAGTCTACACCTCTACTCACCGTCAAACTAGTAAGCGGCACGGAAGGAGTAGTCCTCCTCTTAGAAGGAGGCGGCAGGGTGGAGGACGCGGTGACCTCCACGGTCCTGTCAGCGAACATCGTGTGGATGAGACGGCAGCTGGTCGCACTCTTCACACACTCCAACTGTTCTTCGGACACTGTGTCGCGATTCTTCTCTAGGAAACCCCCTGATTGGTATTCTACGTTGTCCGCGAAGTGCTTGATTATGAAGGCTGTAAAAAAAAAAGGTTTAATAGATACTTTGTGGAAAAACAACCTTCTCAAACCCCAGTTTCTTGAAGTATTGTTAGCTGGCATAAGATTAGTGCACCTTGGCCACGAAGAAGTCGTTATCATCTCTCAGGCCAAGTTTTACACTAAAAATCAAACCCTGTTTTATTATACCATTAGATAATATTGCCAATATGGACCAAATTCTGAGTAGTAATGATTTACAGCAAATTAAAGGAAAACGTTTTTTTTTTTATAATCAGCTGGTTCGATTCCTGGCCAGGATTATTGAATTTTATAAAATCCAACGATGCAAGTTTTAGTTTTCAATGTTTTCGATATAGCTCAGTTTCGGATATAGCAATCACGCCGACTTGATAAATTCACCCTGTATTTATTTATTTAAACTTCATGCAACACAAAGTTCCAAGGTTCTGATGTTGTTGATAAAAGATATAAATAAGAAATATTGATAAAGTTCATGAAGTGTTGGTACCTGGCACAGGACTGATGTAACTTGGCCAAGAAGCAGGCGTCCTTATCATCTCTCAGGCCAAGCCTTACACTCACAGGCCAAGTCTTACACTCACAGGCCAAGTACTACTAAAAAGGCAAGTTTAACTCACCAGCATTCCCAAACCTTGGCTTCATAAAGTGTTGGTAGCTGGCACAGGACTGATGTAACTTGGCAACAAAGCCGGCGTCGCTATCATCTCTCGGGCCAAGTCTTACTTCCATACCAAGTTGTACCTACTCTACGGCCAAGTTTTACTTACCAGCATTCCCAAACCTTGGCTTCATAAAGTGTTGGTAGCTGGCACAGGACTGATGTAACTTGGCAACAAAGCCGGCGTCGCTGCCGCCGGGGACTCGACACTGTTCATCGAGGAGCGCTAGTACTCCTAGTCGATCTTCTATAAGATCGATACAAGGTTGGTTGTCGTAAAATTCTATCATCTCCCAGGAGATTTCTTCCTGTAAGATAAGATAAGGAGTTAAATAAAATACAGTTACAGCTTGGCCAGAACGGATTGAAAAGGAACTAATCTTTTTGCTTGTTTACAAAGTTTAAAATCTTTGATATTTGATGTAAACAAAGAAAACAGGTTTGTTAGATTTACTCGTATTAATGTGCCATAAAACTAACGTAATAAGTGAAAAATAATCAAATAAAATCATTCAAAGTGCTGGTAGCGAGAGCACAGTGGCGACTTTTGGTTTTGTACTGTTTTTTGCCAAGCTGTATGTGTTTCGCATCAAACCGAAAGCGAATAGATAAAAGTTATTGTGGCATCTATACAGAGCATTTTAATTCGTTCCAGTCGTTAAGGCCGCGCATTCTGAAAGTTGGCAACGTCACAAAAAGCTGTGAAATATTTACAAGTTTTAATTAATTTGGCAATTTTCCTGTATGAAAACAAGAAATATAGCTCTGTAGTGCACTAAAAAGGTGATATGAACACTGAATTAGATTTTGTAACCGTTTCAGGTGTCTAAAAGGCATTTGGAAAGCTCCCAAATGCTTTTTTTTTAAATGGTTGCAGGACTTATCTCATTACCGTGACCCCGGAACATAAAGGGCTATTGAAGGACACCGTGGATTTTAGTCAGTACAAGTCTGACAGTCCCTCTCGCCCTGGCTGGGGTGGGAGGACTCATTTGATGATTTTACCACGCTAAAAAAATTAAAAATTAAAAAAACTGCTTTTTTACTGCTTTGGATATTATTCGTAGATGTCCATTCCAAGGAGTAGATCTCTATGGAGAAGAACGGGCAGGAATCTCCTATAGATTTAATATTAGTATGACCTTACTTTAATATATTCGTCCTGCTCTAACTTGAAGACATGTGAGTTAAATTGTTGTTGTAGCTTCTCATTCGCGTAGTTGATGCAGAACTGTTCAAAGGAATTGATCTCGAATGTCTCAAAACCATAGATATCGAGTACACCTGTGAACAAATAAATATATTGTTAAAAAATTTCGACCATTATCATCATCTTCATCAGCCTGTAATGTTCCCACTGCTGGGACACAGGCCTCCTCTCTGTGAGAGGGAGTGGGCCATAATCCGCCACGCGCGCCCAGTGCGGGTTGATGGATGTCATGTCTTCGAATTTTTGGTTCAAGGACATGTCGGTTTCCTCACGATGTTTTTCTTCACCGTTTTGAGAGCAGTGGTGATGAAATAAAGTACAAAAAGTAATGCGCCTGGCGGGGTTCGAACCTACTACCTACAACTCGTAAGTCGGGACCGATACCACTGGGCCACCACTGCTCGCATCATCATCTGCCTCCCTTTTCCCAACTATATTGTGGTCGGCTTCCAGTCGAACCAGATGCAGCTGAATATCAGTATTTTACATGGAGCGACTGACCATCGGACCTCCAGAACAGTAACTGGGCAATACGATACCCCGTGGTTAGATTGGTTGTCAGACTTTAGAGCTTCTGACTGTGATTAACGACTGTCAAAGGTCTACAAATGACAGCCGGGACCAACGGCTTTACGTGCTTTCCGAGACACGGAGGAAACTCGCTATGACAGATGGTCACCCATCCACAGACCAACTTCGGCAAGCGCGGCTTAACCCGGAATATCGGTATGTGTGGCTGTAATTATCAAGGCACGAGCTACTCAGAAAACTTGAAATACATTTTGTAAAACTTTTTGAATCAATAAAAGGTGATTTTCTTGGACACCAGCAAGGTGGACAGACGACCTTATAAAGGTCGCCGGAAGACGCTGGATGCAGGTCGCTTCCAACCGGTATGTGTGGAGATCTAAAGGGGATGCCTATGTACAGCAGTGGTCGTCCTATGGCTGAGATGATGATGATGATGATGAAAACAAAAATCTATAGTAAACTCACCAATAAAATGTTTCTTAGCATGTCCAGTGTCGAGCGCTCTGTTGACGGCGTGCACCAACCACGCGAACAGCTCGCCGTACATGCGCTTGGACAGAGCGTCGCGAGCGAACTGTGCGCGCTGGACGTCCATACGAGATACTATTACCTGAACAAGTAAATATATTGTAGTTTAATTAGTTACTCAGACTTAGCATAAAGTCAGACTTAAGTACAAAAAAAAAACTTTTAAAAAATTTAATTATGACCCAAAAGTGTAAAATAAATTTTACTTTCGGAAGTCGGTGACTTTGTTTTTTATTGAATTGACTTTGGTCATCGACATAATGATGAAAAAGAAACAGGTTTTTCAAACAAAACAGAATATTTTTCTGTTGAGAATGTTTGAAACACCTGATAAATATTTTTTTGATTTATCACGGTTGGTTTCGTAGTAGTAAAAGTTATTGGTACCATACGTGTACTTTCAATCCACTTTCAGCACATATACAACCTTTCGTTGTTAATGTTTTACAAATGAGCATGTACAAAAAAAAACTCATTATCAGCCTAAAAATGTTCCCATTGCTGGGACATGACAGGCCTTTTTTCTTTCAGAGGGAGTGGGCCATAATCCACCAAACGAGCCCAGTGCGGGTTCGTAAATCTCAACCGGCATGTCCTAGAACCAAATATTCAAAGACATGACTTTGAATATTTGGTTCTAGGACATGCCGGTTTCTTCACGATGTTTTCCTTCACCGTTTTGACAGCAGTGATAAAAAAAATTACACAAAGTCTGGCTGAGTTTGAACCCAAGACACGTCACTGGACCACCACGGTTCTTTAAACAATAATAATAATCAATGATATTACCTCATGCGCAGACGCAATTCTTCTGTGTGTAAGCCAACGAGACAGCTCCGCCTTAGGTATACCGAGCAACGAACACACGATGCTTAGATGTTTATCGTCCTGAAAATGAGAAAAAATATAATAGAATAACATTTTAAATCAATTTATCATTATCAGCCGTAGGACGTCCACTGCTGAACATAGGCCTCTCCTAGCGATCGGACGTCGAGTCACCCATTACTCGCCGTCCATCATGGACCATGCCTGAGTCGAAGGCGCGTCTTGTCCCACCCACCCCTCAAAAGCTGTCACAAATCTGACGGTCTTAGACGGCCAAAGCTTTCCGGGATCGCGGGACTGCCTCATCAGATAACCCTGATCATAGAACGTAAAAGGCTATTGAAGAATCACCGTAGATTTTAGTCAGTACAAGTCTGAAAGTCTCTCCCTGGGTGGCTGGAAGAATCATTTGATGATTTTACCAAGAAAAAAAAATCAATCAACATCTGAATTTGTCTGTCCGATTCTCAAAGATGTCCAATCAGAAAGAACCGTCAAAAATGAAAGAACAGGAGATTGAGATACAATATTAATTTCGGCAGTTATGGGCCTACCACACGCACAAGCTTCACCACAGTTTTAGCTGCGTAAGACCGGCCCAAAAAAACATCGTGAGGAAACCGGCATTTCCTAGAACCATCGAATTCCAAGACATGTGACATCTGCCAATCCGCACTGGGCCCGCGTGGTAGAGTATGGCCCACTCCCTCTCACAGAGAGGAGGCCTGTGTCCCAGCAGTGGGAACATTATAGGCTGTTGATAATAGGACAGGCCCGGTGTTTGAGCGTGTTGCCGACCGTGTATTGTTTTTCCATGCGAAAATCTTGCGCAGGCAGACTGTGGTGAACAACGACGATATAATACTAGACTCGTAATAACAGGCGACCGATGTCTGTCAACACATTAGGCAAAAAAGTCTTATATTCGTCTCATTTCGACCAATCCTGTGAGCCGTAAACATACGTTGAGACAGAACAGACCTTGAGTTAGCCAATCACAACGCAGTACCCCGTCCCCCTCGCTGACGTAGTACCTCAGCGAGTTGACAGAATAATTTTTGTTCTTTAGATCGTGCATGCGGAGTCTAGTATTATATCGACGTTGGTGGTGAAGCTCGTTTGTGTGGTAGGTCCATTAGATGGACTCGCTCCAACAGAATGGTGGCTGAGTCCCAGCAGTGGGAACATCCAACAGATCGTGGTACTCACAGTACTGATAAATGCGCCGTCATTATCCTCATCCTGCTGGTTGTCAGGCTCGACCGCGCTCAGCTCCACGTTACCAAGGTGTAGGATAGTGGCCAGGATTGTGAACATGTCGCGTTGTTCTTGTTCTGATACGCCTGTGGAGAAGAAGAATCATTTTTAACTTTATACCCCGTCGCATAAAGTTGAAAATCTAGTAAAGACTGCTGAGCGATAGCGAACGAACCAAACGAAAATGATCTACCTATCATCTTTGATAGATTGTCAACTTTATGCAGTGGGGTATAAAGTTGAAAATGTATTAGTGACTGCTGAACTTTAACGATTGTCGCTTGCCGTTTGGCTACAGGCTCTGATAGCTGGGGGCCAAAAAGCCGGTGCAATTTTCGTTGTTTGGTTTGGGCCTGTTCTTACGATATAGTCAATGCATGTGAAAGACCGACGTATCCCTGGTCATGGTAGGAAGAAAGCGCGCTTCCTCATGACGCGTGAAAGACTGAGCACAAAAAAATAGTTATTTGTTATGCAAGGCTGCAAAGTTGATTTTTGGCGCGAGTACTTGAATTTAAAACTGAGCGAGCGAAGGATTCTAAGATTGAACCACGAGAGAAACGAGCGGTTCAAATATAGAATCCTGAGTGATGCGAAGTTTTCGAAGGTACGAGACGCAGAAAAATTTTGCTGCCGAGTGCAACATACAACTTTTCACCTCACACATCGAAGAAATGGAGTGGGGGCTCGCCTGTCAGTGTAGAAAACAATTGAATACAAGACGTGCTCGAATTTTGAACAACACTTGTGCTCTAGAGCACAAAAAGAGCACAAAATGGAGTTTTGCGCTCAGATTTTGAATAAGTAACAGAATCTTTCCGAGCGTGTGAGGTGAAAAACATAATATTATGTCTATAGGCATATTTTCATTTATTTATTTATTTATTCATATTCCTTACCTAATGTGGTGAGTGCAGATCTGGTTTCGTTGAACGTCTTAAGATCATCAACACCGTCTATATTTGGACTGCCGCCTTGGTTCAAATAGTGGAACGATTCTTGATGATCTGAAACAAATGAAATGACTACTTAGACAAACTTAACTTTAAAACATAACCGTCCTTCCACAAGAAAGATAAATATCTGTTGAACGCTTGTTTAATAAAAAACTTTTTCAAAAAAAAATGTGACCGCCTTCAAAAACAACCACAAAAAAGGGTAAAATAACCCACAAAACTTTTCTTTCGGAAGTCGGTGACTTTTTTTATTAATTTCACTGTCTCTTTTGCCACCGACTTCCGAAAGAAAAGTTTTGTAGGTTATTTTACCCTTTTTTGTGGTTGTTTTTGAAGGCGGTCACATTTTTTTTTTGAAAAAGTTTTTATTTTACTCTTTTTAGTTTAAATATTCAACCTTCAGCACTAGAACTTAGTAATCCGTAGCAGCGGTAATAACATCGTTAACATCTCTTTCATTCATTCCCTATCTCAAAAACTACTGAACCGATTTTGATGAAATTTGCAGTATTCCCTAAGTTGAATGATACCTAGTACAACAAAAAAAGAATTACTTAAATCGGACTTGTAGTTCCGGAGATATGCGAACACAAGCATAATTTTCTTACTTGAGGTGTTGTACCTTCCATCATCAGCTCAGCTACATGAGATGATGATTTCCATACGCAAGTACTTGAATTACATCATAAGATTTGCGAAAAACTATGTGTCAGCCAATAAAATTTGAGGGTTGCCCTCGATTTCTCAAAGTTCCAATCATCAGATCCTGAAACGGTGACAATGGGACCACACGGGAAGCACCAGCTTTCGAATAAAAAAAGAATCATGAAAATCGGTTCACCCAGTCGCAAGTTATGAGGTAACAAACATAAAAAAAAAAAAAATACAGTCGAATTGATAACCTCCTCCTTTTTTTGAAGTCGGTTAAAAAATAATGTCAACTTCAAAACAACATTTAAACTTATTGACACTTAAAGATTTTTTTTAAGAGAAAAAACAATTTGGCTGGGTTTGAACGTTTAACTGTAACGTGGCGGCATCTCTTGGAATAGTTACGAGGGAATAAAAGTTTCAGCTTCTTAGTGTGAGTTGCGACGATGGTCTAATTGGTAAGCGTGTATTCACACGTACCACAACCACAACACGTCGCAGCGACAAAATGTGGTTACGTGTGAATAGTGTCGCAGCGGGTTTTTGCAGTTGCGTTGTGGTACCGACAAAATGTCAATGTGGTTGCGTTGTCGCTGTCGTTGCGATGTGGTGAACACGTGGTTAAGTACTACTATACTCCGGCTTTCGCAGAGGAAATACGGCTTGACTGAACTGTTGCGATGTGGCGTTGTCGTCGCGATGTGGTTGCGATGTGGTCGTATTATACAGGTGGTCGATAACAACAGCAAAATGTGGTACGTGTCAAAATCAAAACCAAAAATCAAAATCAAAAATTGTAATATTCATTTTCAATACAAAATATATGCCCGACCATATGGCGCCGTTGTAATGTGGTTGTGACTGTGGAGTGGTTGTGGTACGTGTGAATTGACCCTAAGACGTCTGTAGTGCTTATCCAGAAGACGTGGGATCAAATCCCACTTGCAGCTGAATTTTTCTTCAAAAACTCATATGCATCGCATGCTTTTACACGTTTAAAAATAAATTATTTTATTAACAGATAATAAACTTACCTAGATGTAACTCGGGCATCTGCTGCGCCGCAGCACATAGCTGGTAGAAAATATGGTAGTTTCTTTCTCCGGAACTCTGGTACACGACGCGGGACTTCTCTAGAAGGTATGTGCGCATGCTCGCGCCGGATATCCGGTAGACGTTGTCGAAGTGTATCTCTATGAACTTGCCGAAACGGGAGGAGTTGTCGTTGCGGGTAGTTTTTGCGTTGCCTATCGCCTGTAAAGAAATAAAATATTATAAATAAGATTTCTTATACAACGTGTAACGTTAATAGCGCAAAACCTCTCGTGGGGTAACTCAGCCCATGTTACTGAACAATGTTTGTTCTAAGAGTTTTGGAAATTCGCAAAAAAAAATGTTTTTCTTGTACTGATGAAGAAGGCAATTTTTTTTTTGCGAATTTGGTAAGAAGCCTCTGTAAGTAAAGGCAGCCATTAAACAAAACAAGGATAAAGATTTGCTTTGAGATACAATATTAATTCCAGGTGATAACCATTTGGTCGCGGGACTTATCTCATCACCGTGACCCCGGAACATAAAGGGCTATTGAAGGACACCTTGGATTTTAGTTAGTACAAGTCTGACAGTCCCTCCCGCTCTGCCCTGGGGTAGGAGGACTCATTTGATGATTTTACAAAGCAAAAAAAAAGGTGATAACCATTCGACATCTTACCTCCATAATAGGACTGGACGCGAGCACCTTCCTCTCGACCTGAGTCTCACTGGCGTTGCCTCCCACGGCCGCGAAGTATCGCATTGCGTACTTAGCTGACACTGTCTTACCGGCACCTGATTCACCGCTTACTGTGGATAAAAAATATAATAATAATAATAATATGGTCAGGTCATATCTCACCTTCTTTACATGGATGATCTGAAACTCTTTGCCCCCAACAACTTGCAACTGATGAAGCTACTGAAGGTAACAGAAACTTTCAGTAGCGCCATCAGGATGGAATTTGGTGTGGACAAATGTGCAGTCATGCATGTGAAGCGAGGGGAGATTATGGAATCAGAGGGAACTTAACTCTCGGATTCCATACACCTTAGATCCCTCTCTTCAACAGATACCTACAAATATTTGGGTATGTCGGAAGCATTAGGCATCAATAATGCTGACATGAAGCAATCGTTGAAGGAGCGCTTCTTTAGCCGCCTGAATAAAGTACTTAACAGTCTTTTGTCAGGTGGTAATAAGGTGCGCGCTTTCAACGGTTGGGTCATGCCGGTATTGATGTATTCTTTCGGCATACTCAAATGGACTCAGACAGAACTTGACGCCCTGGATAGGAGAGCCCGTTCACTACTGACTGCAAATCGGATGCATCACCCGCGGTCGTCGGTGATGAGACTGTATATCCCGCGGAAGTGCGGGGGTCGTGGCTTCTTAAATGCTAAGACCCTGCACAACCGCGAGGTATGCAGTCTCAGGGAATATTTCCTAGAAGCCGACGTGGGGATGCACCGAGATGTGGTCACAGTGGACAAAGGTCTTACTCCGCTCTCCTTGGCTAACGAGAACTGGCGCAAACCTAAAGTATTAGACACTAACGATCGTAAGGAGGTATGGCAGAGCAAGGAGCTTCACGGACGCTATTACCGGGCATTACATAGTCCCGATGTAGACTTTTTAGCGTCCGTATCCTGGTTGCGCTTCGGTGACCTGTTCGGGGAGACCGAAGGTTTTGTCTGTGCAATTATGGACGAAGTTATGATGACGAATAACTACCGGAAATATACTGTGAAGGATGGTACGGTTGACATATGTCGGGCATGCCACCGTCCGGGAGAATCGATTCGACACATTATTTCTGGGTGTTCTCGTCTGGCTAACGGCGAGTATTTGCATAGACACAACCTCGTTGCCAGGATTATCCACCAGCAACTTGCTTTGAAGTACAATCTTGTGGAATCGGAGGTGCCGTACTATAAGTATGCGCCCGACCCAGTTCTCGAAAATGGCAATATCTCGTTGTATTGGGATCGACCTATCATCACTGATAGGACTATTGTTGCCAATAAGCCTGACATTGTGGTGATAGATCGATCGGAGCGTCGCGCAATAATTGTTGATATAACGGTCCCGCATGACGAGAACCTCGTGAAGGCAGAAAAGGATAAACAATTCAAGTATCTTGATCTGGCTCGCGAGGTTGTTGACATGTGGGACGTGAATACGGCAGTTATTGTGCCGATAGTCGTATCTGCCAATGGCTTAATTGCCAAGAGCCTCGAACAACACCTGAGGAGGCTCTCGCTGGGTAGCTGGATCAAGCGCTTGATTCAGAAAGCAGTACTCTTGGACACGGCGCGTATTGTTAGGAGGTTCCTCTCTCAAGAGCCCTGACCACCGGCAGCCCGGACCCTGTTCCCGATGCTGGTGGACTGCTATTTTTTTATATTTTTAAATGTTTTTAGTTTGTTTTTTATAAAAATATTTAAAAATTTAATTAATAAGTGTACAAATAAATAAAGAGATAATAATATTCCACAACTATCACACAACGCCATCTAGTTACAAGCTACGCAGAGCTTGTGTTATGGGTACTAGACAACTGATAAACATCCTTATATATTTCTAAATACATACATATTATAGATAAATTACACCCAGACACAGAACAAATGATCGTGCTCATCACACAAACATTTGTCCTGTGTGGGAATCGAACCCACGACCTCCGGCACAGCAGTCAGGGTCACTAACCACTAGACCAACAGGCCAGTCCAAAAATATATTGATTTGTCAAGGAAAGGAAGGTATTATTACTTTGAGAGGCCTTACCACAAGCTCTTAACTCGATCCAGTTTAGGCTGTGGGATAGACACAGAGCTATACAAGTCGTCTAGCGCCATCTCTTTCCCACAGCTTAAACTGAATCGCGTTAAGGCTCGTGGTAAGGCCTCAGGGCTTCGTTTCAGAGAAAGAAGGAACAGTTAAAAGATTACTTTATTGTCCGTCTGTTTTATTTACTTTGTCTCACTCGCTCTATCGCACACTCATTCTCTCACTCTCGCTCTTTACCTGTCTATCTCACTTACCGTTTCCCTCTTTCGATATATCTCTCTCTTTCTTTCTTACATAGTAACTCTATCTCTTCCCTCTCCATTCTCTCACTTCCTCTCTTGTCTTAGATCCAGTTTTTACTGTGTTTACTCTATATGAGAGTGGCGAGCTCAGTTTATAATAATTGTAAGCTAGTTTGCAAATAGCTAAAAATAAACTAACTTTAATATTCTGTCTGTGGTACACGGAAAACAGGAGCAGTGGTGGCCCAGTGGTATCGGCCCCGACTTACGAGTTGTAGGTCGTGGGTTCGAATCCCGGCAGGCGCATTACTTTGTGTAATTTATTATTTCATCACCACTGCTCTCAAAACGGTGAAGGAAAACATCGTGAGGAAACCGGCATGTCCTAGAACTAAAAATTCGAAGACATGTGACATCCACCAATCCGCACTGGGCCCGCGTGGTGGATTATGGCCCACCCCCTCACACAGTGAGGAGGCCTGTGTCCCAGCAGTGGGAACATTAATAGGCTGATGATGATGACACGGAAAACCGAGTAAAGACTTGCAAATTGCATACGCTTCCTTCCTTCCTGTTTGTATTTATAACTCAGTGGGTGGAGAGTTTTTTGATAATTAGGTATTTGATGAAACTATTTTTTTATTAATCAAGAAGTAAATTCTTATTTTTTTTTTTAAATCTTATCGTAATTTGGTACCTCAGCCAGACAATAAAATTCCAAAAACATGTGACATGAGACATGTGTGTGTGCTTTGGCTGCTCAAAATGAGTGGTTGCGATGGCATAATTGGTAAGGCGTCTGGACCATTTTTACAGAAGACGCGGGTTCCACTCCCACTCGTAGCTGAATTTTTCTTTTCTCAAAAATCTTCAGTAATACAGTCCTGAGAGTTTATCAATGTTTTACCAAAAACCCTGGATCATCATCTCAGCCATAGGACGTCCACTGCTGAACATAGGCCTCCCCTTTTGATCTCCACATTATACCTGTTGGATGCGACCTGCATCCAGCGTCTTCCGTCTGTCCACCTTGCTGGTGGACGTCCTACGCTGCGCTTGCTAGTCCGTGGTCTCCACTCTAGTACTTTTCGACCCCATCGACCATCTGCTCTGCGAGCAATATGGCCTGCCCATTGCCACTTCAGCTTGCTAATCCGGTGGGCTATATCGGTGATGAGACCCTGGAACTTACCAATAATACTTTGGTCCCGCCTCTCCCTCTCAAGCTTGGTGTATGCCTCCTCTGACACGGCGAATATGTGAGGATCTAGATCACCCATCGCCTGGCCACGGTACGCCATTATTGTTTCATCACCTGGTAAACAAAAATAGAGATAATTATGTTCTTCATGTAATCCGAAATGCGGGCGGCAAGTAATGGGCGACTCGCTGTCCGACCAATGGACCATGCCCGGCTCAAAGAGTGTTAGCATTATGACGGGGCCCCTCAGGGCCAAAGCCTGCCGGGGCCGCGGGACTAACGAATTACCGTAACCCCGGAACGTATAAGGCTATTGAAGGATACCGTGGATTTTAGTCAGTACGAGTCTGACAGTCCCACTCGTCGTGCCTTGGGTGGGAGGACTCATTTGATGATTTTACCAAGATAAAAAAGGTAAAACTAGTACCAAAAATGTCATGTGGTGTGATCTATCAATAGACCTTTACGTTCCTGGGCCACTGTTACCTGATAAGACAGTCCCGCGGAGCCGGCTTTGACCTTCTATGGAGCCCCGTCGGATTGCTGACAACTTTTTGACAGCGATCCAAACATAGTTCATGATCGGACGGCAAGTCACACATTACTCGCCGTCCGCACGTCCAAAAGTTTGTCCCTGATGTAGTCATATTTTAACGAAAATCTTTTAAACTCACCGTATATTGGTAAATCGTAGTAAGGATTGATGGCAACCAACACGATTCCGCAGTAAGTATAAATGGCATTGCGGTCGCAGAATCTGTGAACAAAACGACATTTAATTAAATACTGGATGGATGGATGGATGTATAACAGATGGATTGTAAGATGTTTTAAAAGAAATACCACAAGTAAAATGGGGTAAAGGCAGGAAGATTTTAAAGATATTCAAGCTGGAAAAGATTGGGTGCTATGACAGGAAACCTCCACGTGCGCCCGTGGACTGGAGTTCCCTCTCGGATACGTCCGGGGGGAAGACCAGTTTTTCGGGCCGGTGCACCCTGGGATGCGGGCAAAAACTCTTCCTTAGGCACTGTGTGCCTAAGGGGTCTCTTTGCTCGTATGCGAATAGCCTGTCGTATGGACGCTCCAACGCGTGTCCCTCTGATTAGCAGAGGGCAAAGCGACGGAGCGGGCTTGCGGACGGTGAGTGATGAGTAGCTCGCCGTCCGACCAAGGACCAAGCCCGGGTTGGTGGAGCGTCGCGTTTCGCGCCGAATGCCTGCTGGGGTCGCGGGTTTTTTCTTAACCCAAGATACCGTGACCCCGGAACGTAAAGGGCATAGGAAGGAACACGGGTGGATTTTAGTCCGTAAGAGTCTGACAGGCCCTTCCGCCCCACCCAAGGCGGGAGGACTCATTTGATGATTTTACCACCTAAAAAAACCCCATATCTCACTAGAATCCTACGCATTCACTAGGTCAAATCAGAAATTTTAGCGACAAACAATTTTGAACTATATTTCCAAAGATAAAAGGGAGATAATGCTAAATATTAACAAATATTTATAGATGGACAGTGACACACTCAATTTTAAACTCTATTTAATTGGTCATAAGAAAGGCTTTACTAAAATTGTAAAAATATTTAACTACGGACAATGAAATAGATGATTCAATGTTTGGACAACTGAACACGTACGAGATTATGAAAATTACGTAGTTTTTAAGTAATGTATGAAATTCTTGGTCAGTTATTCATTATGTTTATTTTCTAAAACATAAACTCCGAATTTTGAACAAAAAACTAAGCGAAGCGAAGGGTAAAAACAAGAGGTTCATAGCTAACTTAAAACTACAGCTACTTTTTTCATCATCACCATCAGACTATAATGTTCCCACTGCTGGGACACAAGCCTCCTCCCTGTGAGAGGGAGTGGGCCATAATACACCACGCGGGCCCAGTGCGGATTGGTGGATGTCACATGTCTTCGAATTTTTGGTTCTAGGACATGCCGGTTTCCTCACGATGTTTTCCTTCGCCGTTTTGAGAGCAGTGGTGACGAAATAAATTACACAAAATGCGCATGGCGGGGTTCGAACCCACGACCTACAACTCGTAAGTCGGGACCGATATCACTGGGCCACCACTGCTCTCCGCTACTTTTTTATCGTGGTAAAATCAACAAATGAGTCCTAACGCCTAGGGCGGGACGGGAGGGACTGTCAGACTTGTACCTACTGACTAAAGTCCACGATGCCCCTTTAAAAGCCCTTTACGTTCCAGGGTCACGGATACCTGATAAGGCAGCCCGTCAACAGATTGCTGACAATTGTTTGAGGCGCGCGTGTTGTCATTGAAATTTCAACTTTACCGTCTTTATTTTAAAGTATACTGGGTGTAAGGGACAGCCCTCCACAAACTTTCAGGGCTTGCTCAGTAGACGAAACAGAACAATCTTCCACAATTTTTATTTTCATGAAATGAAGAAAAAACGGCCTCTCCATACAGACTGTCCAATCAAGATTATAATTTTTATTTTTATTCTTTGACGCCCTTTGAATGTTTTTTTCTTTTTTTTTTTTTTGTGCATATTACTTGTAAGTTTTTATTTATACAGGGTGTCCGGTGGCAGAATTAGGATTTCAAAATTAAATAATAAAACCGGCCAAGTGCGTGTCGGGCCACGCACAGTGTAGGGTTCCGTAGTTGCCCATCAAAATACGTATGCGAACTAACTAAACTGATTCGCAGAATTTAATTTTAAAAGAAGAATTTTCAAAATCGGTCCAGGAGTCCAGGAGAAATCGGGGATAATACATAAGAAAAAAGATTACGACGAATTTAGAACCTCCTCCTTTTTTTGAATTTAGTTAAAAATAGTTGACGATAAAAACCTACCTGTCCCCAAAAAACATACATAAAAAAGCTGTAAAAATAAAGTTGACAAACTTACATTTGCAGTTGTCTCCGATACATTTTGTTTAAGAAAATATGATATCCAAGTACATTTTATAAGTTGGTCGACTATTACTTGTAAAGTTGTAAAGCCTACTTAGTCATGACAATTTTCTTTTAAACTTCGTTATATATACTACTATTGTGAATTTTTTCACACCCCCAAACATAACCGTTTAGCTGGTAGAGCGGGGGGACACTCGAATCGAGCAAAATTTAGCACTTTAAAGCTTAATATTTCACAAACGAATTTTTTTATCAAAAAATTGTTAAGGGAAACTATCATTATTTTTTAAAGGCCTATGTAATGATACCCCACACTAAGGGGTACGCGAGAAAAAAAAAATCCTCATTTTACGTGTAAGTACTGGAGGTACCCTAAAAAAAAATATTTTACGAGATTTTATTTTACCACTTTTTCGGCATAACAAATCCGTATATTTACACCAAATTACAGCTCTCTAGTACTGTGCGTCTCTGAGCTAAACTGCGGACAGACGGACGGACGGACATGGCGAAACTATAAGGGTTCCTTGTTGACTACGGAACCCTAAAAAAACTACAAAACATAATTATTATATTATTTCAATTATTATAACAAAGAAGGGTAGTGCGGGTTTTATTTCTTAATTATTATTTTGTCTAAATGTTGATCGTCACGCCGGATACACTCATGGAATCTGGCTTCAGTATTTCGCGCCACCCGCTGGAGAAGGGACGAATATCCGACGGTTACGTGATGCGCCAAGTGAAGATTTGATTCGATTGTGGGTGCAGAGGTTCAAAACAACAAGTTCAGTGGCAAATAATCCGCGGCCGGGACCCAGCCGAACTTCGAGGACTGATGACAACATTGAATTTGTCGCAAACAATTTACGACAGTCCGTGCGTTAGAGAGCGTTTGCTCTTGGGCTCCCAAAAATTACTGTGCACGAAATTTTGAAAAAGGACCTAAGAATGCACTTCTTTAAAATTCAAATTGTGCAAGCGCTTAAGCCTGGTGATTTCAATTTGCACGAAAATTTCTGCGAGACAATGTTGCAGCGGTTTCGGACAGTAAACACGATGTTTTGGAGCGATGAAGCCCATTTTCATTTAAATGGTAGTGTTAATAAAGAGAACTGCCGTTATTGGTCACCTAAAGGATAGAACCTGCGATTAAAACATCAACAGTCACTTCACAGGCCCAAAGTGACGGTTTGGTGTGCATTGTCAAGCAGTGGAATAATCGGACCCTATTTTTTTTAAATAGTCAAGGACTAGCCACTACTGTGATTGGCGTTTCTTATCAGCGCATGCTGAACGATTATTTTTGATTTATTATTCGATTGCCAATAATAAGAGAACATCCTGCCAACAGTCCACAGACATTGTTTCAGCAAGATGGCGCTACGCCTCACACTGCTAGAGAGACCATGGCGCTTCTTCGTGATTTGTTCCCTACCAAATTGATAAGCCGCTTAGCTGACATCCCCTGGCCACCCAGGTCGCTGGATTTTACCTCCATGAACTTTTTTCTGTGCGGGTACCTCAAAAGTAAAGTTTACGAAACCGCCACACCGACCATTTTAACATTAAAAGAAAATATCGTTCGCGAGGTTAATGGCATCCCGACGACTTCTTCAGCGGATGCCGCGGAATACTGAAGTCAGATTCCTAGAGTGTATCCGCCGTGACGGTGAAAATAGAGACAAAATATTTTTTAAGAAATAAAACCCGCACTACCCTTCTTTGTTATAGTAATTGAAATAATAAAATATGTTTTGCAGTTTTTTTATAATTTGATTTTGAAATCCTAATTCTGCCACCGGACACCCATTTTGAATAAAATGAATAATTTAACCAAAAAACCGGCCAAGTGCGTGTCGGGCCACGCACAGTGTAGGGTTCCGTAGTTGCCCATCAAAATACTTATGCGAACTAACTAAACTGATTCGCTGAATTTAATTTTAAAAAGAAGAATTTTCAAAATCGGTCCAGGAGTCTTTGAGAAATCGGGGAAAATACATAAGAAAAAAGATTACGACGAATTTAGAACCTCCTCCTTTTTTTGAATTTAGTTAAAAATAGGTGACGATAAAAACCTACCTATCCCCAAAAAACATACCTATAAAAGCTGTAAAAATAAAGTTGACAAACTTACATTTGAAGTTGTCTCCGATACATTTTGTTTAAGAAAATATGATTTTAAGTACATTTTATAAGTTGGTCGACTATTACTCGTAAAGTTGTAAAGCCTACTTAGTCATGATAATTTTCTTTTAAACTTCGTTATATATACTACTATTGTGAATTTTTTCACACCCCCAAACATAACCGTTTAGCTGGTAGAGGGGGGGGACACTCGAATCGAGCAAAATTTAGCATTTTAAAGCTTAATATTTCACAAACGAATTTTTTTATCAAAAAATTGTTAATAGAAACTATCATTATTTTTGAAAGGCCTATTTAACGATACCCCACACTAAGAGGTGCGCGAGAAAAAAAAAATCCGCACTTTACGTGTAAGTACTGGAGGTACCCTAAAAAAAAATATTTTACGAGATTTTATTTTACCACTTTTTCGGCACAACAAATCCGTATATTTACACCAAATTACAGCTCTCTAGTACTGTGCGTCTCTGAGCTAAACTGCGGACAGACGGACGGACGGACGGACGGACGGACGGACATGGCGAAACTATAAGGGTTCCTTGTTGACTACGGAACCCTAAAAAAAATCAAGTTTTTAATTTTGTATGTCGAGGCCGATTTTTTTTTTGCATTTCATGAAAATTAAAATTGTGGAAGATCGTTCAGTTTCGTCTACTGAGCAAGCCCTGAAAGTTTGTGAAGGGCTGTCCCTTACACCCTGTATTCTTATTTAACACCTAAAATCTATTATATAAAAATAAGTCGGGTTCTTTTTCCTGCTGCTATAACTCCAGAACGCAAGAACCGATTTCCACGGTTTTGCATTCGTTGGAAAGGTCTCGGGCTCCGTGAGGCTTACAGCAAAGAAAACGAAGCCATCTGGTGGCGAAACGGAGTTCGCCGGGTTTGCTAGTTACCTTATAAAGTTATAAACATGACATGTTTTCAGTTTTCTGCAGTTTCCAATAACCATGATCATGACCAGGTTGTATGCAAAAGACCAAGTTCAAAGACCACAATCGCATGACAGGTTGACCCCAGTTGACTTGAAGCAATAACAGTTTATTTTATAACGACTTAGAAACAGATATCAATAAAGAAATGTCTTTATTGAAAATAGATTGAGTTGTTAGACATTGCATGATACGCCGTGTGCCACGATCAGACGACAAGCTACCTTTTACTCGCCGTCCGCAAGTCAAGAAACAAAAAGATATGACCGGGGGGCGTCTTAAAGAACTCTTAAAGGGCCGAAGCCTGCCGGGGTCGCGGAAGTAACCGTGGCCCCGAAACGTGAAGAGTAATTGAAAGACACCGTGGATTTTAGTCAGTACAAGTCTCACAGTTCCTGCCACCCTGCCCGGGGTGAGAGAACTCATTTGATGATTTTACCACGAAAAAAAAAGAAACAAAATGACAATATAAATTACTAAGGTAAATGATATTTATTTTGAAAGCTGGTTAAAAAAAAAAACACTTTTTATACGTCGTCTTTTTACAAACTAGATGAGGCCGGTATTTCGTACCTGACTACTCTGAGAAGAAACATCCGAAACAAACTCAGAGGTCACAGTCTCTTTTAAAGTCCAGACATTAAGTTGGCAGTCATACGAGGACCATGTAGGTTAACGTCTGAGATGGTCTTTTGAAGAAAGAACCACACAGATTTGAGTGAACCTGTCCAGTCAGTACAATTACATATTTGTTCGTTATCGTCATAGGTCGGAATTTATAGGTGGAGTTAATAACAATAATATAATAATATTCCACAACTATCACACAACGCCATCTAGTCCCAAGCTAAGCAGAGCTTGTGTTATGGGTACTAGAAACTGATAAACATATTTACTTATATGTCGGAGACGGATGTTGGTACGGCCGCTAAACGACAGTGGCGGCGTGCCACGTGACCCGAGCGTTCCCGAGTGGCAGCCGGGAGTTCGGCTATCTTCGTAGAACGACCGAAGGAGCCGAGCCAATGGAGCAGCGCCACGTCCAGGAAGACTTTCCTACGGACCGTTGAGGAGAACGGTGCCTTCGCTCTAGCAACTGTCATACGTCTTAGTATTGCAAAATCTCAGATAAAACAAATAGGCAGATAGAGCGCTCAGAACACGCGAGTGGTTCCACCAAAGTTAATACAAAATCAAAAGTTGCTACGAACTCGCGACAGTACCAAGCTACGCATCGTCTCGCTCACACGTCACTAGTGATTTGCCATTTTATGTCAAAACATGCCGTCTTGTGTGTTTAAACACTGCAAAAGTTGTTCACAAAAAGAAAGAAAACAAGATGGAATATCTTTCCACAGGTAACTCTTGTTATTTTTATTGTTTTGGTATTTATTTTCCATAAAATATTTTCGGCTCACTTGAAACACAAAACCTTAACAGTAAATCGTCTGTGTTGCTAGTTTATGACGGGTAAATTACCCTGAATTAGAGGAATGTGTATTGTGCATTAAAAATATCGATCAAATTCGTCAAAACAACTGGACAGTCGTAATCTATAGTACCTATACAACATTAGTTTTTGCTTATGCGAAACCTGAAACACGTATCTAGTATTTTTATGTAAAGAATCCATGTACAGTCGACAAAGTGGAATCATGACCCATTTTGACAATAAATCGTTTGAATCTGTCAAATTGACAAAGATCAAAGTTGTTACCATGGATATGTATGTTTACGCGAATGAGGACCTAATTGTATTTGAATGTCTCTGGGAAAATAAGCTAATGGTGGGTCATAATTCAACTTGTGATGGTACATGGTACATTATTGTGAGAATTAAATAGGTAAGGAGTAATTAAATAGGTAGTAAGTAATTACGCATATTAACTTTTATTCCTTATTATTATTCTGATAAATAATAAATACTACACGCTTATGCTCTCTAGGTATAACCATAAAGCAAAATAGCGTTTCCAATTAAAAACAAAATGTAGTACAGTATTTGAGAGCAATGTAACTGAACAAAAATGTGGGAGTATTTCTCAATATCTGGCAACCGTAAACGCACACAGATGCACGTGTCCGTACACGGCGCCACTTATCTGCCGCGCACACATAAATAAAAACTGTGGTCGCTTTGTTGTTCGCGCACGTTCCATCTGCCTATTCCTTCATCTGAGTGCAAAATGATGATTGTGAATATTGTGTTGGGACATTACAATGTGAATACTGTGAATCCTTGTTTCTATTGCTAAACATCCTACAACACGCCCACGTTATGGCGCCACCAAAGGTGCCTCCAGAGTCCTGACGCCTATTTCTAAATACATACATATAGATAAATTACACCCAGACACAGAACAAATGATCGTGCTCATCACACAAACATTTGTCCTGGGTGGGAATCGAACCCACGACCTCCGGCATAGCAGTTAAGGTCACTAACCACTAGACTAACAGGCCAGTCAAAGTTATTCATATCCTTAAACCGATTTCATATAACGAAAGAATTTTGTGGATATGCCCCAAATCCCATGCTCTTTAAAAGTAATCCTAATCTATCTAATATCTTTAAACAAGTAATTCTTGTATATTTATTTACATATAATAATAATCAGGATCTCGGAAACGGCTCCAAGGATTTTCATGTAAGTTACAGATTAGGGGTTTTTCGGCTCAAGGAATCGATTTATCAAGGACCATTTAAGAAGGAAGAATTTACCCAGGTTCGAGAAAAGCTCGGTCCCCAAGATCCCCAAGACATTTTAAAAACCGAGCGAAGCTCGGTCAATCAGACAGATGTTTACTTTTAAAGAGCAGAAAATCCCATGACTTTATTAAATAAAAAAGTTTTGTACAATTTATGTTTATCTAATCTTTGGATGGGCCTGTTGGTCTAGTGGTTAGTGACCCTGACTGCTATGCCGGTCAAATGCTGCTATGCCGGTTCAATTCCCACCAAGGACAAAATGTTTGTGTGATGAGCAAGACCATTTGTTCTGTGTCTGGGTGTAATGTATCTATAATATTTATGTATTTAGAAATAGATAAATATGTTTATCAGTTGTCTAGTACCCATAACACAAGCTCGGCTTAGCTTGGGACTAGATGGTGTTGTGTGATAGTTGTGGAATATTATTATTATTAATCTATCTGTAATATTTTTATAGTTATTATTTATTTGTTATACTACTGTATTCCACACGAGATTGTCTATTATAAATCTCTGGAAGATCCATATTAATATCAACATTTCGGTGCAAGTATCTAACTTTAGGTACCTAATTCCGAACTCTTTTTTTTTAACGTGGTAAAATCATCAAATGAGTCCTCCCACCCCAGGCAGGGCGGGAGGGACTGTCAGACTCGTACTGACTAAAATCCACGATGTCTTTCAATAGCCCTTTATGTTCCGGGTCACAGTGATGGAATAAGTCCCGCGACCTCGGCAGGCTTTGGCCCTCTGCGAGGGGGCCCCGTCATTATGCTGATGCTCTTTGAGGCGCGCGTGGGACACAACGGGTATGGTCCATGGTCGGGCAGCGAGTTGCCCTTTACTCGCTGCCCGCATGCCCGAATTCCGAACTCGAGTTATCGTGTAGCAATAGTAATAGATACATTCCTATAATAATAATCAGGGCACAGATTTTACAACGACTATTGTATCATTGAAGCCATACACATTGTTATCAATTCTTATCTGTCCAATGATTCATGATTTCGTCATGTACTTATGTACTTAGTACATAGTACGGAAATGTATGGTTTATCATAAAACTGACCACGAGACACGAGTTAGTTTTATCCTGAATGGCAGAGGAAATCCCCTTTTCGAAGGGGGCGGCGATTAAAAAATAAATAGATTTTTTTTATATGTTACTTACTTTAAACGAGCAATTCTTGTATATTTATATATTATCAGGATCTCGCAAAAGGCTCCAAGGATTTTCATGTTACAGATTAGAGGTTTTTCGGCTCAAGGAATCGATTTATCAAGGTCCCAGGTTCGAGAAAAGCTCTGTTCCCAAGATATAGACATTTTAAAAACCGAGCGAGGCTCGGTCAACCTGATATTTTAACTTTTGTGAGGAAACCGGCATGTCCTAGAACCAAAAATTCGAAGACATGTGACATCTACCAACCCGCACTTGGCCCGCGTGGTGGATTGTCCCACTCCATCTCACAGAGAGGAGGCCTGTGTCTCAGCAGTGGGAACATTATAGGCTGATGATGATAATTATGTAACTTTGGTCGCATACATATCATCTGCCTGCCTTTTCCCAACTATATTGGGGTCAGTTTCCAGTCGAACCAGATGCAGCTGAGCATCAGTATTTTACATGGAGCGACTGCCTATCGGACCCCCACAACAGTAACTGGGTAATACGATACCCCATGGTAAGTCTGCTTGCCAGACTTATGAGCTTCTAAGGGACTTTACAATAAGTGAAAATCAACGACGATATAATACTAGACTCGTAATAACAGGCGACCGATGTCTGCCAACACATTAGGCAAAAAAGTCTTATATTCGTCTCATTTCGACCAATCCTGTGAGCCGTAAACATACGTTGAGACAGAACAGACCTTAAGTTAGCCAATCACAACGCAGTACCCCGTCCCCCTCGCTGACGTAGTACCTCAGCGAGTTGGCAGAATAATTTTTGTTCCTTAGATCGTGCATGCGGAGTCTAGTATTATATCGTCGTTGGTGAAAATCAACTTTACCACTACGACATATGACATAAAACACGTTAATATCTCCGGGTGGATGATAAACAAAACACGATCACCACGACGACTTCAAGTCAATCGAATTGCATCATTATTTCTTAGTAGTGGTAAGGTTCGTTTTCACTTGTAGTTGGAATCGATCGAATCGATCATCGCGCCATGGATAGTCTCTAATAGTATCGACTGTCAAAGATCTACAAATGACAGCCGGGACCAACGGCTTTACGTGCTTTCCGAGGCACGGAGGAAACTCGCTATGAAAGATGGTCACCCATCTACAGACCAACCTCGGCAAGCGCGGCTTAACCTGGAAGATGGATGTGCGGCTGTAATTATTTAACCACGAGCTCCTCTGTATCTATTGACCAACAGTCCTAAGGAACAAACATGATAAGTTTATACATATAGCTGGGAGGGTATTACAACGTCTTAAAACCAGGCTTGTTCCAGTGAGTGAACGAGATGGCGCTAGACGACTTGTATAATGGTTTTAAGACGTTGTAATACCCCCTCAGATGGCGTAACAGAGTAGTAAGGCTGTGAGAAAGAAACAGAGCTATACAAGTCGACTAGCGCCATCTTGTTCCCTGCACGCAGAGAAATGTCTGGCTACTTATACTAGAACTTCTGGTTGCAACCGTGACAGCCCGACTCACTAGTTGACTTTATAACATTTCTAGTAATAATTAGTAAGTAGTAGTTAAAACAAAGACTTACGAGTAGTATTAATTACTAAAAATGTTGTAAAGTCAACTAGCGAGTTTCGCTGTCACGGTTGCAACCAGTGTGCTTAGTGCGAGTTTTTTTTACGTTGACGCGATAGTAACGTTTTACTACGTTCGGCGCTCTTATTGGTTGAGAGTTCTCACGACCTTGCAGAGCGGGCCAATAGGAGCGCCAAACGCGGTTAAACGTTACTATCGCATCAACGTAAAAAAACTAGCACTAAGCACACAGAAGTTCTAGAATTCATTTCTCTGCGTGTGAGCGGAACTATTTACGTTTTATGACGTCATGGAAGACCACTTCACTCACCTGACTCTAAGATTATGTAGTACAGCAGGTTCATGGAGATACGATAGTGATGTCAGGTCGTTCTGCCCGATGAGGAGCGAGGGATTCCGGAGAGGAGGCATCTTACCCTCATCTTTGATCTGTTGGGAAGACGGTCAGATATTATGAAGTTTTCTATAGTTACTTGATAATACTACATTTATGTCCAGCCTATTTCCACTTCAGCATGCTTATTCTACGCGCTATGGGCGTGGACCCACGTTCACGGTGCGGCGCCGCTCGCCACGCAACGGCACGGCGCCGTGACACGCCACGGCTCCGCGTACCCGATATTGAGTTACCCAATATTTTCTTTAATTTAGTTTTTTCTTCATTTCTCGTCGTCTTCACAGCAACAGGAGCGGATACGTCTTTCGCGGTCCATATCAAACCAAATCTGTAATTTTTATTTTACTACGGGTACTCGACGCCGTAGCGCGGCACGGCGGCAGCGCCGCGCCGTAGACATGGGTCCACGCCTTATGTCGGTAACTTTAATTCTCTGGCCAATGACTTTGTTCCGATTTTTTACGCCAGAGGAAATCCGAGCATTGCTCTTTCAATTGCACGCTGAGTGACCTTGAATTTGTGGATAATCCCTATGATGAGTGTCCACGTTTCGGCTTCACACTAGGGGCGAGTATAATGCGACAGTCACGGGAAATCCATACATAAAATTCAACATATAAAAAGCCCCAGTTCGGATTTTCACTATAATATGCTTGGGTAGACCAAACAATAGATTTATGGAATATAATTATTTATTTACTTCCTTCTTCAAAAGATTTTAATAAAAACTCGTCGCTTCAAAAATCGCCAGTGTAAACACGGGCTTAACCTTTTCAAAAATCGGCTTAAAACACCATAAACAAAGAAAAACTTTGAAAATAATCAGTTCATCCGTCAATGCCTGTCAAAACAAACGAGTTGTCAAAGTATTAATAATGATTTCAATAATGTATTGTTTGAGAAAGTGCAAATAACTTTACTCAAAGTTTTTTTACCTGTGAACTTTGCCTTTCCTCTGCCTGACCCATTACAGCAGAATGCTTTAACTATTAAAATTATTGTTTCATTTATTTTCAGTATAAACTATGTGCTTACATTAATCATTGGTTGACACTTAAGTACTTAATATTTCCATGGCTGACGCGTTACACTGACAGTTGTGATTTGTAACAGGTACAGACTCTAGCACATCAACCTACCTCAACCCTACCTAAAAAAAAGTCATCATCATCATCTCAGCCATAGGACGTCCACTACTGAACATAGGCCTCCCCTTTAGATCTCTACATATACCGGTTTGGAAGGGACCTGCATCCAGCGTCTTAGGGCGACCTTTATAAGGTCGTCTGTCCACCTTGCTGGTATGGACGTCCTACGCTGCGCTTGCTAGTCCGTGATCTCCACTCTTGTACTTTTCGACCCCATCGGCCATCTGCTCTGCGAGCAATATGGCCTGCCCATTGCCACTTCACCTTGCTAATCCGGTGGGCTATATCGGTGACTTTAGTTCGTCTACGGATCTCCTCATTTCGGATTCGATCACGTAGAGAAACACCGAGAATAGCCCTCTCCATAGCTCGTTGAGCGACTTTGAGCTTTGAGATGAGGCCGATAGTGAAAGACCACGTTTCGGTGCCGTAACTCATCACTGGTAACACACATTGGCTGAAGACTTTCGTCTTGAGGCACAGAGGTATGTCGGACGAAAAGACATTGCGTAGTTTCCTGAACGCTGCCCAACCGAGTTGGATTCGGCGGTTGACCTCTTTCTCGAAGTTGGACCTACCTAACTGGACTACTTGTCCTAAGTATGAGTCAACAACTTCGACTAAAAAAATTACTCACCTTTATCTGCCGTATCTCTCCAGACTGGTCTATCTTCACGATGAGCACACCAGACCGGTAGTCTGACGTCACCGTGGCGCCCTCCCATACCTTCTCTGGATGCTCCACCCATATTCGGGCGCCCTGGTACATCAAACAAAATTGTTTGTTAGAAATTGTTAGAAAAATTAGGAAAAAATAATGGATGGATGGACTTTGTATTATAATTTAGGGCTAGAAAGGGTTTAGCGCCGTGGCTGAGACATTGGCTGGTGAGCTACGTGTCACGGATTCGATTCTAAATATTTGTATGATCTACAAGTATGTAGTTGTTGCGGGTCTGGGTGTTTGTGTATGTGTGTTTCAATGTTTGTAGGTGCAAACGCAACACAGGAGAAAATCCTAGTGTGGGGGCAACGTTTTTTAAATAATATAGATAACTATTGTTAAAACCGTCGCATCTTCGTCAATTTTGGATTACGTAACAAAAAAACGAATACGGTTCTTATAATTTTAGGTAATCTAATGGACTAATTTCATAGGTTTTAATATCAGCGACATAAATAATAAAATAAACTAAATACTAACTTATTAAAACTACAAATAAACACTACATAAGTGTTAAAAACTACAATAATAAATTAATTAAACCTAAATATTTAACAAACAAAAAAAAACTGTACATAAAACTCAAAATCAAAAATAATTATTTATTTAAATTAGGCTGATTTATCAGCACTTTTTGAAGGTCAAATTTTACATAAGACACCACCAAAGCGCCCCACCTTCGACACTTTCTAGTGCTTTGGCTGGGAAGGAGAAGTGGCGGAACAAACTCCCCAGCAAAACAACCTCAACGATGTCACCCGGTAATGTGCCTAAGAGACTGGCGGCGTTGCCTCTTTGAATGGCAATACTTAGCCTCTGACAAAGGTAAAAGCCAGCTCTTGGGTCACGGGAAGCGTCACCAAGTCATGAACTAATTAGATTTTTTCAATCATCTTGGCCGTTCTGCCAGTCGGCCGTTGATCCTATGGATTAGCTGTAGGTACACGTCACATAATCGTCTTTTAATATTGATACCTATCATGTCTGTGATATTTCATTAGCTAAGTAATGTGACCTTGTTATTATCCAACACTTCATTGGAACGAAACGTTTACGCGTAGCGTGACAATTCTACGTCTATTCTACGTACTCGTAGTACGTAGAATAGACGTACTCGCGTCTACCAATGCGGCTGGAGTAGAGGGAGGACGCTGTCCTCTTCCTAACTCGGTCCGCCTTCTCCGAAAACAGCTACCTTAAGGGGGATGCTCCAACCAGCCCACGGAATTCATTTTTTTTACGTTTTTTGCAATTTGCAGGCCAGTGACATGTTGTAACTTTATAAAAATATGAGTTGCTGTAATAACAAGTATAATTTTAAATATAAAAAATATCCGAAAATTCGCTCCATCAGCTCTCACATAGAAAAGGTGCATCATGTTAAAATCTCCGAAATCTAACTACGATGCACCTTTTCTATGTGAGGCGCGGGCTACATCGACGCAATCACCTTAAGAAAATACAGTTTTCGATCAGCTGCCCCCACTCCAGTGCCTACTAGGGGGCGATACGACTTCAGTTGGGAACCTATGCCCTAGAAGAGATTGCCTATCTACCTTAAGAAAATACAGCTTTCGAGCTTTCGACCGGCTGCCCCCACTGCAATGTCCACTAGGGGGCGGCGCCAGTAACGGCCCCGAAACTTAAATAGCTATTGAAGGACACCATGATGTCAGTACAAATCTGACAGTCCCTCCCATCCTGTCCTGGGTGGGAGGACTCATTTGATGATTTTACCACGTAAAAAAGAGACTAGATTGACTAAGTCCTCCCTATCTGTTACCCTTTGGTAAAACTGGTTTGTTAAACTTCATGACAAGCCAACATTTCTGTTTTGATATTTGTAAAAAAAAATATGACCTTCACTTAACATTTATTTAGGAATTATTGACAACAAAGAATGCATTAGCAAATGCACAAAATGTATGGTTTTAAAGTATGTATGACATCATTTAATCAAACATTCTTCAAGTTTTTCTCAAAGTTCTTGTTTCAATAAAAATCGGATCTTATAAACATGAACACAAAACTCAGATTGGAATAACTTGACATGTTTGACAACATTCAATATCTTTTTCAAGTGCGTTTGTGCTATTACTTAGAATCTTAATACAATGTGATGTAAACATCCAATGAATGAATTCTATTTTCTTCTTGAGGTATTTTTTTTTAGAAAACATTCTCCCACACTAGAAGTAATATTCCACAACTATCACACAATGCCATCTAGTCTCAAGCTAAGCAGAGCTTGTGTTATGGGTACTAGACAACTGATAAACATACTTATATATTTTTAAATGAATACATATTATAGATAAATTACACCCAGACACAGAACAAATGATCGTGCTCATCACACAAACATTTGTCCTGGGTGGGAATCGAACCCACGACCTCCGGCGTAGCAGTCAGGGTCACTAACCACTAGACCAACAGGCCAGTCAAAGTTTCTTCCTGTATTCTGTTTACAAACTACAAACATAGAAACTCACTTACACAGACACTCAGACTTATTTTTAATGCAAAAAACAAGCAGGCAAAGAGGCTGCTTTTTTTTTCGTTGGTAAAATCGTCAAATGACTCCTCCCGCCCTGCCCGGGGACTGTCAGACTTGTACTGACTAAAATCCACAGTGTTCTTCAATAGCCCTTTATTTTCCGGTTCACGTTAAAGGAATAACTAAGTTCCGCGACTCCGGCAGGCTTTGGGCCTCGGAGAGGGGGCCCCATCAAAAGATGCTTGCTTTTTAGTTTGACAAGTACTCAAACCTATTCAGTAAAAAACAAACTCTAGGAATTACATAATCATTGTATCTTCCAATATATTCAACTTGCAACAATTGTAAAGATTGCATTTTAATTGTCAAGAAAAAATAACAAAACTGTTAGCTCAGTTAAGAATGACCCAGAAACCAAATGTAACATAATATTGTGTGACGTTTTACGTGATGAACATTTGAATATAATATTAAACAAATATAATAACAGAAGAAAATCAGTGTGGCCTCAAATTGATACAAAAGAAAACATGTGTCTTTTATCATCTTTTATTTTTCTAACTGGACCTTTTTAGGGTTCCATACCCAAAAGATGGTCGCGAGACTGATAAATACCGTGACCCCAGAATGTACAGGGCTGTTGAAGGACACAGTGGATTTTAGTCAGTACAAATCTGAGTCCCTCCTGCCCTGCCCTGGGTGGAAGGACTCATTTAATGGTTTTACCACGCAAAAAAAAATTGCCAAAAGGTAAAATGGAACACTATTACTAGGACCTGGCTGACTGTCTGTTTGTCTGTCCCCAGGGTGTATCTCATGAACCATGTTTGGTTCTAGGGCTTGGCGGACATTTGAGAGCAGTGGTGAATATGGACATAAGTAAAATTACACAAAGTAATGCAGCTATCGTAAATTGTGGCTATTACCGGAGCACCACTGATGTGATTGTGGTATGAGCTTTAAATATTACATTTATTTTGTCTACTAGACAAAAAGGCGCCTTCTAGAAAAAGAATGCAATGAGAAAATTATTATAGTAATGTTAAAATAAATAATAAATTGGAACAGCCAATAATGCCAATTCAAGTGGGACGCAATATTTGACCTAGTTACGCAAAAAACATGCAAAATAAACAATCTTTCATACCTACTGTTTTCACAATTTTTTTAATTGCAGCGTTAGATAATAAGCAATAAAATCAAGTTATAAGGGGCAAAGAAGAACCTTTATTTATTTTTTCTAGGCCCATATTTTACATTGCATACAATAAGCATGACAAACCAAAGAATTTGATATGTCATCAATAAATAAATACTGCAATTAAAAAACATAGTTTTGTCATCAAGATAACACAATTGAGACAGGTGATAAGTTAATTTAATAGCATATTTCAAGATAGCAATCATTATAAAATTGTAACAATTTTTTTATGTTATGTAGTTCAAACGTCATACTCGCTGAACACCTAAATACTGTGTAATTGTGATATATTAATATTCATGAGCTTAAAAAATCCACTTATCTAGATAGCAAAAGTGATTATTTATGTTAATTTATTAAACAGACTTCAACATGACTTTTATTGGAAGAAACCATATTGATTTCCGATAAATGGTAAAGAAAAAAAAAAACAATTCTGGAAAGCTGAGTAAAAGAATGGCCAGTGTTACGTTTGTTTAATGTTTTTGAAAATGGAACAGTAGGGCGAACTGCAACGTGACGTCATCCCGGAACTTGCGATGTTCGTTGACACTCGAAATATTTGTAAATGTTGCAAAAATTAGCGAACGCTGAATAAACGAATGTTAATGACGTCCTCTTCGGTAAATTGGGTGAAGAAGGTCAATCGTAAACACTCCCATGTTCTGCTATCAATTAATTACAAGAACTGACCTAAAAAATATTTAAATAGGTGGCTGAATAAATGAATACCTATATCGATTAAAGTTTAATCAACTTTGCATTCTAAATTCGAAATGGATCTAACACTAAAAACAAAAATACAATCAAATACATTTCACTTAGAATTTTACCTTTGTATAGAGCTCCTTCGTAGTCATCTTGATATTTTTTTAAATCCTTGATTAATTAAATAAATAATTTATATTATCTCATTATTTCACCACGAGTTCAGAACTTAAATAATCCATTTTATTAAAGTAAGGTAGATTCGAAATATGATTTTTCCGAATGCGAAACGTCACTGCAATGTTATTGACATTTTATTTTCAGTGTTATCAGTTTTTTATCACAATCACTTAAAAATTAATGCACAAAACTGTTTGATTTCTCACTGTGAGAGTATTTCATGATTTCTACTAGGAAGTAATTCTTATTGGAATCTTACTATAGGACAAAAACATTTGACAACAATACAAATCGAAAGTTACGCTTATTCTATAAAATTCCCACGGTCGGGGCTGCCATGATAAAATATGCGTATTTAGGACCACAGAGTACTTTTACTAATAGGGCATAGAGATCTAACTTCACGGGTTTTTCGGGCAATGGACAACAGCGACATCTAGTTTTCCCGAACGAAACAATTTCTGTATATAGTTATATATATATAGGTTGTATATAGGTATATACAAAGCTTGCTCATTCCTTTTAGTGTTTTAATTGACTAATAATAATTATATGCCTACATTAGTAAAAAAATAAAACAAATTTGTTATGTAATTATATTTATTTCACCAACTATGAGGCCTTTTACAGTGTTTTTTACAGTTATTTCTAGCCACTTGATATTTATCGGTGTCACTGATAGTATCTCGCTTTCCAGTGAGAATTTTATTAGCATGGAAATAACACACGGATATACTACTTTAGAATAGGACCAAAAGCAGAAAATGCAGGAAAATAACGAGCCGCACCAAACGCGAATCCAATTTTTTCTGCTAAGTGCAATGTGACACTGACATTTTATTGACGTATTGAAAAGACATCGCACCTTCGGTGCACCAAAGTCACAAATAGCCAAAACTGCAAAATCCGTGTATTCCCGTTCGTCCACTTGACTTCGTCCCCCTAGTGGGACGAACGGGAATTCGTTATTTATTTTCCCGATGGTCCCACTACATTTTTTGAGTGGACGAATGGGAATAATTTATTATTTCTTTTTTGTAGTTCTATTGGTCCCACTAAATAATATAAGACCGGTGGTTAAATTGGTAAAAAAAACAAAAATGGAATAAAAATCCGTCATTTTACCAACATTTTTTCAACATTGCGATTTATAAAAATTAAAATAAATTTATAAGCAAAAATATTATAGCGCTTGTCGAGAACGAAGTGGAGTAAAGGACAAACAAAATACGAAACAACGAATAAACATATTTCTGCACAAATCTTTTTAGTGGGACGAATGGCACTAATCGAAGAACATATTCCCGTTCGTCCCCTCTTGAATTAGGAGTGGGACGATCGGGAACAAATTAAATATTATTTTTGTAAATTCCCGTTCGTCCCACTAGTGGGACGAAGTCAAGTGGACGAACGGGAATACACCGCAAAATCGACCTAAGTATGCCAAATTGTTTCTAAACCATGCCTTTACTTGGGGCAACAAAGACATCCGCGAAAGTATCTCGAAACTACACTAGATGGCAGAAGTGCCTTTGTGGTTATTGGCCGTTTTTCCATGCGTTTTGGGCCGACACCGTTTCATTGTAAGTAGTGCCCCCTCGCCCGCGACTTTATTGAGGTCTTTTTTCGCTCAAAATCTTGGAGCAACAAAGGCATAAAACATAACAGTCATAAAACTAAATAACTTCTAATCAATGGATAGATGGCACTGAACTTGATATGTTACTGCAATAAACGAACGTCACGTCATTTTTTGATTTTTTTCACTTGGATGTAATTTTGAGATCGTAAAACAAAAAGTACATGTCATGTCATTGTCAGTCACATCACATCACACAAATAGCATTTTAAAAATAAATAACAACAAGGAAAAAGAAAAAAATATTCATTTACCAGTCTTTTTAATTTATGAGTTTTCCACGCCAGAAAGAAAATGTCCCAAGAGAAAAAGAAGAGAAGTCTGTGCCTCGTGGATTTGTGCAAAAATGAAGGCATACATCTTTTTCCTAGAGTAACACCGTCAGTTCAACGCCATCTATAGAGTTCTTGGAAACTTTTTTTTTTTTTATAAGTGCGAAAAGAAAACCTCCCATTAAATACAAGATTTTTGGTACGTATAAGTATAGCCAACTAAAAAACAAGGAAAAACATGCAAAAAAAAAGTCTTCTCCTGTAAAATTTAAAAATGAGCTGCTACGTCTTTGTTCCACCGAAGGTGCGAATGAGTGAAAATTAGAGTTACCAGTAGGTAGCCCAAATAATTTTATAATTCTATTAATAATTTGGGAAAATATCGAAATAGAAAAACATACTTATATAAATATTGAAAAACGACAGGGACATCATTAAACTAGAAACGTAATAAAATACATGATAAATAATAGTATAAAGCTATAGTAGCGACATCTATTGTCAGCAGACCGCAACTCTCGTATTATAATACTACTAAATTAAAAAATACATCTCTAAGAAGATTTATAAGTTACATTTGGTACTCCACAATTTTTTAGTATAATGATCTAAGTCATGCCAGGCTTTTAGTTAGAAGATTGATGACCCTGTTTAGGACATTTTTACGCTTCATTTGACGCAGGGTTTTGAAAGGAATCCATAGATTTCTTGGCTTCACGGCTAAAGTAAAATTCACTAGTGAATTTTCAAAAAGTTCATTATAATTGTTCTACAATCCGAGGAGGTAATTACCTACTGTTTTTTTTAGCTCACGATCAACTGTAGAAGAGGCTAGGGCTAGTTATTTTACCATTTGTGAACAGTACGATGTATGTACTACAGTCCAATACCACATCAATGGCAAAAAAAAACATTATTTTGCTGATTGTCGCTGTAAGTCGTAGGCGGTCTGAATAAGGTGATTTTCGTAATGTTTTGATTGAACAGCACATAATGGGGAAGGCAAGTGTCAAAGTGAAAATGACAGTTTGGTCCCCAAAGAACTGTAAAATCAAAGGAATTTTCAGAAAAAAAAAACATTTATTGATGTAAAATGACTAGATGTTGTGTAATAAGCTGTAAAAATGATGGAATACACTTTTCAAAATAATATCTACTTTTCTTTTGGAGGTTAAGTACCAGTATCGCATCGCTCGAAAATCGAAGAATTATCACCTGGAACGAGTTTTGTAATAGTTGTGGTGTTAAGAAATTAAATATATTGTGATATTTCTCGAATCTAAATAGAAAAAAAGGTTAAAATTACTGACTTAAAACATTATGATATTTTATCAAAATAGAAAGCCAAAACCAGCATTATATTCTTGATAAAGGAGAGGACAGGTAAAACATACCTAAACTCAAAAATTGAAACCTCAACTACAAGTAATTGTGGATTTATAACGGTAAAATCAAATGTATAACCACTCAATTAAATCACTTTTTTCCTCTTGTAGATGCGCCGCGGCGTCTTAATTCTTCTTTTAGTATGTAGTACTTGCATGGATGAATAATTTTCCATATTTGTTTTGTATTTATACTCAATTTTTATAACAAATAATCTTGTTTGTTTTTTTGTACAAGGTATTCGTGGGGACCAACTATCGCAGCGCCATCTACGATTAGCTTTGAGTTGCCATCCCCATTATTAGAATGTTCGGTAGATTATACCAGTTTTGGGTCAATATCAGGAAATATTTGGCTCTGATTCTTTAGAGTTTAGACTTTCGTTTTGAAAATTCGTGAGTATGTCTATGTTGATGTTTTCATACATTACATTATAGTTCAATGGGTTTGATTTGAGCATGAGTCCTGCCTACAAAACTATGATTGTGGTCACCCACGAGAAGATAGAAAGAATAAAGACGAGGTAATGAAATAAATATGTGAAATAATCCAAAAGCATTTATTTACTACATTTTAAGTCATAATTTCCCAGCCTTTATGATAGATAATTAAAGAACAATAAAACGTTAGTCAAATTTAAAAAATGGCGGAAGCATCAGTGTTGCAATACTCGATACAAAAATTCCCTACAAATTAACATTATTCTATCGCAGTCCAAATATTCGAATGCTATTGTCGTGTACATTTTTGTTCTTAAATATTAGTTTTTTCACTTATTTTCGGTAGAAGGGAACCATGCTTGGCACGCTTCTGTGGCGATCTCGCATAAGGCAGTAAAGGTCTTGCCACGTTGGTCGTATTCTGTGGAAATAGAAAAATGTCTATGAAAATAAGTCAACAGATTATCAGGTAAAGTTGATGCACTATCTGCTTGTAGAGAAACAGTGTTAATGGTTGCTTATAAATGACGTCCTGTTTGCGTTACGTAATAACGTACCGCAATCGCCAACGTTATCGTTACGTTAAGTTTGCCTTAAGTGTGTATGACTGGTAGTATGTGTGACTGGCCTGTTGGTCTAGTGGTTAGTGACCCTGACTGCTATGCCGGAGGTCGTGGGTTCGATTCCCACCCAGGACAAATGTTTGTGTGATGAGCATGATCATTTGTTCTGTGTCTGGGTGTAATTTATCTATAATATGTATGTATTTAGAAATATATAAGTATGTTTATCAGTTGTCTAGTACCCATAACACAAGCTCTGCTTAGCTTGGGACTAGATGGCGTTGTGTGATAGTTGTGGAATATTATATTATATTATTATTATTGTATATCCCCATTATAAAAAGCTCAAAACTGTCGAAGAATTTATACTAGCTGATTTCACCCATTCTCGCCCCAAAGTGGATGCCATTAATTAAATTATTGGGATATGATTAGGATTATGACGTTATCCACAAAAACAAAAAAAACCGGCCAAGTGCGTGTCGGGCCACGCACAGTGTAGGGTTCCGTAGTTGCCCATCAAAATACTAATGCGAACTAACTTAACTGATTCGCTGAATTTAATTTTAAAAGAAGAATTTTCAAAATCGGTCCAGGAGTCTTTGAGAAATCAAGGAAAATACATAACAAAAAAGATTACGACGAATTTAGAACCTCCTCCTTTTTTTGAAGTTAGTTAAAAATATTTGACGTTATAAACCTACCTATCCCCAAAAAACATACCGTAAAAACATACGTATTAAAGCTGTAAAAATAAAGTTGACAAACTTACATTTGCAGTTGAAGAGGATGTTCTCCGATACATATCGTTTAAGAAAATATGTTATCCAAGTACATTTTATAAGTTGGTCGACTATTACTCGAAAAGTTGTAAAGCTTAATTAGTATGATATTTTTCTTTTAAACTTCGTTATTATATACTACTATTGTGAATTTTTTCACACCCCCAAACATAACCGTTTAGCTGGTAGAGGGGGGGGGGACACTCGAATCGAGCAAAATTTAGTACTTTAAAGCTTAATATTTCACAAACGAATGTTTTTATCAAAAAACTGTTAATGGAACTATCATTATTTTTAAAAGGCCTATTTAATGATACTCCACACTAAGGGGTACGCGAGAAAAAAAAAAAACCTCACTTTACGTGTAAGTACAGGAGGTACCCTAAAAAAAAATATTTTACGAGATTTTATTTTACCACTTTTTCGGCACAACAAATCCGTATATTTACACCAAATTACAGCTCTCTAGTACTGTGCGTCTCTGAGCTGAACTGCGGACGACGACGAGACGAGACGGACGGACGGACGGACGGACATAGCGAAACTATAAGGGTTCCTTGTTGACTACGGAACCCTAAAAAGATGAACAGTTGCAATTCAGACATCGTAAAACAGCTCTTATTAATAACTCACCGGTAGGTCCCCTCTTGCCAAACATAATGCCGTTCATGGGTGCGTTCTTGTAGTTGGCTTCGCTGACTTCCGCTAAAGAGAGGAGCACCGCCACCAAGCAGACGACGCCAATGGTGAAACGCATCATGTCTCCGGACATCTGATGGACAAAACGATTATTTTTAAGCCTGTGGGTTTTTCTGAGACGTATGCCATATTTTTAAGGTAATAGAGGGTATAGTAAGCAAAATAATCGGCAATACTGATAAAGTATTCCATAGTTCTAAGGTAAAGTTATGGAAAGTTATAATTTTTTGCCTAAGAAGAGGCCATTGCGCACGTAACACATAATTGTCCATCATTTATTTCTACATCTATTTTCAATATTATAATTAATTACAGTTATAAGTTAGAATAATGTATTTTTATATACAATTGTGTAATGTATAATTATTTGTGAAACGTTTTTTAATTGTACTCCCATAATTATTATTTGCATGCCTACGTGGTCAAATATGGCTGAACTTGTGTGTATATTATTATGTTTTTTTGTCACATATTACACATGTTGACAAAAGAAGATTATTTCTATCATACTTGGTTAAATGTTAAAAAAGTTAACCATTGGTGAAAATGACAATAGATTAACTATTCACGTAAAGAAAAATATTTTTTACATAATCAGAAACGATTTACTTTACCGGGCAAACCTAGCTTGATACGATAAGAAACAAAAGGATAAAATTACCTTGTATTGAGCGAAGTATTCTTTGTTGGTAACACTGAAGTGGTTGAATGTCAACTGATGCTTTGAGACGATTTTCCCGCCAATTTATACTCTGAAAAGGAAAGATGGCGGCTGCCCACTCAATTATTGGATTACTGGATACTGACCGCATATTGACTGAGATTCCCGAGTATCCTCAAAGGATTATAACTTCGTTAGTGCATAAGATTAGTTGTTGGAATAGAGTGAGGAGGGTACGGACATCTTGGATAATTTTATACACTTCGTTGATGGTAGGTAGGTAGAGAGAGAGAGTTATTTCTAAGCCTAAGTCTCCTGAAAGTTCAATTGTCAGATCGCGCAGTGTAATTATTGGATTTTCCAAACAGGATTTCGCAGTAGCGATTTTTTCCTTCACCGTTAAGATGCGATTTCACCTTTTTTTCGTCGTAATAATTATCATCAAATGAGTCCTCCTACCCGGAGATGGTTTGTCAGTCTCGTACTGCCTATAATCTAAGGTGTTCCATTAATACCCCTTTAAGTTCCGGGGCAACGGTTTCCTGATAAGACAGTTATGCGAAACCCGCAGGCTGAAATTTCTTAGAGCGCACTGTGCGGCAGTGTCCAAAATGTTTGATAAGTTGATCTAGGGCTCACTCCATAGATGAATTACCCTTTCTACGGCTCACTCAAACAAACACGAACAAATTATGCACGAACATTTTTAGAATGTACATTTGGACACTTAATTTTATCATATGCTAGATTTACGAGTCGGTAGATACATAATTCAGTGAAAATGTGCGTGCACGAAATCCCTCCGTCGCGTATTTAAACTGTTTTTCCAGAAACCTTTATTGGAGTGGAATTCCCGGCATCTGTATTTCCCGACAGGTATAAACTTGTGGTCTTCAAGTCAAGAGTGAATAGGTTACTTATAGGCACGCATGCTTCATCGTCGACCACATCTTCGCTGAAAAAAAAAACAAACCACTGCACTGTGCGGTAACAATACCCAGTGGAATGCTAAACGCGATACCAGCTTCGTGTGTGCACTGGTGATCACCACGAAGTACGCGAACAATTAATGTGCCCCCTACACTATTTTCTTGGAATCGCACTAAAAGTACGCGAACAAATGTGGCCTCTACACTATTTTGTTGGAATCGCACTAATAAACCTGCGCAAATCGACACTTGCACAAGTAAATCGCTTCGTTTATGGCTTATATTATGGCCATAACTTGGAAGCTTTACGAAAACATGTTCTTTGCCAACAAAACGTTGCAGATCCAAAGAAAGAAGGCGCTGTGATAGTCAATCAAGCCAATTACTTCGAATCTTCGATGGAATATTGAATCAAATCCAAAAGAGATTGGACATCTAACTAACGAAGTAAAACAATTTAACCCATATTTTTCTTAACACGATTTTCTTTTCATTATTTTTACCAATGACATTGTCTGGAAGAAAAATTGCAGTAAATTGTCTGTAAATTCAATTAGGAGGGTAGTTTTGGTATAAAAGGGGTAAGAAACTGGGTTGATGCATCAGTTGGTTTTCACCTCTTCAGCCTTCAAGAACTCCAAGTTTGATATCAAGTAAGTTACATAAATCACCAAAAGTAAAGAAGAAACCTTTTAAAATTCAGTATAGCTTGGCCAGAACGGATTGAAACGGAACTAATCTTTTTGTTTCTGACAACGTTTTAAAATATTTGATATATTTTGATGTAAGCAAAGACCGCAGGTTTGTTAGATTTATTATTGTGCCCTAAAACTAACGTAATAAGTGAAAATAATAAAAATAAAATCATTCAAAGTGCTGGTAGCGAGAAGAAGTGGCGACTTCCGGTTTTCTACAGTTTTTTGCCAAGCTGTACCTAACATTACTTTTCAAAGCTCTAAAGAGCAAGCAAGGTAACATAGACAAAATAAATAATTTGTGGCTAAAGGACTCCTAATGTTTTCCTTTTTCAAAAATTAACAACGTTGAATTTAAAATTTGAAATAACGGTTTTTTTAAGTTGGGAAAAGGCTCGAGTTCTTTGTCATTATTCATTCCAACCGCTTTGAGTGGGAGTTTTGCGTTTGCGACCCAGTATTTTATTTTTTATGGCCCGGTACTGGGTTGCGATCCGGTAAATGGGAAACGTTGCTCTGGGGCCTTACCACGTGATCCAGATTAGGCTGTCGGAACGAGATAGCGCTAGACGACTTGTGTAGCTTTGTCTCTTTCCCACGGCCTAAACTGGATCGCGTTAAGAGCTCGTGGTAAGGCCCCAGAATGGTCTTCTCGATATTTCCTGATTATTCAAAACCTTCACCACAAAACAACGTGATAGGTAGGTTCCCCGCTGGTATCAAACTATCAAACTTAGGTGCTTCTAAAATTCATTACCCAATTTTCTTTTCCAGATCATTTCAAAGATGCGTTTCATCATAGCTCTGTGCCTCTTCGCCATCGTCATGTGCATCCAATATGCTGAGGGTACTTATAGGAAGCCTCCATTCAACGGATCCATCTTCGGGAAGCGAGGTGTTGTTGGTAAGATATCGTGAGGTTATCTGGGGAGTGGGGTCTCTGGAAACATAGAGTACATGAGTCCTCCCACCCAGGCCGGAGGGACTGTCAGACTTGTACTGACTAAAATCCACGGTGTCCTTCAATAGCCCTTTTCGTTCCGGGGTCTCAGTAATTCGTTAATCCCGCGACCCCAGCAGGATATGGCCCTCTAAGGCCGGTCATATTGGTGACAGCTCTTTGAGGTGCTCGTGGAACGGTGAAACACAACGCGCCGTAGGCGTCGACCCGGGCATGGTCCATGGTCGGACAGCGAGTCACCCATTACATTACTCACCGTCCGCATGCCCGTCGTTCTTAGTACAATTAATTAATACCATGTGCCACGAAAACTGAAAAAAATGCTTTATTCCCGCCTAAAATCATCCTCCTGCTGTTTTTGAATGCGGCATAAATGTTGTTTTTGGCTTGACTCGGCAAAATTTGAAGTATTTTTTGTATTTGAAGTGTTAGTTTTTTTTCGTTTTGTGTCTCTTCAGAATTAATTATATCAATAATTACATAAATTTCTCTTTATCTATTACAGAATACGACACCACAGGCAGAGCATTGTCGGCGCTGTGCGAGATTGCCTCCGAAACTTGTCAGGCGTGGTACCAAACTTTAGAAAATAAGTGAATTAATGTTTCCTACTAAAAAAAACCGGACTTATATTGAAATACAGCCTTTTATGATGTGATAATAATGTCCTAACATGTAATTATTTAGTCAAAAACTTATGTTATCGTAAATAGTACTAATAAAATAATAACTTCTTTGACTTGATTTTTTCCTTCATGCTCTTCGAAAATAAAGCTTTTCATGTGGCACTATAGGTGGTCCGTGTTTTATACATGACACCTTCTCTAGCACTCAGGGACTCGCGTCCTAATTTGTCGCACAAGTACTCGCTACCGGGTCCGCTGGACCCAGTACAATGTCATAAGTTTTTTCCAGAACTGCATGATAAACTTAAATGTTTACTTTCTTATAACGAATCTATATGTATAATAAAAGATATAATTAAATCAAATATTAATATTTATTAATTTTACTTAAACAAAGGCTATTACAAATATACAGGGTGTTTGGTCCATCGTGTGCCAAATTGAAATGGTCGATAGAAGGGGTCATCTGCTATCCTTTCAGACCTCTTAAAACCCCTCATGCCCTGTGGATTTTTTTTTAATCGACTTTTTATTGTTTTACTAAAAAAGACCCAAATTGTACATTCAAATGCAATTTTCTTTTTAAATATCGGTCGTAGACTCTGGATTTTAATTTTATTTAGATGTGTATTGTTGAAGAGTACTGTTAAATAAAAAAATTGTGACATTAGTCACCTAGTTTTGTTTTAATTCACTCGCAAAGGTAAAACATAAATTAAAGCTGTACATGTTACAGCTGTTTATATGGCTACAGAAAAAAAAACCAGAAGCGACCGGGATCTTCCAACTCCCTCATTAATTCTCCAGTCTATCCCCTTGCTAATGATGTGCCACATGCCATAAAAATCTTTTAACAACTTTGTGAATTCGCTAAAATTGTGAATCGAGTGCCCTAAGGCTGATATGCAAAATTATGATTTTAAACATTTTTTTTGATTAAATGATACCTGACAAACCTATAAATCTTATTTTTAAAAAAATCTCTCTCGCATCTCTATGTTTTAGTGGGATTTACGTGTAAAAAAAAAAGCATTTTTAATATTTAGTTCGTAATTGTTACAAATCGTGCTCAAATTAGGGACCGATGATGTGCCCGTATTTAATGAACGTTTGCCCATGGTATTTCAAAACGCCACGTTCCCCAGGTCTAACTTCGTTAAACTTTATGTCTAGGGACGTTCCAAAGGGCTGGTATATGTACGCAACGGACGTTCCAACTAGGGAGGTACTGGTCCAACGCATGGAAGCGGCATTCAAAACCACTAAGGGTCCGTTCACACAGACCGGCTCGGAGAGCATCGGCGCGCATTTTTCTTTTCACACAAACCGGATCGTATGCGCTTGGAGTTGGTCGGAGCGGAGCCGCCAACTATTTCACATAGACTTGCTGGAAGCGATCAGAAAGCGCTCGCAGCCGGCTGCGAGCGCCGATGCTCTCCGAGCCGGTCTGTGTGAACGGACCTTTAGTGGTTTTGAATGCCGCTTCCATGCGTTGGACTAGTACCTCCCTAGTTGGAACGTCCGTTGCGTACATATACCAGCCCTTTGGAACGTCCCTAGACATAAAGTTTAACGAAGTTAGACCTGGGGAACGTGGCGTTTTGAAATACCATGGGCAAACGTTCATTAAATACGGGCACATCATCGGTCCCTAATTTGAGCACGATTTGTAACAATTACGAACTAAATATTAAAAATGCTTTTTTTTTACACGTAAATCCCACTAAAACATAGAGATGCGAGAGAGATTTTTTTAAAGATAAGATTTATAGGTTTGTCAGGTATCATTTAATAAAAAAAAATGTTTAAAATCATAATTTTGCATATCAGCCTTAGGGCACTCGATTCACAATTTTAGCGAATTCACAAAGTTGTTAAAAGATTTTTATGGCATGTGGCACATCATTAGCAAGGGGATAGACTGGAGAATTAATGAGGGAGTTGGAAGATCCCGGTCGCTTCTGGTTTTTTTTCTGTAGCCATATAAACAGCTGTAACATGTACAGCTTTAATTTATGTTTTACCTTTGCGAGTGAATAGGTGACTAATGTCACAATTTTTTTATTTAACAGTACTCTTCAACAACACACATCTAAATAAAATTAAAATCCAGAGTCTACGACCGATATTTAAAAAGAAAATTGCATTTGAATGTACAATTTGGGTCTTTTTTAGTAAAACAATAAAAAGTCGATTAAAAAAAATCCACAGGGCATGAGGGGTTTTAAGAGGTCTGAAAGGATAGCAGATGACCCCTTCTATCGACCATTTCAATTTGGCACACGATGGACCAAACACCCTGTATACTTAATTTCTCCATAGTTTTGTGACAACATTTAGGGTAATCATTGTAATTTCTATTTTTACATATTTTAAACACGTTACTTTTCTATATTTGATGCTGATGACCTTGGGAAGTTGAATACTTCGCCTTCTTGTTCGAAATCCGATTCATGTTCACTTCCATATAAGCAGTCTTCAGTTTCAGAGCAGTCTTCGTTTTCTATTTCTTCATTTAGATATTCATCTATCTCTTCAGGCCTTAAAAACCCTATTGTTTACCATTTTCTACGAAAGAAATAAAGAAAATAGGTGAATAAATACTAAAAATAGTAATAATGAAAATGCAAAAGTCACTTACGTATTTAGTCGCTACCGGGTCCGGTGGACCCACACACACCTTTTACGTCAATAGCACTCACTTGCAGCGTGCTAACTGACTGCCGACGCGACGTCGTCATTTGCTGTGCTACACTATCGTTAAAAGGTACTAAGAGCGGCAACAACGTATTCGTCGAATTTTAATATATATGAGAAGCAAAATATGAAGGACTGGGTCCGTTGGACCCATTAGCGACTCCTTAAGTGCTAGAATCACTCTATCGATTACAAAAAACCGCATCAAAATCCGTTGCGCAGTTTTAAAGAACAAAGAATATGTAGGGACAGACAGACAGTGGAAATCGACTTTGTTTTTCCCATTTAATGGTTATTTTGCGCTGTCTATGCTAATAATTATGCTACGCTATTACCTCGACAACTGTCCCTATGCTATCAACGTAATATACGAAATAAGCCTAGTAATATTCAAACATAGCAAGCCTAGTAGCCACTCAACAACATAAACTCTATCTTAGTCAGAACGCTCCTGTTAATTGCTTCTGGGACTTAGAGATTTCATAGTGTATGTACACACGGATTACATCTAATGGTCGCCTTAACTAATAAGGTTATTGGACGAAATTGGTCCCAATTTGTGGTCGCAAACTTAGGTATATATACTGTCCACTTTAGTGGAACTGTGAAAGGTACAAACAAGAGTGTTTTATCCTACATTGATAGTTGAGAAGAGTACTTCAATAATAACCAAAGGTTATCTGTAGCTTTCATATATTATACCAATTGTATCTGGTGTAATAACTTACTTATTGGAAATAAGGATATTTTAAAACGTATAATAATCTCAACGTGAAACGGAATGTAAGTCCGTTTGACATTTTGTTTTTATCGGAACATGTAGATGACAGACGTCAAAAAATCTTAAGCGTTCATTGGTTGGATGGAACACAGTAACGACTACACCAATAAGAATATTTTAATTAGAACCACGTTTTCGTGACGAAAACAAATCTTAATCTGTCTAATGGCTGCTATAATTTTGCGATTTACGTGTGTGGCAAAATAAATTCCAATTGTTATTTAACCAATTAATATAGTTATACAGTGTGCTGATAAAGTATCTAACGAAAGAGTTTTATCTAAAGTATGGGGAATCATTTCGTCTACGAGAGAAATTGACGACATAATCCGAAGTCCATTTCAAAGGTAAATCTAAGATTAATACTTATTTTTAACGCGAATTTTAGCAATAATCCGTATAATACAGACTTTTAAGTGGAAAAAAGATGTTACCGGTGTATTTATTAATGAGTTTGACCTCGTATTACGTGAAATACGTCACGGTTTAGGTGTTTTCTGTGAACTAACGCAAAAGGTATGATTATCAGGTTTTTGTCAACAAGGCGCCTCAATGGACAAGCAAACTTATTATCTATAATGTAATAAAACTGCCGTCGCGTAATTAACATAGTTGTCTACTGTAAAGACTGTGTTTTCAACATTTTTCTCCAAAACCAACGACAATATTTTTATCAGGAGTTTTTCACTTTACTATCTCGATCTGTCGTGAATCGTGATAAATACTACGCAAATAAGATTTTTATTTATGCAATCCTAATTTATTCGTCTACAATACGTTGTACAACGAATATGTGTCATGCTACCATGTTTGTTTAATTTATAAATAGTAATAAAGAGAAAAACGATATCTTGCTTTTATGAGAATATAGTAAGAAGTTTCTATGCTCTTTCATATCCTGGGCATAGATAATAAATTCATCACATAGTATCTCTTACAAAAAGTTTTGGTTGTTATCAATAATTTGTTAAGTAAAGTAACATTTTTTTAAATACTTTTTTTAGTGTGTTTAATTTTCAAATGTTTGATTACAAAGCTTATTATTGAATGAAATGAAAAAGATAATTATTTATTTATATTCTCTAATTGATACTGGCAGAATACACTGGTCAAAATTAAACAAAAAAGACATACTTTATGGTTCAAAAAGGTTCTTGACTTTGCTTTCGTTCAAGGTCAACTCTATGTTTACTTATCTGTTGCTGGGCAAATAAAAAATGTAACCATTAAATAAAGTAATTGATTACAAAAAAAGGTATTTGAATTTAACATCACTTAATTAAACATTGATGTACTGTAAATTATATATATATTTTTTAATGTATACATCGGGTCTCGGAAAATAACTAATCATTCCTTTTTATTTATGGTTTGAATAAGTTCTTATATTTTCTTAATTTGTTTTTGTGTGAATTTTAGTTCAAATGCAGTGTGTGTAATGAATAGTGTTGTTCTCTGTTTATTTTTCAGTAATTATTGAAGAAAACAAGATTGAAGACCTTGGAAATCACTGAAAAATTATGAAATCTTAAACAAATACAAGAAAATCAACCTAATTGCAGCAGAAACTGGCAATACTGAAAATGATAAAAAGATTTTGACCTTCAATTTTTTGTTTAACGGCAACACCAGCTATGTCAGAGATAACAGAACCACCAATCAAAAAAGCCAAGATGGCGGACACCATAGACAGTTTCATACAAAAAATTATGCTATCCAAAAAGAACCTTCTAGCCATAGTAAGTGATGAGTTTATCAAACCAACTGCGTTTACTAAAGTCTATGTTGGACAAGTGAAAAATATGAAGGAATTATCAAAAATTATCACTCTTTTGAATGAGAAATTACCTCTAAAAGAATTACAGCATCTGAAAAGAGCCCGAAAAAAGGAGGTCCTACTATGCCCAGTAGATTATTTGAACTCTATAACTCAAGAATCAATTCAGGAGTATATTGAAGGAAGAGTTTTTGAGCTTAAAGACTCTTTTGAATATTTCAAAATAATGGGCCTCCCGTCATTGCCACCAAAATTAAAAAAGCAACATACAGAATGTAGCAAAGTTTGGTCCTGTAACTTCCATCCGAACTACTACTTAGAAAAATTATGTGGAAGTAATTTCTTTCCAGAAACTGAACTTATGAAGCATCGCTGTTATATGGGTATTGCTTTTGAAGTTGCAAGATACTATTTAAGCAAAACCAACTGTAATCTAGAACTTTCCGATATTTTACTCAAAAATATCAATGCTACCATTGTGCTGGACCCATCAATCTCTTCAATCGTGGCTATATCATTTGATAATAGAGATACTCATCCTGTACAACATTCAGCCATGTTGGCCATAGACAATGTAGCAAAAACTCAAAATGGCGGCGCGTGGAACAGAGTAATCACTGAAGATCCAACTCTGCCGGGAATAGACAACAACCTGCTTCTGTATTTAAAAAATAAATTCCCAAACGTCAAATTTGGCGCCAGAAATTATGTCACAAAGGAGGTTTTGGATGAAAATAGGATGAATGCGTCTGATAGCCCTTATTTATGTACTGGGTACTATATTTATATGATTAGGGAGCCTTGTATTATGTGTTCAATGGGTTTAGTACATGCAAGAGCTAACAGGGTGTTTTTTTGCTTAAATAATAATCACCAAGGAGCTCTAAGTTCGAAAACAAAGTTACACTGTGTGCCATCATTGAATCACCATTTTGAAGTGTTTACCGATTTTTTATAGAATATTGGATGTTTTGTCTATGATAAATTGTATATCAAAATGTGAATTGATTTATCAATAAATTTTATTTTGACACAAACATGTATTTTTTCTAAAAAGAAAATACCTATTTTTAGTGTCACTATCTAAAGCCAAAAATAAAAATTCAACAACTCCATAATGTTGCCAGTAATTTGAAAAAGTATTGCCAGTATCAATTATTGGAATATTCTTGAAAGTTTCACAGTTTTGAACTATTTTATTTAGATTTTGTTATACCAGTCCGCAACAATGATATTTATAATATACGAATTAATTATATTTGTTACTTTGTTTCCTGGTATCCAAGTTTTTTTTTACTACACTGGAGTTACCAAGGCGGGCCGGGAGGGACTCGGATTTGTACTGACTAAAATCCACGTTGATCCTTCAATACCCCTTTATTTCGCCTTGTACGATGAAACAGACCCGCGACCCCGGTAGGCTTTGGCCCTATATGAGGCCCCGTCAGATTGCTGTCAGCTCTTTGAGGTGCGCGTGGACCAAAACGCGCCGTCGACTCGGGCATGATCCATGATCGGACGGCGAGTCACCCGTAACTCGCTATCCGTATGTCATGGGATCCGCGCTCAAGTCAGTTATAAATAAGGGACTTGGCCTAGAACCAAAGATGAGATCTAACAATAATAATATTCCACAACTATCACACAACGCCATCTAGTCCCAAACTAAGCAGAGCTTGTGTTATGAGTACTAGACCACTGATAAACATACTTATAATTATATTTCTAAATACATAAATATTATACTAGATAAATTACACCCAGAGTAAACTTACCAAGTAAAATAGAAGTTCTATTTTTTTATGAACAGGGGTTCAAACTGTATATCGTAGCGCCCTGACCCTGGTTCCAGCTCATGATGATAGTGATTCTTCATCATCATCAGCATCAGCCGGAACAAGGGCTTCATTATGTAGGTTTAACTGAAAACCGACCCCAACATAGTTCGGAAATTGCCGTAGAGACTTCTAGGCTTGCTAATTCAATTTGCCAATAATGAGATGGCCTTGGGCACAGCAAAAACTGGCCAATTGCGAGTTGGAAGGGTTCCGTACCGTTATCTATAAAAGGCAAAAAAATGTTTCCTAATATAAGAGCCCTCCTCAGAAGCGTAGCGTGCCTTACCGGGGCCCCGTATAAAATTTTGTTTGGGGGCCCTTTTGAAGGATAAAAAATTACCACAAACGAAAAAAAAAAGCATAAAATCAATAGTATCTATCACTTTTTCCAGAATTTTTACAAACAATTTACCCATTTTTTTTTTGTTTGTTTCGCAAATTAAATAAAAACGTTTTGTTAAATTTTGAAGACGCACTTTGGGGGCCCCCGTGGTCTGGGAGCCCCTTATAATGGCAGCTACCCCCCTGGCCCTCCAATGTTTATTTTATTCAAATTTTTAGTATTTGTTGTTACAGTGACAAAACAAATACACCATCTGTGAAAATTCCAACTGTATAAGGGGTGCTCCCACATCTATCGACGCGGAATCGTCTTTTTCCGTCGCCCTTTCTCTTTCTGTCGCTTAGAGCTGCCATTTGCTAGACCGAGACAGAAAGCATAATGCGATAGCACGCGGCAGAATCCGCGAGGCGGCCGCGTGCTATTGCATTGTCTCGGTCTAGTAAATGGCAGTTCTAAGCGACAGAACGAGAAAGGGCGACGGAAAAAGCCGATTCCGCGTCGATAGATGTGGGAGCACCCTAACTATCACGGTTTATGATATTCAGAGGCGGCCTTACCCATTGCGAGGCCCCGGGCGGCAAGTCTTTGCGAGGCCCCTTACCCTTTATAAAAGTATGTGATGAGAAAGTAGGATTGGTTGTCATTTTTGAAGACAAATGCTAAAGTTATACAATTAAATAAATGTAATTTGAGTTTTAAAACATATTACATTGTGTTGTGTGATGTTCATACAGGAACTTTGAACATCCGTGTTTGCTTAAAATGGAGTAGTTCTGATTTTTGCAGACTTTGTTTACCTTTTTGGCGATTATTACCTTAGTCTTAGTTTACTACATTGATGAAACTTAAGCACGACGGTTTTTGAAGTAGAATTTTACTACAATATGAGACTAAAATGGTTTCTGTAAACCCAAAAGCTTCCGAGTTAGCGCTTTTCAAAAGTATCTGAAATCAACGTTTTTTTACAACAAATGTGAAAGAGGCATCTGATGATATCAGATGCCTCTTTCACATTTGTTGTAAAACGTCACGTCTTCAGTTAGAATGTTTTCCAATTTTGTAACTTTTTTCGAAAAAGAACTTTGAAGGGGTTTAGGCTGCACTAATGTTAAACCGCTGTGGTTTTTAATGGCGTGAATTTGTGCCCCTTTTTTTTAGCATGGTAAAATCATCAAATGAGCCTTCCCACCCCGGGCAGGGCGGGAGGGACTGTCAGACTTGTACCGACTAAAATCCACGCTGTCCTTCAATAGCCCTTTATGCTCCGGGGTCACGGTGAGGAATCCCGCGACCCCGGCAGGCTTTGGCCCTTTGAGAGGGGGTCCCGTCATTTTTGCTGACGCTCTTTGAGGCGCGCGTGGAACACGACGCGCCGTCGACCCGGGCATGGTCCATGGTCGGACAGCGAGTTGTCCTTTACTCGCTGTCCGCATGCCCGCGCCTTGCGGTTAGGGCGAAGGAAGGACGCTGTCCTCCCTCTCTCACGGCCGGCTCCTCCTTCGCGAGCATTACTGCTTCGCAAAAGGAGGCGACCGCTTCCAACTCCGTCTCGCCCCGCAGCATGGCCGCAACCAATGCCGGGCGCGAGAGGTCTCCGCCTACCGTGAGGACACGTCGGTGCTCTGCCTAAGCGGGGCAGTCTTCCACCGTATGCTCTACTGTATCCTCCAGGCGATCTTCGTAGTGGTGATACCCGGGCGTTTCTTCCCTCCCTATCAGACACAGGAACCTCCCGAAACTTCCGTCGAGCTCAACTCTGAAACTACTGGGTCTACAGATATAAATCGGTTCTCATATTGTAGCAAAAGGCATCTTTGAAACCGTTCTGAGAAGTTATTATCAACAACTAGTCCTTTACGGTCATAAACGAAAAATTTTCAAAAAAGAACGAAATTTTCGAGGTTTTTTTTTATTTTTAACCGACTTCCAAAAGGAGGAGGTTCTCAATTCGGATGTTTGTATTTTTTTTTTTTTTTTTTTTTTTTTTTTTTATGTTTGTTCGGGCATAACTCCGTCGTTTCACAACCGATTTGAAAAATTCTTTTTTTGTTGGATAGGGTATACTTCCGAAATGGTCCCATTAAAATTTTATCGAAATCGGACTAGTACTTTTTGAAAAATCAACAAAAAACAACAAAAACCTAAAAAGTTTTCAACTTTGTCTACACCGATTACTCCGAGGTTTCTGGTCCGATTTCGATGATTCTTTTTTTGTTCGATACAGTTTATCTGCCATTTGATCCCATAAAATTTTCATTTAGTTTGGTGCAGTAGTAAATATTTTTAGCTCATTGTGTACATACATCCATGGGCGTTGTTTTGTTATTACCGGTGCTACGGATTACAACATTTTAGTGCACATGTAAGAAAATTATGTATTTGACAATAATTTGGGTTGAATAGTGAAACTAAAAAGGATAAAATAAAAAACTTTTTCAAAAAAAAATGCAACCGACTTCAAAACAACCACAAAAAAAGTTCAAAATAACCTACAAAAAAACTTTTCTTTAGAAAGTCGGTGACACAAAGTCAATGGAATATAAAATAAAGTCACCGACTTTCGAAAGAAAAGTTTTTTTGTAGGTTATTTTGAACTTTTTTTGTGGTTGTTTTGAAGTCGGTTGCATTTTTTTTTGAAAAAGTTTTTTATTTACAAAGAAGCGTTCGGTGTTTGATGCCTCAAACTTTGATTATTCATTGGGCCTAGTAGCGTAGCTAGGCGCGGGCTTAGCGGACCCTAGCTAGCCTCGCACATGATGGGGCCTCGCGCTTAGAGATTTAATAAAATAAAATAAAATTGACAACGGCAATCTCAACTTTGTTACCACTCAGTAAAGCAGTATACTTTAACTTCTACTACTATTTCTAACTGAGAACTGATAAAGCCAAAGCTGATGGCGCCGACGATTTAGGTCCATCAATTCCGTTTCTCGCGCGAGGCCCCGTAGTTGCATGATAACTTGTTTACTTACTTGTTTTTTATTTGTAACTGTGAACAGAAAGAGGCAAAGAGGCCTCGCAAAGCGATCTTATCATCAAGTCATCAAAAGGAGAAGGAAAGGAGGAGGCCTCGCACGCGGTGATCCACACGACGGGCTTAAAAAAAATCGGAAATCCGCGCAATATTTTTCATCCACCATCAAAGAAAAGGGCCTCGCAAATGCGTTTTGCCCCCTCCAAGATTCGGTCTCGCTAAGTCACTGATTGGGCCAACATCATAAACAAGTCTGACCTAAACTAGCCGTACGTTCAGGCGACAAAATTATTGTACTAAATAAAAATTTACAAAATTAACCAACTCTGAGATGATAAATAAAAAAAATAGATGGTTTGATTTTTTCTAAAACTTTGCCGTTATGATTGAATTGAAACTAATTAATTAATTAATCAAAATCAAAAGTTTTTTCTTTTGCTTGCTTTGTTGCGCGAGGCCCCCTGCAAGCGCGAGGCCCCGGGCGGGTGCCCTGTTCGCCCCCCCCTAAGGCCGCCACTGATGATATTATTATAGAGCTTCAACAACCAACAACAGACGGTCAGACAGACAGATAGACGGATTGCAGAGGCTTAGTAATAGGGTCCCGTTTTCCCCTTTAGGTAGGACGGAACCCTAAAAACTAATTACATAATAGGTTGATATAGCGGCAGTACAGCGTTGATTCGCTCTACGCATATTGGGATGTCGACTACATTGATTAAACGCCTTGGATGTGCGAAAAATCGAAAATATCAGTGGAGGAGGCATTTAAAAGTCGTGGTCGTGTGCCACCTGCGCTTGTTTCACACAATCTTCATCAGGTACACACGACCACGGCTAGCACAATATCGGTCAAATGAATAATGTTCTTGTTTTACACTTTTCAGTGCGCGTCGTAGTCGGGTTTTAGTTATTTTTAACTTATTTTTTTGGGGTTAAGTATTTAAATACCTAATCTTTCTCGTCTAAAAAGTATCTTGTCTTAAATATACTCTTTACTCAATGAAAATTCAGTTTCTTCTCGCTCTTTTTAAAAAAGCCTGTGTCATTTCTGGTATTTTTTTAAATAGAATCCTTCTTTATTTTTATTGTTTATGCAGATTTTATTAATAAACTAGCTGTGCCCGCAACTTCGTTCGCGTGGATGTCGGAATTTAACAATGTATTTTTTAGTGCGAAGCGTTTTTTATAAATCATATCGTTTTCATATAAACCCTATATTTAGAATTTATTTAGATTTTTCAAGAACATTTGACGTGTTTGTAATAAACGCCCTCTGTCGTTCAAAGGCAGTAGTACTATTCGATTGCCACTGGATTAGAGCACCCATTCCATTTCATTCCATCCCACTCCATCCGACTTCATCCGACTCCATCCCACTCTATCCCACTCCATCCCTCTCCCTCCCATTTCATCCCACTCCATCCCACTTCATCCCACTCCACCCCACACCATCTCATTCCATCCCACTCCATCCCACATCATCCCACTCCATCCCAATTTATCCCACTTCATCCCACTCCATCCCACCCCATCCCACTCCATGCCACTCCATCCCACTCCATCCCTCTCCATCCCACTCCATACCTCTCCATCCCACTCCATCTCACTCCATCCCATACCATCCCACTCCATCCCACACCATCTCACTCCATCCCACACTATCCCACTCCATCCCTCTCCATCCCTCTCCATCCCACTCCATCCCACTCCATCCTACTCCATCTCACTCCATCCCGCTTCATCCAACTCCATCTCACTCTATCCCGCTTCATCCTACTCCATCCTCTTCCATAACATTTCATCCCATTCTATTGTGAGTCTAATAAAAACCTTTTCTTTCTTTCTTTCATTCCATTCCATTCCATTCTATTCCATTCCACTCTACTCTAATCCACTCCAGTCCACACCATATTTGAATAGGTTTGTAGTTTTTCTATTCCAAGCAGCTAGATCGCGCTACTGAACTGCGCGTCTCGGTGTGAATTGACCGTAATTTTACTTCTGGAACACTTTAAATTCAAATATCTTTTGATAGACTGATCCGATTTCGATGAAACAAAAGCTAAATGTTACTTCAAGTTACGGTCAGTCGTTGTGTATTAAAGTTATCTACATAGCTTTCGTACATTTTACGTGATGCCCGAACAAATAAACATACAAACAGACAAACAGACATACAGACAAAAATTCTAAAAATGCTAGAAATGGGTTCTATTGGTTGTCCTCTAACACGCTGGCTATATTTTTTGAGTTTTTTTTTAATGTACAAAAATTATTTTTCTACAGTTTTATTATATGTATATATATATATATAGATCAGCAGAATTATCCCTCTTCCTTTATATCCAAAAACTCCATAATTAAACATACTTTTTAAAAAAAGGGCTGTGTCTTTTCTCCTTGTCAATTTTGCCACCGATTGACCAATCACAAGCCTTCGAAATCAATTTAAACCATTTTTAAACTGTACTGAATAATGTGACGGCTATTTAGCTTCATTGGTTATGTTCCCAATTGTGATCCCCCCTCACTATAGCATCAAACGTCCACTGCAATCCACACACTTGCCGGATTTGATCACGACACGCAACTCCTGCGCATGCATTTTTGACAGTTATTTTTTTTGTGAAAGAAGTTTTTTTTTTTAAGTTGGGGGTAGGGTTTTAAAAATGGCCGTTTTTCTCTGCGTCTGCCGTGAGGATGACGCTTTTTGGTGAGTTTTTTTTCTTTTTTTGCGGGTAATTATTTTGATGTTTTGTGCAATTTGGAATATTGACAACCAGTCTTAGCATGGGGTATTGTATTACACAGTAGCTGGGTTGTGGAGTTCCGATAGACAGTCGCTCCATGTAAAATACTGATATTCAGCTGCCTAAGGTTTGACTGGATGGCGACCCCAATTTAGTAGGTACGTAATAGGCTAGGCAGATGATGAGATGTGCAATTTAGAATATATTTTATTGTACAACAAAATTAATCAATTTATTTGATTGAGAATAATTTATAATTTATTCGTTACCTTATTTGCAGAAATGCTTAGCATTTATTTTGTACCTAATTTGAGTTATAAAAGATACAATTTTATAGTGTGTCTATGACATTATAATTATGTTATTTATATTATATGGTAATGCCTTATTTTCTAACTTAACTACAAACAGGCCAAACTGTATCAAAACTAATACTTAGTTAACACATTAATATTAAAATAAAACTATTATTATGTACAAAATCTGTCATAAAGGAAACTTTATCATGAGTTTTCCAATTTTTGTGACAATAAGTAAACTGGAACATTGATTTTAATTTGTAGAAAAAAAATACTTTTACTGCTTTTTCGTTTTTTCATAAAATAAATGCAGTAAATACTTCAAGTATGTTGTAAATTAAATAAAGAATTCTTGTGTTAAGGCCTTTGTACTAACGTCAGAAAAAAAAAGTGAATGTGATGGTGTAATAAAACAATTTACTTGCAAAAAAAATCTAAAAAATATCTTCAAGAAAAAAAAAACCATATCCAGTCAGCAAAAACTGGTTCATACTGAAATCTATTACAATAAATCTTCCTTACAAGTACCTTAAACGGAGCATAGTCGGTGGCTTCCGCACATGCAGACCGTGTATCTTATTACTTCTGAATATGGCACATTTTTGATTGGCTACATTAAATTAAAAGTGCGGTCTTCACGTGGTGGACAATAAATGAATGTGTGTGATCTTAGCTAAGTAGGACATGATGTTATGTGGAAATGTGACAGTTAGAGAAAATACTGGCTGATTTAGAATTATTAATATTTAAAAATAATTACGTCACCGTGAAAATGGCGCCAAAATTGACAGCTCTGTCAGCTACTCATCGCCATTTCCTGTTTAAAAGCAGCGACAATTTCTTTTTTCCTCTTTTCCACTTTCGGGTCGGTAAAAGGCTGCGGCCCATGCAGCATGTTCTTGTGTTTTATTTTAACACTAGCAAACCCGGCGAACTCCGCTTCGCCAATTTTTCTTTGCTATAAACCTCACGTAGCCCGAGACCTTTCCAACGAATCCAAAACCGTTGAAATCGGTTCGTGCGTTCTGGAGTTATAGCGTCAGGAAGGAAAACTCGACTTATTTTTATATAGTAGATAATCTATCTACTATATAAAATATATAATCAGGATCTCGGAAACGGCTCCAAGGATTATCATGAAAGTTACAGATTAGGGGTTTTTCGGCTCAAGGAATCGATTTATCAAGGTCCCAGGTTCGAGAAAAGCTCGGTTCCCACGATATAAACATTTTAAAAACCGAGCGAAGCTCGGTCAACCATATATTATATCATTGAATAGAACCCATTTGCTTTTGCGATCACATGATCAGCTTCACTCTTCAGTTCTATTATGCTATATCTTGGTTGAACTAGATTGAACTCGTGATGAAAGATCGCTGTGGAGTTCAAGGATAAATATAATACCATCCGGCTGTTGTTAGACGTAACTTCTTGACGTAAGAAGCGTATCCATTTCTTTAAAAACTGGTCTGTCGTGTAAGCATTGATACTGAGATATTAGGAAACCAGGTGATCTACCATGACGTCTTATGGTAAGCGTCCACAGGTCCGCATCGGACATATTGTACGTATAATAACGGATTTAGTTTGCCTTGTATTTAAACTCATACAACTGCGTCCACTGATCCGCATCGTACGGACGACTCATCGGCAATGCCTTAATGCGATGCGTACCGATGACGTCATACGGAATGCCGATCAGTGGACGCGATGAAGGTGGCATCGGCAATCCGATTGCTGATAGTCGCGTCGGCAATCCGATCGCTGCCGACACAGAAATCCGTTTGAAGCGATGCGTCCGATACGTACGATGCGGACCTGTGGACGCACACCATTAAAGTTAGATATAAGTTATATGTAATTAGATTTTTTACAGTACACTGCTGTCTTATGATAAATAATAGATGGCGCCACATGTCTCATATCTCATAGGCCTCACTTTTACAAACTGCTTTGTGTCACAACACTAATTAGGTACACTATTCCATCTATTACAGATAAATCATCGCCTGACTTCAACAGCGCTTGCTGAAAGAGAGAGATAAACATACAGAAACCAACGCACCTGAGCGAGATAGCACCAGTTCGTCAGCTCCGTCGTTCCATAGAATATTGATGGAAATTATTGATTTCAACTCTATTGCGTATGTAATGAAGATCAATTTGGCTGTCTTCAAGATATTATACTGACTTTTGGAGATATTTTTGAAGAACGACTATTCGTCGTTAATGGTGAGTGGATATTTTTTAACAGCACTAAGCCCGTGACTTCGTCCGCGAGAATTTCTTATTTTCCCCTTATGATTTTCATTAACTCCCTTTTTTTACGTTGTAATGTCATCAAATAAGTCCTCCTACCCAGGGCAGGACGGGAGGGACTGTCAGACTTGTACTGACTAAAATCCACGGTGTCCTTCAATAGCCTTTTTCGTTCCGGGTCCACGGTTACTTGATAAGACTGTACCTACCGTGATCCCGGGTACAATCCCGCTTTCCAATTCCAATCCCTAATTGGTAACTGACCGGGGGCCGGGGGTCAGTTACCCCCTTAGGGATTGGAATTAACAAAAAACTTGGAACTAGAGTTTTATAAAGATTGATAAATCTACATTCTAAATCAAATTTAAAAAATCAATGTCATATCAATATTTATTCCATTTTTAACCCTCTTATGGGATGAATTTCCCAAAATCTAAGAACGGATTTTTAGTAATTGCACACTTACACTATCGCTTGGTAAGACTACTGGTGGCCCACCATGAACTCTTAACACGATCCAGTTTAGGCTGTGGGAAAGAGATGGCGCTAGACGACTTGTATAGCTCCGTCTCTTTCCCACAGCCTAAACTGGATCGCGTTAAGAGCTCGTGGTAAGGCCTAACATGACGTCTTAAAACAACAGTATTTCATTGTGGGAAAGAGATGGCGCTAGACGACTTGTATAGCTCTGTCCCTTTCCCACACTGGAATCACTCTCGCTCTTAGACGCCGTGCTAGGTCGCCAGATCTTAAAAAATGATTAAAAAAAACAAATACTGATTAATCTAGTAACACAAACAATATGGTTGGAAACTTCCATGGTTTGTCATCTACATTTTATGAGGTTGTATTAATTAGGCAAACATTTCTTTACAACTGCTATAATATTGTGGTTATTTAGGCCTCTGATTAGAATTTGTGCCCAGTTGAAGGCTCGCTCCAAATTATATGGGAGTTGCTTCTACCCGCGGTTTTACAACTTGGCATTTAAAAAAAAAACTTCGGATCTTTTTAGTAGACAAAGTATATTACGGATTTTCTATTGGGGAAGGAAATTGTACTGTTTTGTATATAATTTGAATGAATTGATATTAAAGACATTTGTTAATTGAAGAACATGCTAAGAAAATGTATTGATTTGAATAGTAATAAGATATTTTTTTCTTGTATAGTAGCTAAAAAGCCTATACTACAACTCTGAACTTTTGCATGTCTTGTTATTGGTAAAATATGGCTGTTTTTCTATTTATTGTAACACCTTACTTGTACCCATATTTGCGAAAAAAAAATCTTATCTTGAGTCACACAAAAAAAGGAATCAGAAAATAATAGCGGATATGACCACTCAGCATCTAAATTTAAATAACTCAAAGGTGACTGACTGACATAGTGATCTATCAACGCACAGCCCAAACCACTGGACGGATCAGGCTGAAATTTGGCATGTAGGTAGATGTTATGACGTAGGCATCCACTAAGAAAGCATTTTGATCAATTCTACCCCTAAGGGGATAAAATAGGGGATGAATGTTTATATGAAACTTTGTCAATTTCATAAAAAATACATTGTTAGGTTCCGACATCCACGCGAAAGAAGTTGCGGGCACAGCTAGTTGACTCATAAGCCTCAATACCCTTGAACTCATGCAAGCCTAGTACCTGCCAACCTTCCATGATTGTCCAGCCTCGCCCGTCATTGTCCATTGAACCATTCATCACCATGTCCTTGGGCCACACACCCTGACAATGATGATGTCACCACATCACCAGCACAAAACACGTGTCATTAAATTGACTTCAGATCTTTATCAGTGTAAATAGCTTGATTGGGTGTGGTAGTGTGAGTGTATGCATGTATGGGTGACTAATGAGTAATACTTTGTTGTATTGGAGATTTTTTTGAGATCTTTTAGCGGTGATAAATACACGATGCTGCCGCCGCGCCGCGCTGCCACCGCGCCGCCGTTCGCTAGTGTTTGATTTTCAGCGGCGGCGGCGGCGTGGAAGAGCGCGGTGGCGGCGCAGTCGCGAAGGTGTACACAGCTAAGCGGCGCGGCGGCAGCATCGTGTACATGAGCCTTTAAGGTTTCTGGTGGTTTAACTTACCCGGGAGTCTTCCCACCCTGGGTGAAGCGGAAGAGACTGTCAGACTCGTACTGACTAAAATCCACGATGCTCCTTTAATAGCCATTTACGTATCGAAATAAAATGTTTACAAAAATATTCGCTCGTGGCTAAATAATTACAGCTGCACAGGCTGATCCCGGAAGTTAAGTTGGGTTGCCAAGGTTGGTCTGTAGATGGGTGATCTGTCATAGCGTGTTTCCTCCGTGCCTCGAAAAGTAGTAACTATTAGTCAGAAGCTCTAAAAGTCTTACCATTGGGTATCGACTATCGGGTTACCCAGTTACTAGGTTGTGGAGGTACGATAGACAGTCCGTATAAAATACTGATATTCAGCTGCATCTGGTTCGACTGGAAGCCGTCATCGATGTAGTAGGGAAAAGACTAGGCAGATGATGAGTATCAAGTGTTCAAATCCCCACACCCAAATTCCCAAGGCTTTTAAAAATTCGCAACACACCACTCGCTCTTTTTAATTGCGTCCAATAATCGTCAATTAAAATGATTGTGTTCTCGATGTACGCTTGTTCATTACTTCTGATTGCGTTTAATTGTCCGTCTGTCTTCAGACCGTGGTTTGAAGATTTCTGGTTAAGCAAAACTTTTTGGAGATTTAACAGGGAAAGTTCGTCAGGCCTGTTGGTTTAGTGGTTAGTGACCCTGACTGCTATGCCGGAGGTCGTGGGTTCGACTCCCATCCAGGACAAATGTTTGTGTGATGAGCACGATCATTTGTTCTGTGTCTGGGTGTAATTTATCTACCTATAATATGTATGTATTTAGAAATATTTATGTATGTTCACATTACTTCGTGTAATTTATTTCACATCATCACCACTGCACTCAAAACTGTGAAGGAAACATCGTGAGGAAACGGGCAGTTCCTAGCTAGAACCGAAAATTCGAAGACATGTGACATCTACCAAGCCGCACTAGGCCCGCGTAGTGGATTATGGCCTACTCCCTCTCACAGAGAGTAGGCCTGTGTTCCAGCAGCATTATAGACTGATGATGATTGATAATTTGGTCCTCTATCAATTTATATTGCACATGGCACAGTTCTAAAGTCTAGCATTTCCAATATATTACTTAGTAGTAAATGGCGGGAATTGGATTGTTTATTACGCGTGTGTGGCAGCCATCTTGATTTTAAAATTGCCGTTATTATTGGCTGTTTTTGGCGGGATATTGACTTGACGAGATTTGTTGATTCAGCAGCAGGTTAACACAAGTGTCATTATTGATTATTTTGTAACATTTTCTATGATATAAAAATCAATTACTGTTGGTTAGTCTCGCTAAAACTCGAAAACGGCTGGACCGATTTGGCTAATTTTTGTTTTGAATTGTTTTTGGAAGTCCAGGGAAGGTTTAAAAGGTGATTTTGAGGCGATACGAAGTTTGCCGAATTAGCTAACTATTTAATGATTTTTTTGTTTTCATTTAAGTAATTGAAATTATATATTTCCATCACTTACTCAGCGACTTATGAAAGTGAGTTTTGAGGAATGGCCTGCCTACACGCATGTTTTATTTTTATGCAACGTGCGTTTTTTTCAGTCAAGATTGCTTTGGTTCATATATGTATTAGATATGAGCGCCGATGGTCAATCAGTCGGCGGCGGCGCGCCGACTTTTTGGAGTCGACGGCGGCGGCGTCGGCGGCGCGGCGTGACCTTTATTTAACTACTTTAATTAATTAATTTAAGAGAAGAAATAGAACTATGTTCTACGTGTAATTAAAGATTTATTATAATTCAGCGAGACAAATTGAATTTGCAAGATAAACTAAAAAAAGAGAAAACCAAATTAACATTAAAAATTGCTGTGGCTATATTTTTACAGTAAGCCTTGATGAGTATGCCAGAGGGTCATGGTTGTCCGGATGATTCGGGGATACCGCACGATCGCCAGCGAATCGGCCAATCTCCGGATCTTCCGGATTGCTGCCCTGGGATCTGGAATTGACTATCTGCCAGCGCGTCTAGAATGGCACGTGGTGGTGCAGCGCCGGGGAGTATCCCCGCTGCCTTGAGAACTCGAGGCGCGGCGGGAAGAGCTCCGGCGCGAACTCAGGGCAGTATGGAGGGACGTCCGGGCACGCCACGCCGCAATCGTGGCGGTAAGACGAGGGGTCTTGGGGGAGTGGATGGATAGGCGTCACGGCGTCCTGACCTACCCCATGACCCAGATCCTCACCGGAAACGGAAGTTTCGGGAGGAACCTGTGTCTGATGAGGAAGGAGGAAACGCCTGGGTGTCACCACTGCGAGGATCGTCCGGAGGACACAGTAGAACATACGGTGCAAAACTGCCCCGCTTGGGCAGAGCACCGACGTGTCCTCACGGCGGTGTTAGGCGGAGACCTCTTGCATCCGGCATTGGTCGCGGCCATGCTGCTTCTGCGAGGCAGTCATGCTCGCGAAAGAGGAGGCGGGCCGCGTGAGGTAGAAGACAGCGTCCTCTCCGTCCTAGCCGCAGTGGTGGACGCCCATGGCAAGGGACATCGCAAGACGATCTCCGGCCACCGTAGGCACGGGCATGCGGGCGGCGAGTACAGAGCAACTCACTGTCCGACCACGGACAATGACTGGGTCGTCGGCGTGTTGTGTTCCACGCGCGCCTCAAAGAGCGTTAGCATGATGACGGGGCCCCACCTCTAGAGGGCCAAAGCCTGGAGAGACATAAAAGAGCTATTGAAGGACACCGTGGAAGTCAGTACGAGTCTGACAGTCCCTCCCGCCCTCCCCGGGGTGGGAAGACTCATTTGATGCCCCAGATGCAGCTAAATATCAGTATTTTTTAAACTGTGTTTGTTTACTGATAACTTGGACAACACAGATGATGAACACAGATGTCAAAGAGTATCGTTTTATAAACGTCTACTTGTAGTGCCGCCATTATGCCAGCATTTATTATCGTGCATTCGGTTTGATCAGCATGTTAGACACGCTGATCAAACCGAACGCACGATTAAACTGAACGCCGCCGGCTCGGGTTCGGCGCGCTCGAGTTTGAAGCGTCCGGGGTCGGCGCGCCGGTGTCTGTGGACGGCGGCGGCGGCGCGGGGAAAATCACGGCGGCGGCGGCGCGCCGGCGCGGCGCTCATATCTAATATGTATACAGCGTGTAACGCCAAAAGCGTAAAACCTCTCGTGGGGTAACTCAGCCCATGTTACTGAACAACGAATTTTTGTTCTAGGGACGAGAACCGATGTATTCAACGTAGTATGGACGTTGGCACGAATTTTTGTTCTAAGACTTTTGAAAATTCGCAAAAAAAAATTGTTTTTCATACAGATATGCGACCAATTACACATTTTGCATGAAAAACCAAATTATTCTTTGCGCATGGAAATAGGAGCTTAGTATTAGTCGCTAAATATTAAAAAATTCAGAGTTTAAAATGTATGGAACCCCTTTCAATAAAAACAGTACCCAACTATATGTTGACCCGACGATTGTATGACCCTGCTCGAGGCAAGTGGGCCCAATTCCCGACATCCACACGACGTTCTCGTTCTTGGCCACGATTGGCCAGTGAATTAATGACAATATCGCGTACTTATTCATTTGACCGTCTACGTACGAACCGTCAATTTAGCAATAGAAGCTCGGAGTACTAACGTCTGCACACGTCGGCGGCCCGCGCGAATTTGATTTGAATTTCGAAAATTTTTCGAACGGTTTTTTTTTGATTTTGCGATTTGAAATTGGATGTTCTTTTTTTGAATTCAAAATGGTGGATTGACATGATATTTTTGAAGGACGGTGACGGTAGATAGGAAAGTTTGAATATGTGTTTCGCCAATATGGCTGAGTTATAAAAATTGTGATGAACTATTTGGACCCCCTTTGAATGTGATATTGTTTTATGCGCTGTTAAGGACTCATTATAAAGGTGAGAAACGTGAATTGTCTTGTGATTTTATTTCTTCGTGTGACACCGGTTTTATTTTTCTTGGAGGTATTTCTTTTTTTGCACTGTGATCTTAAAATATGAGATTTTATTAAAATGTACCTAGGTACTAAAATTATTTCCAACTAAAAAAAATTGCCTTTTGATATAGAAATGTTCGCTATGCGTATGCGCATCTTTATGAACAATGTCTGCAATTGTCACAGAGAACAATTTCAGTTCCACTGTTTATTGCAAAACTACCTTTAAAACCCTATATTTAGGTTTTCGAACGATATCTGTAAAATTAAAAAAATAAATGAACATTTTCTTATTACTATTACTGCAATACATAGGTCTAAAAAGTTATTAATATATGAGAACACTTCATCATCATCATCATCATCAGCCTATAAGTGTTCCCAATGCTGGGACACATCCCTCCGCTCTGTTAAAGGAAGTAGGCCATAATCCACCACGTGAGCCCAGTGCGAATTGGTAGATGTCACATGTCTTCGAATTTTTGGTTCTATTACATGCCGGTTTCCTCACGATGTTTTCCTTCACCGTTTTGAGAGTTGGCGGGGTTGATAGGTTCTTTTGGTGGCTGGGTTCGAAGTTCGAACCCACTACCCACAACTCGTAAGTCAGGGCCGATACAACTGGGCCACTGCTCACAACACTTGATTTTAATCAAAACATTTTTTTTCGCGAGTTTCAATGAATTTACGACCTTAGTGGCATAAACTTCTTGGTAGACAATTAACTGAGCTTGTCACGCTGCCAATTAAATAATCAGGACCATTTGAAAGGTTTCCATGACGTTGTACAGACGCCAGAATATCAACATACCTCAATCTTTAATAGATTTTCAACCTTAACACAATAGTGGAAGGTTAATATTCGATTGATATTTGACAAATTCAGGTAGGATGTCCTGTTGCGTCTTAAGTTTGGTCCTAAAGGTATTGTAGATATATAGAGGGTAAAACTACCGGGGTCGCGGGACATATGGAATTACCATGACTTTGGATCGTAAAGGGCTATTGAAGGACACCGTGGATTTTAGTCAGTACGAGTCTGACAGTCCCTCCCGCCCTGCCTTGGGATTCGTTTGATGATTTTACCACGATGAAAAAGGGTATTGTAATATTCCTTAGTGGCGAAATTATTTTTTTTTGAACTTTCCCCCACTTTAGAAATATCTCCCGTATCATGGGCCACCACGGACTTCCGAAAGAAAAGTAATTTTAAACTTTTTTATGTTTGTTTTTGAAATCGATTTACGGAAACGAGGAGCTCGTGGCTAAATAACTACAGCCGCACAGGCCGATCTTCCGGGTTAAACCGCGGTTGCCAAGGTTGGTCTGTGGATGGGTGACCATCTGTCATAGCGAGTTTCCTCCGTGTCTCGGAAAGCACGTAAAGCCGCTGATCCCGGCTGTCATTTGTAGATCTTTGACAGTCGTTACTGTTAGTCAGAAGCTCTAAAGTCTGACAACCAGTCTTATCATGGGGTATCATATTACCCAGTTAGTGGGTTGTGGAGGTCCGACAGGCAGTCGCTCCATGTAAAATACTGATATCCAGCTGAATCTGGTTAGACTGGAAGCTGACCACAATATAGTTGGGAAAAGGCAGGCAGATGATGTTTTTGAGGTCGGTTTCTTTTTTTTTATATTTTTTTATCTTCTATAACGAAAGGCAAAAAATATTAATTGTTGACATTTCTCTCGATAATGCATGATCACCTTTATTTTAATTTGTTGTTTACTGATCTGATGACGCAAATACAATGTTAAAGTATATACAAGTGTCCAATTTTGGACAATGCTAGTTTTGATCGTAGGTCTAAGGTTTGAGGTCGTTCTTCATACCGGTTGTGAGTGTATTTCAAGTGCTGAAGAAGGTTTTTTTGATGGTAAGCTGTTACTGAATGCTTTTAAAACGACAGCCCTGTAGGACGGCGTTCTCGATAGATGTTCTGGGTTTGGCTGTATGTGAATGTTAATCGAAAATATTTAACGAATACAAAAAACCCAACTGCGTTAAAAAAAACTAAAAAGAAAGAAACAAGCCCAGTAGTTAAGAATTCACTCTAACAGTCGGGGCCCATTCAAATTATACCAATCAAATCTTCCCAACGGGCCCCGACTGTGAGTGTGAATGAGTGAATTCTTAACTACTGGGCTTGTTTCTTTCTTTTTAGTTTTTTTTAACGCAGTCGGGTTTTTTGTTTTTCGTTAAATATTTTTTTTATTTCATACTTTTTAGTTACTATTCAGAGAATTATTGTTTTGCTAAATAACTTTAAATCGTTATAAATATCCTAAACTATTATTTAAAATAAAAAATGATAAAGGGAACCTAAAGATGATTTTAAAATACCTATTCAACGATACCCCACATGACATAGTTCATCAACATTTTTTTTTTTCATTTTGACAATATGGCGTCTGGTTGTCGCTGTGGTGAATTTTGATTACTTTCATGTCTTTAGTGACACTCGCAAGGTTAAGACGAATCGATTGACGTAAAAATTATCAAAATCGGCCAACGCATTTGGTCTCTAGAACGCCACATAGAAACAAACACACATACATACATACTTACATACATACATAGACTGATAAACACATTACCCTCCTTTGCGTCGCGCAGTCGGGTAAAAAAGGTAGATACGTACGGAGATGCAACACTTTGTTCTTTCGAACCTTCGACCCTCCCAATAAATTAATTGTGGAGACAACTTCAATGGAGCTGTCATTGTCAATCGCCAGCAATTGCGTTGTGCAGAAAAAGTGATTCAATGTAGTACAGTCACGAGCGCTTTGCTAAATTTAAACGTAATTTTCCTGTTGTATAAAGTTTTTAATTTTTTTTGACACATCATCCAAATTATTACCAAAACTTCTATTTTTTTTATCTTAACAAAAATGAGGTTTACAATTTGCCTGTATGTATGTATTTTATGTTGGTAACTTACTGTATTTCTTAAAGATGCCTTTTTATATCGTGGTAAAATCATTAATGTAATGAGTCCTCCCACTCAGGGCGAGACGGGAGGGACTGTCAGACTTGGACTGCTCCACGGTTATCCTTCTATACCCCTTTACGTTCTAGGGTCGCGATAACTTGATAAAACAGTCCCGCGACCCCGACAGGCTTTAGCCGTCAGCTCTTAAAGATGCCTGCTCCGATAACGATTTTTTTTCTAAAACAACAACAAGTATTAAAGACTCCCCTAAAACAGTCATGTTTTTTTTTTGCCGATTTTATACATAATGGTACGGAACCCTTCATTTTTTTTGTAAAAGATAACACGCTAGAAATCTCTCTCAAAATAACATCATCTTTCTAAACACCGCCATTTTTTCTCATCACATCGCCCTCAATTGTCGCACATAGCATTGCAAATAGAATTGATGTCCAAGGTCCCGTATATAAAGTAAGTGAATAATTCTAGTCTAGACTGGTGGTCCTTAGGAAAAGGTAGTTATGTGATGAGGGGAATGAAGAGTTGACAAGTGGAGTTATGGTTACTGTGGGCAGATGGCGTATTTAAAAAAAAAAATGTTAAACAGCTGTTGAACACTTGTCTAAAAAAAGTGTAACTTCAAAATGGCATTTGACGTTGATGTGAGGTCCGTTTTACACTATTTGATTAGGACAACAGTAAAACTGCGTCTCCATAAAAAGCTTTTTAGTCGGGGAACCAGGTCTTTAGAAACCAAGCATAAGACACTATTTCAAATCCTTAGTAAATAGTTATAATTTAGGAGGAAAATCTTTCAATCAATTTAGTTTGGTGACTCATTAATATAAATGAGAATTACCAATATCGTGCTTAAGAAAAGCCTGGACCTGGACCTTAAGAAAAAATAATAATAAGCTTTTCGTCGTGCCACAAAAAGTTAAACAGCTGTTGAAGACTTGTCTTAAAAAAGTGTAACTGCAAAACGACTCTTATAGTTTTTTTTGACAACTGTTCAACAGATGATTAGCTTTTTGCAGTTAGACGGGTAAATGTTCATTAATTTTAAACCCGGAAAATGTATTAACCCACAATAAAAACAAAACCATTCTCTTTTTTTTTTAGGAGCCGTAGTACAACGCCCCCCAGGCTCAACGCTACGCAGAATCGTGAGATTCACCGGTCTTCCCCTGTGCCACATGGAGCCGCTCGCGAACCCATCACATCAAACCCAAAGCCACTTCACTACCTACCCAGAGCTACCCCACATAGACTACCACCAAACCAGGTCTCACAGAAACATGCGAATGAAAATCGAGAACGAACTACTTCAAAGCCATCGCCAACGAGAAACAACAGGAATCAAAAAATTATACAACTCATTCTTCGTTCTATTTTAACGTGTGAATCGTTCAATTAAAATCATTCATTCATTCTCATTCATCATTCAAAAAGACTTTTGTGTTGCCATGGCGATATTGTGATGGAATTTTATTCGGAAGATAGAGACGTTATGCTTGAGAGCAGGAAAGAAGATAGTTATACCTGGGAGTCTAGTGTGAGGTTGACTTTGGTTGGGAGGGAAGAGGAACTCGGGATGTATTTGGAGGAGCAAGGGAGGAAGAGGAAGTGGCAGGGGGAGGGGAAAATGATGCGGAGGGATGACAGTGAGGAGAAAGAACAGCGGAAGGTGCCTCCGAAGAAGATTATGGGTAAGTGTTGCATGTTTTATACGCTTTAGGGAGTTGAAAGATTCCAACTACAAGTGAAAATCAACCTTACCGCTATGACATAAGACATAAAACACGTTGTTATCGATGGGTAGATGAAAAACAAAACACGATCGCCACGACGACGTCAAGTCAATCGAATTGCATCTTTATTTCTTAGTGACAAGGTTGATTTTCAGTTGTAGTTGGAATTCTTCGAATCGCGTTGCATTGCGTCGCATCGCGCCATGCATGAGAAACAATTCCACCGATTCCAACTACAAGTGAAATTCAACCTTACCGCTATGACATAAGACATAAAACACGTTGTTATCTATGAGTAGATGAAAAACAAAATACGATGGCCGTGACAACGTCAAGTCAATCAAATTGCACCTTTATTTCTTAGTGGCAAGGTTGATTTTCACTTGTAATTGGAATTCGTTTGGATCGCGTCGCATCGCGCCATGAGTAAAGTCCCTTAGGGAGCTTGTCGATGACAAGATGCGATGCAATTCAACCGATTCTAACTACAAATGAAAATGATCCTTACCACTACGACATATGACATAACAGATGCGGTTATCTACGGGTAGATGAAAAACAAAACACGATCGCCACGACGACGTCAGGTCAATCAAATGGCATCATTATATCGTAGTAGCAAGGACGGTTTAAATTTTTAGTTATTAGAAATTGTAAATCGTACGAATCACGTACTGGGGAAGCTTCCTTAGAATAGAACTTTAAACGGTAATTTATACCAAATGTTTTAGTAGCAACCCCTGATAATAGATGGAGCCAGTAGCGATGCATATTTTAGTACCATCTTGTGAAAATAGATGGAGCCACTAGTAATGAAAAACGAACAAAATAAGACGAATTAAATAAGAACATGTTTGATGAATTTCTCAGTAAGGGCACCACAAGCTCTTAATGCGTTCCAATTCAGGCTGTGGGAAAGAGACAGAGCTATACAAATCGTCTAGCGCCATCTCTTTCCCACAGCCTAAACTGGATCGCGTTAAAAGTTCATGGTAGGCCACCAAGGACCCTCCTGATCCCTCTCCGGTCGTATCGTATTGCCGTCCCATCAGAACCATGAGAGTAAAGGAACAGAGGAAGCATCTGTGCCTGCGCACACGCACACCGCAGGCTAATCTCCGCTGAGATTGGAGAACGTGGCCGAAACCGGTCAGGAGGACTATTTTTAACCCACAACACTATTCCCAAACCACTGCAACTCCTGAAAGCCAGAATCAAAAGTGGCAACCACCATAAAAGCACCGAGACAATGAAGCTCGATGTGTCCCAGAGAATGATTTTTTTTTTCCTAAGAAAATCTTTGAAATTCGCTACGCATGCGTTAATGCGTTTAATATTTAAAAATATTAATGAATTTACCTGTCTTAGATCTTGCAACGAAATTAATCTGAAAAGAATAGTGGAGGAGTAGGAAATATATGTTTCCACTTCCCTTCATGCAAGCAGGAGACAGAACAAAACAAGGCCAACAGGCACAAAGGGACATTACAATTGGGAGAAGCCCAGTTGCCTAGCACCACGGGTAAAAATGACTACTAATATTAATGGGTCCTAAATTGTGAGCTGATATATTTGATTCCGGTCAGGAGGACTATTACATAAAACTATTTGTCATCATATTTTAATGAGACATTAAATTTTACAAATCAGATTTGAACGTACAGACGCCAGCAGGTTAACCTACACGAATCTGTCTTTTGCCAATCGAACATTATTGTTTGAATTTTTGTGTTGTTTTTTGTTTGAATTTTGATAGTTTATTGTATTGTGATGTATGTATTTCATGTATTGAATTGATAATCAAAGATTTTCTTAAGAAAGGAAAAATTCGATCCGCGGGCAGGATTCGAACCTACGGCATTCGGATTCAGTACATCCGACGCTCATTTCCAACCGAGTATTGATAATATTTTGGATATACTTGTCTGACAAACCAAAAAATTATAATAATGAACCTTTCACTATTTGTAACAAGGCTGAAAATCTATTAAAGTTTGACAGATTGTGGTAACTTGATGTGCTGGCGTATGCAAAAAGGAGACCTTTGCCCAATAGTGGTATATAACATAAGTTATCAAACCAAAACAAAAAAAATACTGCAATAAGGTCATTAAAATTTGAGTTTATCTATAAAACGTTTAAATATTTTCTCAAAATACAACGTAACTGTTATCAAATACATTATTTAACGCGAAGCTACTTCTGTTGATTTTGTTCTACCAATCAGAGATCAGGTTGCATAGATTAAGTTTGTCGTAGACAAGACAACGTTGTCTAGATATTGTGCCTATTTAACTAACTAGGATCGTGAGACGACTTGATGGATAAGTTCGTATTGTAGGACGTTTAGATAAAATTAGCTAGTAAACCAAATATTTGATTGAATAATAATAACTTTATTTCAAAAGAAATTGCAATTTACATAGAATCGTTTAAAACCTTGCTTCAGTTAAGTAAAAAAATGTTTTCACTTTTTAATAAGTTTGAACGTAATAATTGAATGTGAACAAGCTTCTTATTCAAAAATGAACATTATACTTATTGAGTACGGTCCTTATTCGTATGTGCATCACTATAAATTGTATTGTTTTGTTAAGCATTATTATTCTGCAAGTCAAAGATAAAACGAAACAAATGTGTTTTGTTAGCTTAATTAGCGATGATGACCTCTTTGACTACTTACCATTGATGTAATCGTATATCCCATGACATTATACTGATACATCATACAGGAAAATTAAGAAATAACTTACTATGATATGATCTACTTTATCCACGGTGTCCTTCAGTAGCCTGTTATGTTCCGGGGTCACGGTAAGGAAATAATCCCGTGACCCCGGCAGGCCTTGGCCCTCTGAGAGGGGGCCCCGTCATTATGCTGACGCTCTTTGAGGCGCGCTTGGGACACAACGCGCCGTCGACCCAGGCATGGTCCATGGTCAGGCAGCGAGTTGCCCTTTACTCGCTGCCCGCATGCCCGCGCCTACGGTGGCCGGAGATCGTCTGCTGATGATATGATCTACTTAGAAAAATGCAAGGGAAATGGCGTTCAAAATGGATAGCCAATGGCTTCTAAAGGGACCGTAGAATCACTTCAAAGCCTTGCATAAGATGGACCGAAGATTATCAAGGCAGTGGGACTCTTCACGGCTGCATGTAAATGCCCAGTTCAACAAAATAATCTAGACTAGGCTACTACTGATAGTTTTAAACTGTATCTTATATTTATATCTATAAATATCCTTAATATAGTAGGCGTAGCATGGCGACGTAGAAAGGGGTTTTGTCGACGCAAGAATAGACAAAATGATAGAACGTAGAAATTATTTTAGCGTTTTAAGCATGTTTATGTAAAAAATATGGAAAATTAACGTTATTTTCTTGAATAGTGTACGAATGGTGTCATATTTGTGCAAAAAAAGCAGTCGATTTGTGTAGAAATAACGATGAAATAACTTTTTCTTTTCTTGGTAGAATACGCGTGCAGGTTGCTCAGCAATCTAGCAAGGAGAGCAGCACCTCACCCAATAAATCTGAAATAATTCTATGAATCTTTTCAACAATGTAAACTACAAATACCATTTTTAAATCGATAATATCGACCGTTAAGACACCCTCACAGAGTCAAACGCAGTTTAGGCACAATACTAAACCATCTTACGAAATTAATCTGTGACCATTACTTGATAATATGATAATACACTAATGACGAGTTGAAAATTATTGTAATACATACACAAAACAGTTGCTTACTCCGCGTCGCGATCGACAAACGTGTCCGAGATTACTTTGTCGCAAGTCTTAAAAGTGCTGTGTAAAGTGAAATATCGAAAAAGTCGTGAAAACTGTGTCTTTAATAACTATAATCGTGTGTGTTTTTGGACTTTGATTGGAGAAATAAATTAATGGTATCTTTAGGCGAAATAGTTATTATTTTAGTTTGATAGGTATCGTAACAATAATTATTGTTTCACTACACTTTTTGCTTTACAAAAGCAAGATGTTCTGTTGCATATGCTTTAATAGATAAATCTTTTTATTTATTAAACGTTAGGTTCGCGTTTGACCACTATCTCGGCTGATGGTAAGCGGAGATGTGGTCGACGGTGAAGCACGCTTGTCTAGAAGTAACCTGTTCACTCTTGACTTGAAGACCACAAGGATATAGCTGTCGGGAAATACAGCTGCAGGGAATTCCACTCCTTAGCTGTGCGTACAATGTACAGAAGCGATCATTATTGCATAATCTTCCGTGATTCATAGAAAAGTCCATGTATCAATCTACACATACAACAAAAAAACCTGCCAAATGCAAGTTGGACACAATAAAAAAAAAAACAAACGTTGCCCAACACTAGGAATTTCTTCTGTATCGTCGTGGGTGCGTTTACAAACATATAAATTCACATACACAAACGCCCAGACCTGGAACAACTACTTTTAGGTCATACAAATATTTGCCCCGTGCGGTAATCGAAACCGCGACACGCAGAGCAGCAATCCAATTGCTCAACCACTGCGCCAATCTTGTCGTCACTCACATGTTGGTATTTTTAGGGTTCCGTAGTCAACAAGGAACCCTTATAGTTTCGCCATGTCCGTCCGTCCGTCCGTCCGTCCGTCCGTCCGTCCGTCCGTCTGTCCGCAGTTTAGCTCAGAGACGCACAGTACTAGAGAGCTGTAATTTGGTGTAAATATACGGATTTGTTGTGCCGAAAAAGTGGTAAAATAAAATCTAGTAAAATATTTTTTTTAGGGTACCTCCAGTACTTACACGTAAAGTGAGGATTTTTTTTTTCTCGCGTACCCCTTAGTGTGGGGTATCATTAAATAGGCCTTTCAAAAATAATGATAGTTTCCATTAAAAATTTTTTGATAAAAAAATTCGTTTGTGAAATATTAAGCTTTAAAGTGCTAAAATTTGCTCGATTCGAGTGTCCCCCCCTCTACCAGCTAAACGGTTATGTTTGGGGGTGTGAAAAAATTCATAATAGTAGTATATATAACGAAGTTTAAAAGAAAATTATCATGACTAAGTAGGCTTTACAACTTTACGAGTAATAGTCGACCAACTTATAAAATGTACTTGATATCATATTTTCTTAAACAAAATGTATCGGAGACAACTGCAAATGTAAGTTTGTCAACTTTATTTTTACAGCTTTTATAGGTATGTTTTTTGGGGATAGGTAGGTTTTTATCGTCAGCTATTTTTAACTAAATTCAAAAAAAGGAGGAGGTTCTAAATTCGTTGTAATGTTTTTTCTTATGTATTTTCCCCGATTTCTCAAAGACTCCTGGACCGATTTTGAAAATTCTTCTTTTTAAAATTAAATTTAGCGAATCAGTTTAGTTAGTTCGCATAAGTATTTTGATGGGCAACTACGGAACCCTACACTGTGCGTGGCCCTACACGCACTTGGCCGGTTTTTTAATGTAAATCGTCTCGTATCGTAAAATGTCTGTTGTATTGTACATAGGAGCTCCCTTAAATACTCGTATTTAATTTTAGTATGTTTTATTATAACGTCTACAAAAATACATAATATCTGTGAAAATTTATACTGTTTAAGCATACAACGTGTAACGCCATAAGCGCAAAACCTCTCGTGGGGTAACTCAGCCCATGTTACTGAACAATTTTTGTTCTAAGACATTTGGAAATTCGAAAAAACAATGGTTTTTCATGCAAAAAGAGAAATTGGTCGGGCATATCTGTATGAAAAACCATTTTTTTTTGCGTTACTCGTTGTATATGCATTTCATAAATAAATACTACTATTAAACAAGTGGCCAATTAAGTTAAATGGTAAATATTTTTCTCCAAATACACGAAAACATTATTATTTCCCAGCGTTATCCGTAACCTCATAAACTTTATACTTCAAACTTTTTATCTCAACTAAATTCTTGTTGCTATGTGAATGTTATTACTTATTACTGCAATGTAATCTTTTTACCCGACTTCAGTAGGTTATGATTTTACCGTAAATTAAATTAAATGATATTTATTTTTGCAAGTAGGTTTGATAAACACTTACACGTCGTCTTTTTACAAACTAGATGAGGTCAGTGTTTCGTACCTGACTTCTCTGAGAAGAAACAGTCGAAACAAACTCAGAGGTCACAGTCTCTTTTAAAATCCAGACATTATATCCTACTACTATTATAAAGGCGAAAGTTTGTAAGTATGGATGTATGGATGTTTGTTACTCTTTCACGCAAAAACCACTAAACCGATTCGGCTAAAATTTGGTACACAGATAGTTTATAACCTAGATTAACACATAGGATAGTTTTTATCCCGATTTTATGTTCCCGTGGGATAGTTTTCGAGTTGTAGCGGGTGAAGCCGCTGGCAACAGCTAGTTGGTCATACGAGGGCCATATAGGTTATTGTCTGAGATGGGCCTTTGAAGAAAGAACCACACAGATTTGAGTGGACCTGTCCAGTCAGTGCAAGCATTTGTCAGTTATCGTGTAGCTCGACTCATAATGTCTCTATGCTCATCTGACTAGCCTTTTCCACTATGTTGTGGTCGGCTTCCAGTTGAACCAGATAGTTCAAGTCGTCATAGTTCAAGTGAAAGTAATACTTTACTGTCATGTTTTGGAAGCGTTCATAATGTACTGAATATGATTGTAATTTCAAAACCGCACGCAAGATACGCTCATATGACGTGGAGTTGCGGATACCAGCTCGTTATACAATACAATACAATTTCAAAAACAACCGAATTCGCTTTATTTTATAATTGACTAGCTTTTCCCAGCGGCTTCGCCCCGCCCCCCCCCCCCCCCCCCTTGGCCGCCCGCCCCCCCACTCACTGGAACAAGCCTGGTTTTAAGACGTTGTATTACCCCCTCTGTAGTTTTTGAGCCATGCTAAGAACGTCGCTAAGCACAGACTTTGGCTTAGTTGTTGCTTAGCTACGACTATGTAGCTTTACCATAGAAGTAAATAACAAAGCAGTGTCTTATAAGTATATCAAGCCACCAATTAGTGCATTAATTGATTATTTAATTACTGGGGTTGTTATCAAAAACCTGTTGTTTGTTTTAATGTTTATTATCTCTTGAAGTTTTTTCATGATTTTTGTTATTGTACTTTTATGTCTTGCATTTCGTTATACTATGTCATAATTATCTGATTAAGCGTCTGCGAAGATTCTGACAAATATTACGTCAGTTTTGCTCGATCACAAGCTACTCTCATCCAAATGTAATTCATCAGTGAGGGACAGGTACCGAAACCGGTATGATCAATACGGGTATTTTTCGGTAAAAACCTTTTTTTCTTTTACAGGTAATTTTAAAGATTACCTTTATTATTGAAGTGAATACATAACCAGTATTAATACCGGTTACCGAAATAAAAATAACCCCTATCTTGCACACTTCACACGTGCCGTCGGCAATAGTCACAGGGCGCGCATCGCCTGTGTGTGTGACAAAGAGTCGTCATCTTTACGTAACCGGTATTAAAACGGTAACCTGAATAGAGGTTATATTTTTCTTCGGTCTGGTTACCCAGATAGCGGTAACCTAAGTCTGAAAAATAACCAAAATTCTTCAATACCTGTACCGTAATTTATAAAGGTTTTCGGTCCCTGGTGAGGGAAGACAATCGAGGCTTGTATCAAATCTATTATAAATGTACGCGAATGCTCGTCAGTCAGGGAGGTAGTCATCATCATCATCAGCCTGTATTCGTCCACTGCTGGACATAGGCCTCTCCCAATGTGCGCCACTGAGCCCTGTCTTGAGCTTTTCTCATCCAGTCTCTGCCGGCCGCCTTTCGTAGGTCGTCACTCCACCTGGCCGGCGGGCGTCCCACCCTACGTTTGCCGAGTCGCGTACTCCACTCAAGGACACGTCTACCCCAGCGGTTGTCTGTCCTGCCAGAGATGTGGCCAGCCCACTGCCACTGCAGCTTACTAATTCTTTCTGATATGTCGGCTACTTTGGTACTCTGACGGATTATTTCGTTCCGGATTTTATCTATCAAAGTTACTCCGAGCATAAGGCTGAGCGCAGACTTGAGTCACAACTGTTTTAAGACAGTCTTGTCTCACATAGACAAGTCTGTCTTAAAACATAAACAAAACTGTTTTGTCTACGACACGCCGCTCACCTGAAACAAAACTGTTCAGTGTCAGACTTTTCGCTGTGCAGTTCTTGTGTCTATTAGACAATATTGTCTATGAGACGTTTTGTTTTAAGTGTGCGCATCTTCGTGGTTTTTGTAAAGCAATAGTCTGTCTTAAAACTGTTTTGACTCAGGTCTGCGGTCAGCCTAACTCGTTCCATAGCTCGCTGAGTGACTTTAAATTGGTGAACTAGTCTCACTAAGGGAGCACCCATTGATTCGACTTCAAGCATTACATTACAGTACTACCTCCCCTCCCATATCATGCACCTGTAATGTAACGTTACAGACTTACAGATTCGAACATTCGAAGACAATAGTAGAGCATCGAATTGCGAACTTTTGTGTTACATTACAGGTGAATGCTCGCGGTGAGAGAGCGCCTTATAATGTTACATTTCACGCGAATGCTACCGGTGAGGGAGCGCCTTAAGAAACAAAATACTTGTCGTATATTTTGGTCTTTCACTATCGGCCTCATCTCAAAGCTCAAAGTCGCTCAACGAGCTATGGAGAGGGCTATGCTCGGTGTTTCTCTACTTATCGAATCCGAAATCAGGAGATCCGTAGACGAAGTAAAGTCACCGATATAGTCCACCGGATTAGCAAGCTGAAGTGGCAATTGGCAGGCCATATTGCTCGCAGAGCAGATGGCCGATGGGGTCGAAAAGTACTAGAGTGGAGACCACGGACTAGCAATCGCAGCGTAGGACGTCCACCAGCAAGGTGGACAGACGACTCTATAAAGGTCGCCGGAAGACGCTGGATGCAGGTAGCTTCCAACTGGTATATGTGGAGATCAAAAGGGGAGGCCTATGTTCAGCAGTGGATGTCCTACGACTGAGATGAGTATGATGATATTTTTTGATAATCTGTCGGACTTATTAGATTTTTTCATTCAAATACCATATTTTAACACCAGTCAAAAACTCAGTATCTTCATAAAAAGCAGATAGTCAAAGTCATTATAAAATGATCTTCGACCTCGCGCGTGTCCGCTTGCCATCACTATTACTGCGGGTAACATCGAACCGATACCAAATGACCCTACGGCCTTAATGTTATACTGGAAGCCACGCGATTTTATACTTTATAGGTTAACGGCGATAAGGTCGATTATGGATGCGTTTTGATTTGCTTGTGTTTAGCTGTCACGCGTGCCTTGCAAGGTTTGTGTAAGTGGCTTATCTGGTCTTTGATTGTCATTAGCTAAAGGTGCATTTTTTCAAGTGAGTGTTCCTACCCTGTCTAAACTTAAAATCAACCTGTTCTTTATGTAGCATTTCAGGGTCACGTTGCCCTTTTCATCGTACCGTGGTGTAATTAATGTGCCCTGATGGTTCAGAATGCAAATGTCTCGCTGATGGTGGCGCGTGTGTCTGATCATTTAGTTCCCTTCAAAATGAAATGAAATCTGAATGGTTTTGATACCATTCGTCATGTTCGTGAATGGGCGCTGTCTGTTTGGACTGAACATCTCTTAGCTGCCATGGTTTATTTTAATTATCAATTTATTTCTGATTTGCAATTTTTATTTTTTATGAACACTTTTGTACTTACTACATCGTTCTCACATAATGTGCAATCTCAAGATAATTAATTGATATAGCAACATGCCTATTTACATATGCAGATCATTGACACTCTTCTTCTTAATTAAACCGCGCGCGTAGTACAAGTGAATACTCAAGTTTATCAGCATTTTAAAATCAGTAGACTGATGTGCATAGTGAAGAGTACAGTCACGAGCAATAATATGAATACTACTTAACAAAATTCAAACGCAATTTACTTGTGAAATACTGGTTTTCATTTTGAGATAAGTCCTATTTCGTGATAGTATGGCTTCCAAAATAGAAGTCTAATGAAAAGGCAACAGTTTAATCAATATGGTAGCAGAACATCGCTTTTGAATACTTACTGCTTAGTGTATACATACTATTGCTCGTGACTGTACATAGTGCTAATATTCATGACGTGTGTACTACGACAAATGTGACAATTTCCACAATAAAATGAACAAACATTTGCGCCTTTTGTTGTCCATATTTGAATTGAGTGGCGGTAGACTTTTCTTGTTCTGTATTCTGTTTTAAATCTAATATTGTTAATGAGTATAAAAAATGAAAATCCGTTCAGTAGTTTTTGAGTTAATCGCGAATAGACTCTGGGTCTTAAGTTTTTAGGGTTCCGTACCAAAACGATAAAAGATGAACAGACATTCGGACGACATCTCATGAGCCGTGATAGCTAGACAGTTGAAATTTTAACTGTTGATGTACTTTTGTTACCGTTTTAACTGTCAAATATTTACAAGATTTAATTAATTTTACAAATTGACTGCATGAAATGCCTTTTGTACCATTGAAACGGTAACAACATCAAATTCAGTATTTTAATTGCATTCCTATACAAGTTTTCTGGGCACGCCGCGATTGCGGCGGTAAGACCCCTCTTTAAGGAGTGGCTGGAGAGAAGTCATGGCGTCCTGACCTACCGCTTGACGCAGGTCCTCACTGGACACGGAAGTTTCGGGAGGTACCTGTGTCTGATGCGAAAGGAGGAGACGCCTGGGTGTCACCACTGCGAAGATCGCCCGGAGGACACGGTGGAGCATACGGTGCAAGACTGCCCAGCTTGGGCGGAGCACCGACGTGTCCTCACGGCTGCGATAGGCGGAGACCTCTCGCGCCCGGCATTGGTTGCGGCCATGCTGCGGGGCGAGACGGAGTGGGAAGCGGTCAGCTCCTTCTGCGAGGCAGTAATGCTCGTTAAGGAGGAGGCGGGCCGCGAGCGAGAGAGGACAGCGTCCTCCCTCCGCCCCAGCCGCAGTGGTAGGCGCCCACGGCGACGGACGTCGCTAGATGATCTCCGGCCACCGTAGGCGCGGGCATGCGGGCAGCAAGTAAAGGGCAACTCGCTGCCCGACCAAGGACCATGCCCGGGTCGACGGCGCGTTGTGTCCCACGCGCGCCTCAAAGAGCGTCAGCATAATGACGGGGCCCCCCTCTCAGAGGGCCAAAGCCTGCCGGGGTCGCGGGATTATTCCCTTACCGTAACCCCGGAACTTAACAGGCTATGAAGGACACCGTGGATTTTAGTCAGTAGAAGTCTGACAGTCCCTCCCGCCCTGCCCGGGGTTGGAGGACTCATTTGATGATTTTACCACGCTAAAAAAAAAAAAAAATATAAGTTTTCTAGTGCACTACAGAGCCATATATATTTCTTATTTCCATACAGTAACATTGAAAAATTAATAAAAACTTGTAAATATTTGACAGCTATTACCGACGTTGCCAATCTTACCACCTATTATTTCGAATTGAACAATTTTATTTTTGTGTTGATAATCCATTCATCGAGGAAGGCTATGTAACATCACGCTATGGCCAATAGGCATCAAGCAGCGGGGGCGACACCGCATGAAACAGTACGGAACAAAACATAATTATGTTAAAGCGGGCTCTCATGCAGACAGGATTTTTTGACGTTTTTATAGATGGTGGTACGGAACCCTTGGTGCGCGAGTCTGGCTCGCACTTGGCCGCTTATTTTTAGTGATTTTGACGCTTGATTCTTATTTTAGAATCCTAACAAAGGACCTTTTCATAAGAACTACATTATTATTTAACATTTTTCGCACACATTCGTATTATTATGTCACGTTCAATTATCGCTTGTGACGTAACATCTTATCTAAATAAAACATGTTTCATTATTTGCTTGATTTCGTATCTGTCGCATTTGTTATGTCTTCGAATTCGTGTATACGCTTAGTGCGTGACGACAGCGCCCCCTATTATCATCACACATCTACAGCTTGGCCAGAACGTCTTGAAACGGAACTAATCTTTTTGTTTGCTGAAAACGTTTTAAAATCTTTGATATTTGATGTAAACAAAGACGCAGGTTTGTTAGATTTATTATTGTGCCATAAAACTAACGTACAATAACTGAAAATAAATAAAATAAAATCATTCAAAGTGCTGGTAGCGAGAGCACAGTGGTGACTTCCGATTTTCTACTGTTTTTTGCCAAGCTGTAGACGCACAGCAAATTACTATCCTTACCATATTGCTATTCCACCAATTCGCACTAAGCGTTTCCAAACGTCTTTTATAATGCGGACAGCGATGGAGTGGAACTCTCTGCTGTGAACAGGCTTTTGGATAAGCTCGCTCCATCGTCGACCTTGTCATAGCCACTCCTGACCTCGACTAATTATTTTTTTAATTTAAACTTAACTGATTTTATCGAAAACCAAGACTAACGAAAATGACCTCCATAATGGCTCCACTGAAACCGTGCTTCCATTGTGGACTATTGATGGGAAATGCATTAAGTTGATCAAACAATTATTATCACGAAGCGAGCGAATAAAACTACTAACATTCCTTTAATTAAAACATTTCATTTCTCTTACACGTATTATTTAGTGCAATTCTGCAAATGTATCACGCATAGGCCTTGACTTTTGTGGTGCAATGGGGATTGTCTTAATTTTTTAAACATTCGATTTTATTTCATTTTCTGCAAATATAGAGCATTTTGAGAAACTAATTTGAATATTTTAATGATTGGCTCAATACTTTTTTTATTTTTAATATTTTAATTTTTGAGGTAGGTGACGTCACCATTGGCCTAAAAGTTGTGCCGTTTCCTTACTAGAGCAAAATTAAAAAACTGTCAACACAACGTCAATTGTCTAAACGACACTTACATCCCGCTAGGTTATTGTTTACAAAACAAAATTACTCCTAGATGAACATACAAAGGAATCTAAGGCTTCTGAAATACTAACATCAAAGTGATCTTCGCAACAGTACATTGTATAAACCTTGCAACATTCCACGCCGTCATCACGACACCACTTTTCTCGCAAATCTTCTTTAGTGCGAACAAAATGTTGTTTGGATTATTATTAGTATTATTGTTGCAAGCTGGGACAAAGCACTTCCTTTATTCTATTTTACTTGTAGTTTATGTTATATTGCCGATGCCGATTTAACAGATTTAACCGAGATAATGAAGCAATTTGCAGTTAAAAAATAAAAACTTGTTTGTTTACATCTTTGACATTTACAAATTGACACTTGTCAGTGGCCGTCTGACATCTCTGATTTTCTCATCAGGGATGTCAGACGGCCACTGTGATGTACCAATATGAAATATTGGTACATCATCGGTTTAAATGTGTCGAAAATCAAATACGAATGAAAAATCTTTTTTTTTCTTTTACTGTTAATAGAGGGCAAAAAAAAGAGATTTTTTAGTAAGCAATACTCGATTGTAACTAAAGAAATAGATAACAGAGTACAGCTAGCGTGGAAAAGATATTGGTCACACAAGGTTGTCAAAAATCTTCGGGTTCCTCCCAAATCTAAGAAAATATTTGATTTCTTCATTTTATCTATATTGACGTATGGATGTCAAACTTGGAGCATTACTAAACAAAATATGCGAAATCTAGAGCCCTGTCAACATAGCATGGAGCGTAGCATGCTCAACAACAAGTTAAAAGACAAAATCAAACTAGAGACATTACTAAACCAAACTAAAATCAACGAAATCACATATTGCATAAGGAAATTGAAATGGAGATGGGCAGGTCATATGTTGAGGAGTACTAATAATAAATAGGCTAAGGACGTAACCAAATGGTGTCCAAGATATAACAAAAAAAAGAAAGGAAGGCAATGCCTAAGATGGGAAGACGACTTTCGAAAGATGGCCGGTGCTACTTGGAGGAGGATGACCCATAATCGGAAGGAGTGGCAAGCTACAGGGGAGCCCTTTGCGAAATCGAAAGACAATCTCAATATCGGTGTCTAATAATACATATATTATAGATATATAAAAAAGAGGGAAAAAAATGTAAACTTACTTTTAATATTTTTGTTTTGTAAGATTGTTATATAAAGGCTATAATAATAATAATACTCGATTGCACCCTAAAATTTGTCGTTTATTCTGTATTGTTGGTCAACGTCCAAACTTGGTTTTTTTTTTCTCGAGTAATAATCTTGGTACATGGTACGTGACACTGAAAACTGGTTTGTATACCAAGACATTGGTACTTATGCCTGACAACCCTGTAAAATACTTGTCACTTATTTTTTAGGGTTCCGCAGCCAATGGCAGAAAACGGAACCCTTATAGATTCGACATGTCTGTCTGTCTGTTCGTCCGTATGTCACAGCCACTTTTGTCGAAATTATAAGAGATAGCTCTTATAATTTGGACAAAAAGTTGAAACATTGGAAGTAGATGTATTATGTGAACCGCGTTAGGACTTTCACACAAAAATAAAACAAAAACCCATTTTGGGGGTACCTCCCATACTTAGAATTGAAACTCAAAATATATTTTTTTTTCGCCTTACCCAATCGTGTGGGATATCTATGAATAGGTCTTGAGGCTATTATTCTGTGATTGAGGTTATAATTATTTTTTCTAAACTGAACAGTTTGCTCGAGAGACACTTCCAAAGTGGTAAAATGTACCCCCCCCCCCCCCCCTCTGTAACTTCTAAACTAAGAGAATGATAAAACAAAAAAAAAATTGATGTGCATTACCATGCAAACTTCAATTGAAAATTGTTTTGAACGAGATCGAGTTATTAGTTTTTTTTTTTTTATATAAATCGTAAACTGCAATTTAGGTACCTTGCAAAGTTACAACCAACTACAAGAACTTTACTTGCTGCTACGGAACCCTTTATGGGCTCCGACTCGCACTTGTTTTATATTTTTTATATTTTCTGTTTTCTGAGGCAAAGATACAAAACTGTGTACAGCCAAATGTTTGAAGAAGGTGTTAAACATTTGAAGGGCAAGGAAGGTCAAACGTATTTTATTAAAAATATCAATGAAAATGTGAATATTTTTAATTTTTAATTAGTACATAATGATCAGTAACGCTATTCCTCGAAATGGTTTTTCAATTACAGCATATTAAAAAAAATGAACAATGCCCATTAACACGTACTGCCTCTTAATTTATTTAAATTATATAATATATAATTATAGATATTTCTAATACGTAGAGCTACTATTGATTTAAGCCATTCAAAATTATTTCTTGCAAAAAGTGTAGTGAAAAATATTATTTGATTTGACCCTCTACAAAGCAGTCTTCAATTACAAGTTCAATTGTGAATAAATGTTCTTAATTGGATTTGAAAATTGAACACTTTCTATACAATAATTTTGTCTTCAGTTTTTGCCGTTTAGAGGCTAGCTGATTTATAAATAAAGTGGACTTTATAAAGCCTTATAATGTTGCCAATCAAGAATCCCTATCAGAAGTTTAACAAGTGAAGTGAATTCAGAACAATATCAAGAAAAGTGAAGTGCTATAGAATTTTGCCCAATAAAATGACACTCGAACACTTTCGTAGCGCCACAAAATACCACAGAAACATAATAGTCAGTCAATCAAGTACATGGACGTTTAAATGTGTGTTTTGTAACTGGTACTTCTGACAGTGACCGAAAAAACCAAAATCTAGGCTGTGATATTCCATCAAATAGTGTTAAAAATCACGTTAAAATACTACCGCCCTCTGTTATTCAAAAAAACAAAACTGACTCCTTGAAAACAACGCCATCTGTTAGTGTTACCCCCGGAACTTTCGAAAGTGGAACCCATTAAAGTGGTATCTAGCGGAAAGTTGCTGAACTGTTAGTAGGCGAGTGGCGCCATCTATTGGTGTGAGACGTCAAACTGTCGGCCATGGTTGAGGACACGACGCCGCAGCAGGACCGGGTTTCCGCTGCTGCGGTGCTGCAGTTCGCTGCAAGAGAAGCGAGAGAGGGAAGAAGATTCACGGAGTTTGGAGCACATGCTTTTGCGAGCATCACTTACAATGCTTACGGTACTTTTTTCTTATCTGTTTTTTACTTTCTACTTCAACTCATGTATCACCATCATCATCAGCCGGAAGACGTCCATTGCTGAACATAGGCCTCCCCTTAGACCGTCACGCGCAACGACAATTCGCCACTTGCATCCATCGGCTGCCGCGACCCTCACGATGTCGTCGGTCCACCTAGTGGGAGGCCTGCCTACGCTAATTCATATATGTCAGTTTCCAATCCAATCTGAAGCAACTGAACGCAAGTCTTCAGCGGAACAAAGGCGTATAGCTCGTCACAGCGAGAGTCCTTATGCAAATCAAATCAAATCAAATCAAATAATTTATTTCAATTAAGCCAATTACAGGCACTTTTGAATTGTCAAGAGACATAAAATAAAACTAGTACTAGAAAATAGTTATGGTGCTACAGTCCCAGTCACAAGACATAAAAACTGTGAAAGTACCGTAGGTGCTCATTCCAAAGCGTAGATCTCTATGGAGAAGAATGAGCAAGAAACTCCATGGACACTCTTTTTCAATCGCCAAAATTATTACAGATCTTTTATTACATCATTCATCATCAGATGGTACACTATGCGAGAACGATGTGGCAAATTATTAGTGTCCATAGTAATAATATAAAAAAGACAATTCAAAAACAAAGTTGATAATACGTTATTAAAATAAACCGTGGCAGCTAAGAGATGACCAGTCTCAACTGACAGCGCCCGTTCACGAACATGACACATATATCAGCACCATTCAGCTCAACCATTTTGAAGGGAGCTAAATGATCCGACACACACGCCACCATCAGCGAGACATTTGAGTGAGCATGACATACTCTCAACTGCCAGAGTCATTCAAGTCAATAAAGACGTAGGTATCTAGTCAACAATAGCTCTCGCACAATGCTGGCTATGAAGTTATATAATACTAGGCAGTTTGACTCTATACAATGCAAGGACTCTTATAAAATCTTCATCCGCTTCGAAAATGTTAATAAAAAGATAACCTACAAATGTCCAGACATAAAAAAAAGCACAAAGGAAAATAAATAAAAACTAAAATAAAAAAGGACGATAAAGTCCGTTAATCATTATAAAATAAAACAAACACAAACACATAAAAATAAAAATAAAATAAAAAATTAAATGACTTAACAAAGTCAAATAAAAATATAAAATAAATAAACAGTTACATGGATTCATATAACTCGTCCGGAAGTTAAAACTAATCAATCAAATCTATACAATGCAAAAATAGTTCAACGATCTTCTGCAGCTCCTAGAATAATTTCACATACTAATCCACCAGTTTCCCCTGTGTTTGTGGAGCAGGACCAGCAATAAGCCAAGCATTTTTATCAGCAATGTAATCCCCCAACTTATAATAAGCTTTACTACATAGTGTGCGTTTAATGCAAGTTTTAAATTTCGTCTCATTCAGTTGGAGTATGTGAGGAGGTATTTTATTGTAACATTTTAAACAGTACCCCATGAAGGATGAGTCTACTTTGGCTAACCTGAAACCTGGTTGAACTAATTGGTCCCTTGTTCTAGTACTATAATTGTGCCTTTCACCTCTTTTACTAAATAGATGCAGATTCTTTCTAACGTACATGATGTTTTCGTAGATGTATTGACAAGGTACAGTCATGATGTTTATATCCTTAAACCGTTCCCTTAAAGAATCGCGCCTGCGTAGATTGTATATGGCTCTGATAGCTCTTTTCTGCAGAATAAATATTGATTCGATGTCTGCAGCACGTCCCCATAGCAAAATACCGTAAGACATGATACTATGAAAGTAACTAAAATAGACCAGTCTCGCGGTATCTATGTCAGTATATTGACGGATTTTTCTAACAGCAAATGCTGCTGAGCTCAGGCGTCCTGCAAGAGATGTTATATGCGGACCCCATTGCAGCCTCGAGTCGAGCGTGATTCCCAGGAAAACAGTTTTGTCGACGAATTCTAATTTCTCTTGATTCAATACTATGTCACAGTCATTATTTTTGACATTCGGTAGAGCGAATCTTACGCATTTAGTTTTTTTTGCATTCAGTACTAAATTATTGGCAGTGAACCAAGAATGGACCTGCTGTAGGGCAATATTTACATCGTCAACATTTGAGGCACGTCTATTTATCTTAAATATTAAAGAAGTATCGTCTGCAAACAACACCATTTGCGGTTTGTTTTTAAATAAATGGGGCAGATCATTTATATATACTAAAAAGAGAAAAGGGCCCAATATCGAACCTTGTGGTACCCCCATTTTAACGTTCAAACCCGTTGAATTGACACCATTTATATGAACTTGCTGCTGTCTATCATTTAAATACGATTTCACTAAGTCTAGCGCAAGTTTACCTAATCCGTAATGCTGAAGTTTCATGAGCAAAGTTTCGTGATTTACGCAATCAAATGCTTTGGAAAGATCACAGAAGATCCCAATGGCATCTTGAGATTCTTCCCACGCAGTAAATATGTGTTTCAATAAGGTAACACCGGCATCAGTCGTACAACGCCCTTTGGTGAAACCATACTGTTGCTCATGCAAGATTTTATTGGTGTTGAAATGAGTGAGCATCTGATTGAGCATAACTTTTTCGAACACCTTGCTGAAGACAGGCAAAACGGAAACGGGCCTATAGTTATTACAGTCTTTACTATCGCCGGATTTAAAAAGCGGAATTACCTTACTGTATTTCATCAGATCTGGGAAGACCCCTTGATCTACGCACAAATTAAATATTGTGGCTAAATATGGTGCAATAGTTTCAATAATTGACGAACAAACTTTAATAGAAATACCCCACAGATCTTCGGTTAATTTTACCTTGATTTGCTTAAAAGCTTTCATAACTGTCATGGGGTTTATATGCTTAAATTTAAATTCATTAGGACAGGCTGGAACGTTTTCTCTTAGTAAATCGGAAGAAAGCAAGGGTGAGGAATTTATCGCTTCCGTTGTTTTTATTGGGATACTAGTAAAGAAATTTACAAATTCCTGAGCAATACCTATGTTGGACTTCACGACACCACGCGAGGTCTCCAGTGTAAAATCAACATGTTTTTTATTTCTATTGGTTTCATTATTGATAATTTTCCACACCGTTTTTATCTTATTATCAGCTGACTTAATCTTGTTGCTAATGTAGGATGATTTAGCTGCCTTACAAACGTTTTTAAAAATTTTCGAGTAAGTACTTACATATTTATTATAACTCTTTGTATTGATATAAGGCTTAAGGCCGTAAAGCTCAAATAAGCGTTCCCTACTTTTCCTAATACCATGTGTTGCCCAGTCGCTGAATACAAACTTTGGGGTAATAGTTTTAGTTTTCTTTTTTAAAGTACTATCAAACTCTGTATGCACTACCTCAAAAAACTCTTCATATAATTTATTTGCATTATTTATTTCATTAAAATTTCCAGAAATACTTAATTTACTTTTTAAATTGTTATTAAATCTATCTAAATTGCTGGGTGTTATTAATCTAGATTGTATCTGAATTTTTTGTACTTGCTTATTGTATGTGAAAGCAACAGTCTGACCACTATGATCTGAAGGTAGGTAATTTACAATCGATTTATCTAAATAATCGCAGCAACAAAAAATATTATCGATACATGTAGCAGAATTTGTAGTAATACGGGTTGGTTCTGTAAAAACATTCGACAAATTAAATGATTTGAAAAGGCTTAACAATCTATTGCTATTAACATTATTTTCCAAGATATTAACATTAAAGTCACCACAGACAACAATGGATTTAGTACCGGTTTCAAGTTTTGCCAAAACATCTTCCATTACTGACTCAAATATCGAGTAGTTCAAGTAATTTGGGGGTCTGTAAACGCACACTATAATATGCCTATCCAGCTCTACACAAGACAACTCTATGCTATGCTCGACTGACAGATCAACTATATCATTACGAGACTTATACTTAATATCATTTTTAACTAAGATTAAAGAACCTCCACGTATCTTAGATTTTCTGTTAAAACAACTGCCGACATTGTAATTTTCATAATTAATTAGCATTTCACAGTCTTTTAACCAGTGTTCTGTGAAGCAAACAATTTCAAACATAGTTTTTTCTAAAAATAATTCAATTTCTAGCTGTTTAGATGAGAAACCTTGAATATTTTGGTGATATATTGTCAAAGAATTCTGCTTAGACTTATTTTTGCATTTAACTGATTGTGAGCAAGAAGATACCTTGGTTTTAGCTAATAAATCTTCTGTTGTCTTGCTTATTAGTTTAAAGAAACTCCACTATTAGCAGAAATGCTAATGTCAGTGGTCACCACACTAATATTACTACTATTACTAATACTATCAGTGATACCTATACTACTATACTTAGACATACTAGTTATGTCTGTGTGAATATAAAATACCAAAAGCCTAGCTATTTCGTGTCTATACATATAAGGCAGATATACAGTATCTCGTGTAGACCAAAGTTTATCTATACAACAGTTGGTATCAAAATACATAAGTTTATCACAATAGTGACTAACTAAAAATTGGAGGTGTTTATTCAGCATATAAATATAATTATTTTGACTTGTAGACAATTTGTCAAAATAGAAGTAGTTACTGACTCTGCTACCTCCACCTTTTCAAAATAAGCAAATGTAAATGGAACTACCACTTTGATTCGATCTTAACCAACCAATATCTTTGGTTCCGTGTTTATATTATGTAATTTAAAACGATTTTTTGTAAGTATCCATCAAAATGATGCAATCTTAAATTATATTTTGCGGATTGTCCAGGCCTTCGGGTCATCAAATTAAACGCAATTTATCGATATTAAATGCTTGTGGTCACCTTAAGAATGAAGAGAGGACACAACATAATGGATAACTTGATTCCGTTTAATGCATACTTTCTGAATAACCTCATTTTATTATTTTTATTCGATTATGCTAAGCCGGATTTATCATCATATCACCCACTGCTGGGTATAGCCCCCTCCCACCTTTTTCTGCCTTACTTCTCAATTCGTTGTACGTCGCTCATGCATCTATTCCACGCGATTTTGTCGATACCCTCAAACGAACGCTCTTTTGGACGGCCTAATTAATTTATGTTATTCCCACTGCTGTTCGCTAGGTTGTATTCCTGTCTTATAAAATATTCAAGAGTACATTCCATTCCACAGTCCACTCTTGTGTAGGAAATAGTTTATCATTGTATTTACCTAGTCTAGGCAGCTGGTCTTAAACTCTTAATTACTTTAATTTTTAAATGTATAGAAGTCGTAATAATAAGCGTGCCACTTAATTCTTTCGTTAAAACTTTAATTGATGTCCATTAACCTATTTAATAATCATTTTGATGTCTCTAAAAGTTCAACGATCGAATTTAGGTAGTAACAACACACTTGATTCTCTAGTGGCACTTTTAGTGGCAGAATGGTACTTATCTGTAGGTTACTGTATACTGTATTAAACAAAATCTATAAATAATGAAAGCACAAAAACCTAATTAATATATTTGCATTAAATTGCCATTTTAAAAAATCAGTAATACCTATATCCAAATCAATAAAATTATAGCATAAAAAATCATTTAATACATATAAATTTAGAAAAGAGTAAAAGAAAAAAACTCGTAATCCCATAAATAAAAAGAAAGATCTTTTAATAACATTTATCAATTAGCAATAATTTGAGAGCTTTTTCTTAAATCAAAGAAATAAATTAATTATCAGTACTACATAGAAAATATATTTAAAAAATTTTTAGACACTTACAATGTATTTTTGCCAGGCCTGTAATGTGTACGTAAAACAATATTCGAGTCATAAAAAGTCCAATATTCATAAATCAAATAACTTGCTGCAAACTAAACTTGCTAATGTTCGTATAATTGCATGTGCTTTTAAAAATAAAATTGTCAGTTACAAAATAGATCCTCAAAATAGAACAATTTCACCTGAACTTTTTTTCAATGATATTTTACGCACATGCTACTATCTTCTTAAAGAGAAATTGAAAGTACATACTTCATTAAAAGTTAATTTTGAATTGTTTGTTTCATATATTTTACCTAAAAATAATGAAGTATCACTAAAATCTTTTAATACTAAATACGAAATAATTTTACAAAATACTGATTTGACATCTATTTGTAATACATTTGTCCAAAAAATTATAAACAAATGCTCAGAGTTTGAACTTTGCGAGTCAGGTTGGACAATCGAATCAATAAGTCATTTAGAAATAAATATTTTAAAATACAATCCTTTGCGAGCTGGTTCTTACGTTTCTTTGCCTAAAAACATTCAATTAACAAAATCTTGTCTAAATATAATAAATTATGACGACCACTGTTTTCTCTGGAGTATTGTAGCTCATTTGTATCCGACAGTGACTAATCCAAATAGAGTAAAATCATATCCTCATTATTCCAAAGTGCTAAATACGACTAATATGTCATTTCCTCCAAGTTTTGAGGATATAAAATTATTCGAAGATTTGAATTCTAACGTGAGTGTAAATATTTATGGTTTGGACTCAAAAAATCAAGTTACTGGTCCATTGTATAAAACTAACAAACGAAAAATAATGCATGTTAACTTACTATATATTCAAAAAAAAGGAAAAAATCATTTTTGTTTAATAAAAAAATTCGATAAACTGGTTCGTAAACAGTTAACTAGACATAAGTCAAAAATACATCTATGCGATGAATGTTTCACATATTTTGATACATCGGAAAAATTATTAAATCATAACTGTGCAAGAGTGCAAACTGTTCTACCTGAAGATAATTCAAAACTTTGTTTTTCTAATTTTGAAAGAACCCAAAGAATACCCATCGTTATCTATGGTGATTTTGAGAGCTTATTGCGCGAATATTCAGACAAAAATAAAACTTCATATGTTGAAAATGTTCAAATTCACGAGGCAAGTTGCTTTGCATATTATATCTCTTGTCTTTCTAAGCCTGAACTCAATAAATTCATATCATATAGAGGAGCGGATTGTTCAAAGAAATTTGTCAAATCAATTATCAGCAACGTAAAAAAACTGTACAGAATACTTTCACATTCAAAGCCAATAGTAATGAGTGAAAATGATCGTAATTCTTTTGACAATGCGAAGCAATGTCATATATGTAAAACAGTATTTTCTGATTCGGATTTAGTTGTTGCAGATCATGATCATTTCACAGGAAAATACCGAGGACCAGCACATAACAAATGTAATTTGAGTGCTAAAAAATGTTCATTTATACCTATAATATTTCACAATCTTTCTGGTTATGATTGTCATTTGTTTATTAAAGAGCTTTCTGATATTTGCGGTCGAATAAATCTTATCCCCAAAAATAAAGAAAAATATATCTCCTTTACAAAATTTGTTCCAATCGACGCTCAAAATGTAGCTCAGTTAAAATTTATAGATTCTTTTAACTTTTTAAGTTCAAGCCTAGACAATTTAGTTAAATCAATGAAACCAGAAGATTTTCAAAATATGCGTAAGTTTTTCGAAGATGAGCATTTATTTAATTTAGTACGGAAAAAGGGTATTTACTGTTATGATTATATTGATTCATGGGATCGTTACAAAGAAAGCAAATTACCTGAACAAGAATATTTTTATAATCATCTTACTTCTGAAAAAGTTTCAGACGAAGATTATATGCATGCGTTAAAAGTTTGGAATGAATTTAATATCTCAAACTTAGGAGAATATACTGATCTGTATCTAAAATGTGATGTTCTACTTTTATGCGATGTGTTTGAGAAATTTAGGTCTATGAGTTTAAAATTTTACAATCTTGATCCATGCTATTATGTATCTTCACCTTCACTGAGTTGGGATGCTATGTTGTTATATACAGGAATACATTTAGATTTAATTTCGGATATCGAAATGTATCAAATGTTAGAAAAAGGTATTCGAGGCGGTCTTGCACAATGCTCGTTAAGATATGCGAAGGCAAATAATAAATATCTTCCTAATTATAATGATAAGGAGTCTAATAGTTATTTAATTTATCTTGATTGTGTAAATTTATATGGTTATGCTATGATGCAGAGGTTACCGATCGGGAATTTTAAATTTCTCAATGAAAAGGAGATAAGCAAATTCGATGTAATGTCTGTTTCCAATGATAGTGATAGAGGATATATACTCGAAGTAGATTTACATTACCCTTCCGAAATACATGATGACCATGCTGATTTGCCATTTGCAGCTGAAAAATTTGTACCACCTGGTAGTAAAAATCCTAAATTAATTGCAAACTTGTATGACAAGCATAAATATGTTATTCATTATATTCACTTGAAAAAATGTCTGAAAAATGGTCTCATTTTACTCAAAATTCATCGAATATTATCATTTAATCATGATACGTTTTTAGCACCATACATATTACTAAATACAACATTGCGTCAACAAGCAAGTTCAGATTTTGAAAGAGACTTTTTTAAAAAGCAAAATAACAGCATTTTTGGAAAAACAATAGAAAATAAAAGGAAACAAGTCGATGTGAAATTAGTTAATGTGTGGAGAGATGAATTAAATAAAACTAATAAAATTTGTGGAGCAGAAAAATACATAAGCGCACCAAATTTTAAAAATTTGAACGTAATTACTGATTCACTGGTTGCAATTCAATTACAGCAAACAAAAATTGTCCTTGATCGTCCAATTTACATTGGCTTCACAATTTTAGAACTAGCTAAAACTCATTTGTATAATTTTCATTATTCTGTAATGAAGAGTATTTATGAAAGTCGTATTATACTATGTTATACTGATACTGACAGTCTTTTATATTTAATTCACACAGAAGACTTTTATTCAGACATGAAAAAACATATTAATTATTTTGATACAAGCAACTTTGAAAACAAGAAATGTGATATGCCTAAACTCAACTGTAAAGTACCAGGATTTTTTAAGGACGAAATGGGTGGCGATATCATAACTGAATTTGTAGGCTTAAGAGCAAAATTATATTGTATAGATTCCATCAATACCTCAATAAGAAAAGCAAAAGGTGTCAAAAAATCTGTTACCAGAAAACTTAATATTAAAGACTATATAAGAACTTTACAGTTTAATGAATGTCTGAGAGAAGATATGTTTATAATAAGGTCAAAGAATCATAATATATTTACTCAAAAAATAAATAAACTTGTGCTGAATAGAGATGACGACAAGCGACAAATACTGCTAGATGGTTATAAAACTTTACCTTGGGGGCATTATAAAACGGTGTTTTAGAGAAAAATAAATATTATTTCATCAAAATTTCTGAAACTTTCTTAAAATATGAAAATACTACATATTTTTGTATAATTATTTCTTCTTTTACATTTATTGTTCTCAATAAGCCAGAAAATACACTGATTACCCAGAAATAAGCCAACGTTTATCAGTCTAAGTGTTATTGATTAGTATTTATTTGGAGGATATAGTTTAAAAAAATTACATTGTAATATATTGTACTAAGCATTAAATTCAGCCTAAATGTATAAACGCTGGTCCCATTGTACAGACCCCATCACATCATGCTACCACAATCTGACAGATTTCTTTAATAGAATCTCAACCTTATCACAAGAGTTGAAGGTTAATGTTTGATTGGTAAAATTTGACAGATTCGGGTAGGTTGACCTGCTGGCGTCTATACTAATTAAATCTATTTTTTTATGACAAAATAAAAATAAAAAAAAAGCAGAAATATAAATAATATTTCCGCTGTATGAACCAAATATTAATACATACATACATACTTAACGCCTAAGCAGTATCTGCGGGCAAATGGTATCTATGAAGTATTTCAGAACACCATATGCAGTGACTGACAGACTATAAAAAGTCTAAAATTATAAAGCGGTGATTAGAGTAATATTTTCTACAATGATATTAAATTTTATTTTGTTGTATAAAAATAGATTTAATATATTTTATACTTTTTGTGGTTAATAAAACAAATATTTGGTTGCTTACATGTACTTTATTTTAAATTTAAAATATATTAAACATAATATATTGTGTAAACTTACATTAATTTTAATGCACTTTAAAAATTAATAAAATATCATTTATTTTAATGGTTGTTTTTTTTATTTCCCTGAGTTCTGTCACAAGGTAATTTGTAATTTAAGATTAAAACAACTTTACAATACTATAGGTAAGTACATTTCACAACAAACATTTATTGAAAATAAAAATATAATTTGCACAGAATATAAATAACGTGAGCATACAAAAACATAAACATAAGCAGCGTTATACTATTCAAATAAATTAGAAAAATTATATAAATCACATTATAACTTTAAATACATTATAGACTATTCGATTGTTTTAACTTATTTACAATTTTACCCACTAAATGCTCAGTTTCAGCCATTATATCATCATAATCACTGGTCACCAAATATTGCACATCCACACTTGCATCCTCTGGATTCACTTTTATCTTATCCACAGGACGACCGTTCACATCATGTATCATAATTTTGATTAAATGTCGAACTTGAGCAGATTCTTTGCGCATGATATAAGATTTGTTGATATTCGCAACAGATTTTGATTTGTTTCTTTTTTTTTTCAATTTTTGTTCCTCTGCTTTTTGCTGACGACTTTCCTCACAAGCCTGGGCAGCTACTTCATCATACCACCTTTCTCTATCTTGAGCGTAATAAAAAGGATTCGTAATTGGATTATCGTCTTCTATTAAATTCTGTAAAAAAAAAACCTTTATAAATAAAAATGTATAAATAATAACAACTTAAATCACTTATAACCTTCAAATTATTACAATTTAAATTATTTATATCCTTGTCACTTACCTCCTGTAAATTAGGTATCTTGGGGTCTTCATTAAATGCTGAAACTTCAGCATGGCTTATAATATCTAGAACTGGACTGTAGCACGGTGAGGTAGACATGATTCTGAAATAAGAACGATATATAATATGTATTATAGAATTTATAAAAAAAAAACGTATTTAAAAAAAATCTAAAAAATATTCTTACCTCAAAAGTAAATAAATAGCAGTATAAACGATCTGCTCACGTAAATGTCAGCAACGCAATGAAGTCACGCATTTTATTTTTTATAAACAAATGGAGCATGTGATGGCCAATATTGTAATTTAAGAATAATATCTCAAATTTCAGTTTCGTCTTAACGATGCAAGTCTAAACTTGTCGATAATGTGACACAAATTTTTCATTCTGGCAAATATTCAATATATATTTGAAGGACATTAAGAAATAGATGTAATACGCAAAATGAAGTTGATCAAGCAACCCATATCGCTTAAAATTAATAATATAAATATCAATGAATCACCTCGCCAAATCAGGCATAGTATTTTACTACCTAACACGATTCGCTGTGTTATATGTGGTCCTTCAAACTGTGGTAAAACTAACACAATGATTAGTTTGCTGCTGCATGAAAATGGAATGAAATTTCAAAATGTGTACCTTTACTCAAAAACAAGTTTTCAGTCAAAATATCGTTTCCTAAGCGAGGTGCTAAGAAGAGTGCCTCAAATAAAATTCTTTGAGTTCGATGATGATAAAGACGTTATATCTCCGAGTGAAGCTTTACCGAACTCTGTATTTATTTTTGATGATGTGGCGTGTGAAAATCAGATAAATATCCGCAATTATTTCTGTATGGGTAGACATAAGCAAATTGATTGCTTCTACCTATCACAAACCTATTCAAAAATACCGAAACAATTGTTGCGTGATAATGTCAATTTTCTAATAATATTTAAACAAGATGATGTGAACCTGAAACACATATATGAAGAACATGTTAGCTCTGATTTATCATGGAATCAATTTAAAGATATTTGCAAAACAGTTTGGAAAACTCCTTTTAATTTTTTAATCGTTAACAAAGAGTCCCCAATAAATAATGGAAGGTATAGACAGAATTTCGATACCTTCTTTAACTTTGAATGATGTTGCATATTTATAACGAACTTCATAAGAATACAGTTTAGTCTAAATCTGTTATTACTTGAATCCACTTGTTTAAGAGGAACATGGAGAAAAATATTAAAATAGAATTAATGAAGTCTGTCGACTCTATAAAAAGGAAAATAAAACAAATGAAAAATCAGGAACATGAAATGAACTTATCGCTAGATAAAATGCTAAAACCTGTTTCGGAGCCCCTCAACAGCCTTGTGAATTCTAAAAAAAATCTAGAAAACAAAAACCATATGGAAAATGTAATATCTGAAAATTCTATAGCATTCGAGTCGGACGAAAATAGTTCGAGCTCTTCGTCTAAGTGTGATGACTTTCACGATGCTGTATTAAATTCTGCTAGCACTCCTAAAAATAAACAAAAAAATTGCTTAGAAACTTCATTGGAAAGTGAAGACATTTATGGTATTTATGGGGGAGTAAATGTACCTTTTGGTATAAGAACTGAAAACAAAACTTTAATGATGGGCAAAGAAGTAGTTTCATTTTCTAAAATTGATAGTTTAGACAAAGATAATACTGTTTTAGTTAAAATAGGCGGTAAAACTTATAATTTAACCCCAGGACTCAAAGAACTTTTACTTCGAAGAAAACCTAATTTAAAGTTAATAACAAACATAGATAAACTTGTTTATAAAGATATCTTACATCATACTAGCGCTCATAAGAGAGATTTTAACCCCAGTGGTCAAATAAGAGGTGATAAAGGAACTAAGTATCGACAAATTATCAAGCCGTTATTTTGCGAGACTTCAACTGAAAAAAATCAGATGAAACTTGGAGGTAGTTTGCCAAAGCTAAAAAAATATAAAACATACGCTGACTTGGTATATTGGGATGACCCTAATGAATTAGTTGAGAGATTAAAATTATTAGTAGCTTCAAGAGATGCAGGCAACACAAATCATGATAATGAAATTTTATCAATAATTGAAGAATTGAAAGAAGCTGGCATTATTAAAGAATAAATAGTAGGAATAATACGACCTTCCTTCAGTATCACAGAAGACTTGATATTGATATAACTAAATTTAAAACAAAAGAAAAGAAACATGAGCAAAGCCAATATTGTCAACGAAATTCATAAAAATGCAAGAGTGAACTTTCCTCGAAGACATGTTATCATGAAAGATATAGATGACCTATGGCAGGCGGATTTAATTGATATGCAATCAATTTGTAGAGAAAATAAAAACTTTCGATTTATTCTAACAGTTATTGATACATTTTCGAAATACGCTTGGGCGTTTCCTTTGAAAAGCAAGACTAAAGACATTGTCTGTAATACTTTCAAGATTTTGTTAGATACTGGGCGTGTTCCCAAAAATCTGCAAACGGATAACGGAACAGAATTTTACAATGACTTATTTCAGAAGCTTATGAAATCCTATCACATTAATCATTACTCAACATTCTCAACAAAAAAAGCATCAATAGTAGAGAGATTCATTAGAACATTAAAATCTAAACTTTATAAGGAATTTAGTTTGAAAGGAAACTATAAATGGGTAGACAAAACTCTTGATAATGTGATGTATAAATATAATCATACTTATCATCGGACAATTGATGAAGTCCCAGCAAATGTAAATAATAAAAATAAAATACGCATACTGGAAAAATATGTAAGCTTGTCAAAAAATGAAAATAATAAAAGCAAGTTTAGTGTGGGTGATTATGTGCGGATCAGTAAGTATAAGGGGACCTTTGAAAAAGGATACACCCCTAACTGGTCGACAGAAATATTTAAAATTAAAAAAATACAAAATACAACTCCTATTACATATTTAATTGAAGATACAATTAGAGGTCGTCCTATTTTAGGAGCATTTTATATGCAAGAGCTTCAAAAAACGAAACATCCAAACGTGTATCTAGTGGAAAAAGTTCTTAGAAAGAAAGGAAACAGGGTTTTAGTGAAATGGCTAGGTTTGCCTTCAACTGAAAATAGTTGGATTGACAAGTCCAATAAATTATAACAGATAAGTCAGAGCAACGTAGCTTTACAAAACTATTTATTAAATATTTAATCCATGATTCTTCAGTCTTATGATGTGTATTGGAGAGAGCAGTCTTCTTAATTGGCTCATTAATCATTTACCATTCGAATTACACTTACCAGGTTACAATTATTGCGGTCCTGGTACGAAATTAATCAAAAGGCTTAAACGCGGAGATAAGGGTGTTAACAAATTAGACGAATATTGTAAAGAGCACGATATTGCCTATCATAAGTCCTCAAGCTTAGAAGATCGTCATAAGGCAGATTCAGTTTTATTAAATATGGCAAAAGAGCGTGCAGTTGCCTTGGATGCTAGTCCAAGCGAAAAGTTTGCAGCGCGTTTAGTAAGCAATATTATGTCAACAAAAATTAAAACTGGTTCTGGCTTAAAAAAACGTGGTAAAAAGTGTTCTCGCGAAGTTGCAGATAGAAAAGGCTTAAGTCATCATTTTAAGAAGGTTATAACCAAAACAGGAAGACATATAAAAAAATTAAAACCAAAATGTAAAAAAGTTGCAATAGAATTAGCTATGGCTGCTGCGCGAGAATTAGCTGGTAATTCATCTATTAAACTACCTCGAGTTATTCCTATACCAAAAACCGGTGGTGTTTTACCTTTGATTCCAATTTTCGCGGGATTGTCTGCAGCTGGCGCCTTAGCAGGCGGTGCAGCTGGTATCGCTAAAACCATTAATGAATTTAAAATGGCAAAAAAATTGCTAGCTGAGAAAAAGAGACACAATGAAAAAATGGAGGCTCTTTGTGTAGGAAAAGGTCTACACCTTAAACCTCATAAAGATGGACTCGGAATTTTCATATCAAAAGAAAAAAACTAATATATGGGCTGCCCAAACGAGCTTTAACTAATATTGATATTTTAAAGTATGCTACTAATATTCCACATTTTAGAGGTGTTTTTATGAGAGATGAGCTCCCTAAATACCCTTTTAAAAAAGAATGTGGAGTTATTAATTTAGATAGCTCAAAAAAAAGGGGTTCTCATTGGGTAGCCTATGCAAAATACAATGATTATATCGAGTATTTCGATAGTTATGGAAATCTTAAACCACCAAAGGAATTTATAAAATACGTCGGTACTAAAGTACACTATAATTATGATAATATACAGCGCGATCATCCTTATAACTGCGGCCATCTTTGTTTAAAGTTCTTAAAGAATTTTTGGTGTAGTGAAGTAATAAAATGAGTGGAATCACTCAGAAGAGTTTAGTATACAAGTATGTCTATTACGGTTACCATCTCCGGAAATAAATCAGAATTAGTTTCATACTTTCAACCACCACTTCATTTATCTGATCAATACGAGTGCGGTTTGCTTTACTTTTCATTATTAAATTCAAAACCTATTGCTCCTAATATTGGAAACAGTCTGTCTGTGATAAGAATCGAATGTGATCTTGTATACGGCTCATATTTCAACGGTTTACCAAAACATTACATTCATGAATTTTTATATGACGGTGCTTCGGATCGTCATTATATAGAAACACCACAAAATGTAGTATACTTTCCAGTTAACAAAAATAATATTTCATCTATATCTGTTAAAATTGTTGATCAGTTTGGCCATCGTATTAACTTTGGGGAAGAACACATACAATTGCGTCTTCATTTAAGGAAAACAAAATGATAGTTTATAATAAAAACACATCAGCGAATATAAAACGTCTTATTTCTTCTAAGGCTACTAAGGTGCACAGACGTAAGAATACATTGCAGAAATTAACGAAAGCGAATAAAAACTTTCTTAAAGTCCTTGGTTTTAAAACATGAATATCCTACAGATTACTGAATTACCACACTTTGACAGTTCAATTGAAAGTTATGAAGTCCATTCATACAATCCCTACAATAACAGCTTTAGAGAAAACGATGAAATCAGAATTCCCATCCACCAGCAAGACATATACGTGCTGCCATCAGCCAGTTCAATTTACATCGAAGGGCAAGCAAAATTCTTCGGTAAAGATGGGAATCCGATTAAGAAAACTGTTGCGTTCACTAATAACCCTGTTATGTATCTGTTTCAAGATATCAGATATGAAGTGAATGGTATAGAAATAGACCGTATAAAAAATTCCGGAATAACGTCGACAATAAAATCATACATATCATTTAATCAAGCAGAAAATAAAGTTGCAGCTATATGGGGTTGGAACTTAAATGGATTTCATAGTGATGGGCATTTTAGTGCTGTGATACCATTAAACAAAGTTTTAGGATTTGAATAACTGTAAACATGAACTTATATTAACTAGAAGTAACTCCAATTTGAACAGTGTTTTACTTACTGACGATGTTGCTCATTTTCAAATAGATATAGAAAGAGTTCAATGGAGAGTACCACATATAAAAGTATCAGATCGAGAACGATTAATTCTTTTAAAACACTTAGAAAAAGATAAGTCTATTCAGATGGCTTTTAGAAATTGGGATTTATATGAGTATCCTTTACTTCCTAAAACTACGAAACATTCTTGGTCAGTAAAGACCGCTTCACAATTAGAAAAGCCTAGATATGTTATATTTTGCTTGCAAACTAATAGGAAAAATAATAAGACTAAAGATAGCTCGCTATTCGATCATTGTGAAGTGAGCAACGTAACGCTCTTTTTGAATTCTCAATATTATCCATACGAACCTCTGAGTTTAAAGTTTTCTGAGAACAAGTATAGTATATTATATGAAATGTATGTGAAATTTCGTCAGTCGTATTACAACAGTCCATTAGATCCGTTATTAGATATACAGGACTTCAAAGAAAAGGCTCCCCTTTTTATTATAGACTGCTCAAGACAAAACGATAGTCTAAAAACAGGTCCAGTGGACGTGCGGTTGGAAATTGAATGTTCTACATCAATACCAGATAAGACGACTGCATATTGTTTGATTATAAACGATCGACTTGTGGAATACAAACCTCTGAGCAACGTAGTGCGCCGATTATCATGACTGCTATTGTAGACGTCCAAGGCTTTAAAACGGAAGCAAATGAATTTGTGTTAAAAGAAATTGCTATAATGTGTGGTGATAAATTACAAGTGTTTTTAATCAAGCCACCATTTCCATTTTACGATTTGACAAAACAAGAACGACGGCAAGTTGCGTGGATTGAGCGTAACCGAAAGATATACTGGGGTGAAGGATATGTGCCTTATTCAAATTATCAGTATTTAATTTTAGATTTATTAAGGGATAAAAGTATTTATATCAAAGGTCTTGAAAAAGTGTTATGGTTAAAAAGTATTTTAAATAATAATAATAATGTGGTTAATTTAGAAGAAAAAGGTTGTCCTAGTTTGCCAAGTCTGTATGATCTATATAGATATTCTGAAGATTCTTATAGTTGTATTTATCATAACTCAATATGCGCTTTAAAAAATGTATTGTATTTAAAGAAATGGTGCTCTGATAATAAACTTTTTGTATAAATATATTTTTTTTTTACTCGTAATATATCCCTTCCCTCTATTAAAGATAGTGGTTCAGTATTTCATAACATTCTTGACGACACGATTGGCGCATAGGTTAGGTCTATGTATCAAAAGGTAAGTGCGCGCCACGTGTCGCGGGTTCGATTCCCGCTCGGATCAAATAAGTAGTATTTGATACGGTCTGAATTTTTGTTTTTGACTTTTTTAAATTCTTCTTTTATTACTCTCTACAAACCTGTATGAAATTATCAAATATTATATTATAATAATATAATATTCCACAACTACCACACAACGCCATCTAGTCTCAAGCCAAGCAGCTGATACACATACTTATATATTTCTAAATACATACATATTATAGATAAATTACACCCAGATACAGAACAAATAATCGTGCTCATCACACAAAAATTTGTTCTGGGTGGGAATCGAACACGCGACCTCCAGCATAGCTGATAGGGTCACTAACCAAGTAATGTTCCCATAACTGCTGTAAACTGGAGGCAATTACGATCCGATAGCAACAAATTCGCTCATCATCAGTTTAAAACCGTAGTGGTTAAAAATACGTCAATTAGTCAATCCGCAATTATGAAGAAAATGTCGAGAGCGAGTGATACGGAAGCCCCCCAATTACACAATTAGTTCTCGATTATAAAATTGGGGATTCTGTATCACGCAGCTCGAGCGACTGCGCGAGAGCGAGTGATACAGAATCCCCAATTTTAACCTACTATAATGTGACATCGTTCTAAATCCAAGATGGCGGAATAGTTATTATAAATGCACTTCTGCAATATGGGTATCAAATGAAAGGGCTCGTTGAGAGCAACTCGATGAATAATGCGTCGTCATTCTAAATCCAAGATGGCGGAAAAGTTATTTATAATGCACTTCTACAATATGGATATCAAATGTTCCAGCTCGTTGAGAGCAACTAGAAGAATAATGTGACATCGTTCTAAATCTAAGATGGCGGAATTGTTATTTTTAATTGACTTCTTCAATATGGGTATCAAATGAAAGGGTTCGTTGAGAGCAACTCGAAGAATAACGTGACGTCACTATAAATCCAAGATGCTAGCAACTTACAAAAAGAACTGAAATCCCACCAAAAACATTTCATGTAAAATGTTGCCAATACGAGCACAAGGTTTGCCCTACCAAAAAGATATCAGATCTCATGTAGAACCAAGCTTCTGAATCTACGCGGCCTAACACATCAGTAAAAATGTATTGCTTGGCTGTTTCGTTACTTATTTCAAAAACTAAATAGTAGCATTACCTCCACGACGATAGCGAAACGGTGAAGCCATACATTTTTACTGATGTGTTGAATTTATGAAGTTAGGGTCGGTAGAGTTAGGCCGCGTAGATTCAGAAGCTTGGTTCTACATGAGATCTGATATCTTTTTGGTAGGGCAAACCTTGTGCTCGTATTGGCAACATTTTACATGAAATGTTTTTGGTGGGATTTCAGTTCTTTTTGTAAGTTGCTAGCATCTTGGATTTATAGTGACGTCACGTTATTCTTCGAGTTGCTCTCAACGAACCCTTTCATTTGATACCCATATTGAAGAAGTCAATTAAAAATAACAATTCCGCCATCTTAGATTTAGAACGATGTCACATTATTCTTCTAGTTGCTCTCAACGAGCTGGAACATTTGATATCGTTATTTCTACACAACTGATTATTTCTACCGACTGTTTTTTTGCACAATACTTTGTTATATGACACCATTCGTACACTATTGAAAAAAAGAAGCTTAAAACGCTAAAAATATTTCCACGTTCTATCATTTTGTCTATTCTTGCGTCGACAAAACCCCTTTTTACGTCGCCATGCTACGCCTGCTGGTGGACAGACGAGCAAGATGCAAGCCGCTTCCAACGGGTCTTATTGGAAATCTATAGGGGATGCCTACAGATTTCTAATAAGACCAAGACGAATATGAAAATGATCATGAACAACAGCTTAAAAACTTTCAATATTGGACTGAGTGTACGTAAGACACGCAACGAACCGATTTGTTTCTTTGTTTGCGCACGACAGACAATGAGGGTGGTTATGATAAATAGTGGTGACTCCCCTAGTTTAAATACCTACATTTCTTTTTAATATTCATATCCTCACATAATCCGTCCACCTCATAATCAAAATCAAATCATTTATTTAAATTAGGCCAGTTACAGGCACTTTTGAATTGTCAAATGAAAAAAGTAAAATAAAATAGTTTAAAAATAGTTACGGTGCTACAGTCCCAGTCACAAGACATAAAAACTGTGAAAGTACTGTAGATGCCCATTCCAAAGCGTAACGCAATCTTTTCTTTGGAGCTCTCCATCCATCAACATTCATAATTATGATCCCACAGGGTTTTAGTGACGTGTTTGTCTTCCCTTCCAGTAACATGTCTATACCAAGATGACTTCCTTTCATTTTTTCTATAACAGGTACCACTTTAAAACTTCCTCTAATGTACTGATTCCTTACTTTATCCATTTTTGTCACTCTACACATCCATCTCAATGTTCTCATCTCTGCTACATGCAATCTATTTTATTTTTCACGTAATGGATGTGTAGAAAATGGACAAAAAGCGATTGCATAACAAAGCAATACCACCAAATAATCATCAGTAAAATCGAACTATTCACATCAGACAGATACCTACCCGAAGTAGTAACAACTAGTTCACTATTCCGCTGCGGTCAAAGTTTAGCCGATAACACGGCAAGAGTACTGGATTGTTTAACGTATGTTTCAATGGCTTTATTGATATTTTAATGTGGGTTAAAATACAACTTGTGGGCTGACTTTAGCAGCCTTTTAGAGGTGTCTACGATTTTGTTTTTTAAAAGAGCCTCCTCGATATTCGTGGACTTGGACCGAAGATAAGTCACTGAAGAAACCGTGACTTCTTTATGTACTTTTTAGTCAAAAATCGATTTCAAAACTGTTTTCTCTCTAACACAGTAGCGGTGAAAAGGAGATAGTTTGAGAAAAAACATTTTGTTCAAAGGTGATACTTATTCAATTTTGTTGATTTATGTGTTGCAACTATAGAAATTGATCTAGAAATTAGATGATGAATGTTGGTTAAAAAATAATGGTACAAAATAAAATAATAGTCATCATCATCAGCCTATAATGATCCCACTGCTGGGACACAGGCCTCCTCTCTGTGAGAGGGAGTGGGCCATAATCCACCACGCGGGCCCAGCGCGGGTTGGTAGATGTCACATGTCTTCGAATTTTTGGTTTAAGGACATGCCGGTTTCCTCACGATGTTTTCCTTCACTGTTTTGAGAGCAGTGGTGGTGAAATAAATTACACAAACTAATGCGCCTGGCTGGGTTCGAACCCACGACCTACAATTCGTAAGTCGGAACCAATACCTTTGGGCCACCACTGCCCAAAATAATAGTGCTGATTTGTATATATCGCTCCATAATAGCCGCCCTTTGATAGTAGGTACCTATAGCAAAACGGTACTAGGTTAGTATAAATTCGTAGGTATTCATCAGAGGCCTTACCACGACCTCCTATCGCTATCCAGTTTAGGCTGTGAGAAAGAGATGGCGCTAGACGACTTGTGTATAGCTCTGTCTTTTTCCCACAGCCTAAACTGAATCGCGCTCAGCTCTTATTTACCAACGAGACCCGAAAATCAGTCTTTCAAAGATAACAAACGTTCAGTAAGAGTAAACAAAACCTATCGGAGGTCAAAAAGTCAACAGTATCGAACTAAATTATTCTGGATACGAGGGCATTACATCAAGCTTGCACGTTCTCTTGTTACTTTTAGTGAATTGTTCTGGCCACACGGGATTGTCTATTAGAAATCTCGGAAGATCCATGTTAATATCAACATTTCGATGCAAGTACAATAAATATACCTAATTCCGATCTCTGGTTATTAATGAATGAGTTTAGTTACGTAAAAAAATATACAACGTGTAACGTTAATAACGCAAAACCTCTCGTGGGGTAACCCAGCCCATGTTATTGAACAATGTTTGTTATAAAAGTTTTGGTTAAACATTGTTCAGTAACATGGGCTGAGTTACCCCACGAGAGGTTTTGCGCTACTATCGTTTCACGTTGTATATACATTTTTAGTAGGTCACCAATTGATTACTCTGCTTCACAAGTGAATTTATTTCTAGTAATTTTGTTTCAATGTGCCCCCAAAAAGAGCTCTTACTTTATACGTAACGTTTAAGTCTAGTAAGCATAATTATTAGTACAGTGTTTATATTATTACTTATTTTCTTTATTATTATTGTTTCACTTATTCTTTACATAAATTAATATTAAAAAATAATAGTGGCCCACCAGTATCGGGACCTGGGTCCAAGCTACCAGAATCGCGGTCAGGGCTCCAATTATAGTATTATATTATCTGTGGTACTACTTACTTACTTTGTAATTATTTTATTATTAGTGGCTCCATCTGTTATCTCGAGTAAGATACATAAAAAATATTTATGCATTGTACTAAAATAAAGATGAATGAAAAGTCTATTCATCGAAGAACATAGGTATATATACCTCAATGGTTTTCTTCAGTCTCAGGTATGTCAAACAGGAAACCCATAAGTTACAGAATGCCATTACATAAACTCCAATTGATTATGAACCTTCTGTCAAAAAGCTTAAGCTCGTCTTTTCTTCCACCAGCTGCCTTGAGCGACATGGGTGGCAGCGGCACCAGTTCCTCATCATCACACATGTCTCCCGGCTGGCAGGTCAACGACCTCGACCTCGAATTGCCCGGCGAGCTGTCTATGAAGTGAGTATCACTAAAACTTGACAACTTATCTATTTTGAGTACAGCGCCATCTACTTTTCAACTCTGGCAAACTTTTGTCAAAACACACTGGTGTTGGTTTGATTTAGTACAGCGCCATCTATAATCCAAACTTGCCAAAATTTTTACAAGTAGCCGGAATCCAGTCAGCATCTACCTAGCCTTTTCACAACTTTATTTTGGTCGGCTTCCAGTCGAACCAGATGCAGCTGGATATCAGTATTTTACATGGAGCAACTGACTATCGGACCTCCACAACCAAGTAACTGGGTAATACGATACCCCATGGTAAGACTGGTTGGGAGGCTGGAGGCTGGAGTAGCCGAGTAGCCTGTATCCAGAACTGTTATTAAATCGAAATAATACTCGTACTACGCCATCTGTTATTAATGTTACATTTTTGACTTGTTACCATACCTACGGTAACTGATTATGACGCCTTTCAAAATATTTTAGGACCTGTTGCTGTATTACAATCTAAAGCTTGCTCTTCACAATCGGCCATGATGGCCGTGTTTGCCGAACAGAAGGAGACGGCGCTATACTAAGAATCGAGATAGAATTATCTGCATCTTGCTTTGTGAAGAGGAGCCTTAACATAATAATTGTATGATCTTAATCTCAGAAGAATTGCCTTTAAAAATTAATTTTAATGAAATTAATTTTTAAAGGCAATAGGCTAGTTGCCCAAAAAAATGTAATTAGTCCGTCTTTTAGATTATTCAAACATAAGGGACACGTATTTTTTAGGGTTCCGTAGTCAACAAGGAACCCTTATAGTTTCGCCATGTCCGTCCGTCCGTCCGTCCGTCTGTCCGCAGTTTAGCTCAGAGACGCACAGTACTAGAGAGCTGTAATTTGGTGTAAATATACGGATTTGTTGTGCCGAAAAAGTGGTAAAATAAAATCTCGTAAAATATTTTTTTTTAGGGTACCTCCAGTACTTACACGTAAAGTGCGGAATTTTTTTTTCTCGCGTACCCCTTAGTGTGGGGTATCATTAAATAGGCCTTTAAAAAATAATGATAGTTTCCATTAACAATTTTTTGATAAAAAAAATCGTTTGTGAAATATTAAGCTTTAAAGTGCTAAATTTTGCTCGACTCGAGTGTCCCCCCCCTCTACCAGCTAAACGGTTATGTTTGGGGGTGTGAAAAAATTCACAATAGTACTATATATAACGAAGTTTAAAAGAAAATTATCATGACTAAGTAGGCTTTACAACTTTACGAGTAATAGTCGACCAACTTATAAAATGTACTTGAATATCATATTTTCTTAAACAAAATGTATCGGAGACAACTGCAAATGTAAGTTTGTCAACTTTATTTTTACAGCTTTTATAGGTATGTTTTTTGGGGATAGGTAGGTTTTTATCGTCAACTATTTTTAACTAAATTCAAAAAAAGGAGGAGGTTCTAAATTCGTTGTAATCTTTTTTCTTATGTATTTTCCCCGATTTCTCAAAGACCCCTGGACCGATTTTGAAAATTCTTCTTTTTAAAATTAAATTCAGCGAATCAGTTTAGTTAGTTCGCATAAGTATTTTGATGGGCAACTACGGAACCCTACACTGTGCGTGGCCCGACACGCACTTGGCCGGTTTTTTTTATTTGTACATTAGACCAAAAATGACAAAGATATAGCCTATAAAGTTACGTGTGACGTCACGATGCGTGGCATTTTTCGCGCAGGGTGACGTCACAGGTAACTTAAATAGGCTATTCTTTGTTATTTTTTGTTTAATCGAAAAAAGAAAAAATACGTGTCCAATTTTTTTTTAATCTAAAATACGGACTAAATAGAATGTAATTATTTTGACCCTGGAAACTACCCTATTCTTCTGAGATCAAATAAATTTCATTTATCGAAAGAAAATAAAAAACTTAAAGTTCCACAAATTTTAATACAGCGCCATCTCTTATCGAACCCTCAAAAAACTCACCGTTTAGCACGTTTTCGCACCGTAGTGAGGCGCTGTTGTCGCTGCCATCATTGGCTGTGTTCAAGCAGGAGGCACTTTCACCCAATGGAGGAGGAACTGTCCTCTCTCCTCCTCGCCGGGCCTGGCCTCCTCGAAGACCTGACGAAAGACAGGTAAATGAGTAAAGAAAATATGCAGGGTAGTGTCGAAATCATTGGCTTCTTACTAAACTTGAAAGTACTAGGTACTGAATATCGACATGTTTTAAATTTTGTAAATGTAAATCAGCACTTTTTCTTTGTCAATTGGCAAACTTTTATACAACATGTAACATAATTAACGCACATCCTGAAATTAGTTTGTTCAGAATCGTTTACTGAATCGATTTCTATAATTTTTAAAAGGTAATTTTTCATCAAAAATAATTAAAACTACGGAAATTATAGTCACATTACCCCTGTACAGTCAAAACGAACTAAGATAGACCGTAAATCACGTCAATAAGATTTAAAAGTGCATTTTTTTTTGTATTTATACAAATTCCTTCATTCAATACAAAATAAAGAAAAATAAACCTTACTGCAAAATAACTAATTTAGTTAATAACAATGCATTTACATGTTAAATTAAAAATTCAGTATAATATATGTATTATGATTATTTTTTTTTTTTTTTTTTTGTTCTCATAATTATCTGCGATCAGTCTTCTGACTATGAGCGGATGAGTTCTGTGTTGCTTGTGGTGTAGAGTGTGACATCCAGTGATGCCATCTACTCGCAGGTATTACGGCTTTACTGCCGGTCTTCTAGTGCCAGGATACTGTGGCGCTTCAGGCGGAGCACGTAGTCTCGTTGTGTCAACTGACGAGCTAGCTCATTTGGGTGGACGGCTAGTCGTTGTTTATATTTTCCTGCTACATTCCGAATCTCCTCATTGATTGTGGGAATAGCTAGTTGTTGATGGATTTCAGCGTTTGTAGTATACCATGAGACATTGGCTATTGTTCGAAGAATTTTGTTTTGTTGTCGCTGTAGTATGGCTATATTGGAGTTGCTTGCGCTTCCCCAGAGCTGTATCCCATACATCCAAACGGGCTTTAATGCTACTTTGTATATTAGCAGCTTGTTGTCTAGTGATAGTCTGGAGTTGCGGCCCAATAACCAGTGAAGGTTTTTAAGTCTGTATGTGATTTCTTCCTTTTTAGCTTTGACGTGTTGTTGCCAGGTTAATCGGCGGTCCAAATGAATCCCCAGGTATTTGACGCAACTTTTATGTGGAAGGGTGGTATCTCCAAGTTTGACTGGTGGACAGTCTTCTTTTCTGAGTGTGTAGGTGACTTGAACAGACTTTGCAGCACTGACCTTTAGTTTCCACTTCTTCATCCAGGCATGGATTTTGTTGAGACCATTCTGCAGAAGGTTTGATGCAATTTCTGGGTTTCTGTGACTCGACAGTATGGCCGTATCGTCTGCGAATGTTGCTGTAATTACTCCAGGTTCTGTCGGTAAGTCAGCTGTATACAATATATAAAGAATTGGCCCAAGGACAGACCCCTGAGGTACACCAGCTTCGATTTTGTAAAGGTCTGAGGTATTACCCGATTCCTTAACATAGAAAAGTCTATCTGTGAGGTAAGATTTCAGTATACCAAAGAACGCTTGGGGGAGATGCTGTTTAATTTTGCATAGGAGGCCCTTATGCCACACCTTGTCAAAGGCCTGCTGGATATCCAGGAACGCAGAGGAGCAATATTCCTTTTGTTCCAGCGTTTTTCTTATATGTGCACAGACCCGGTGTATTTGCTCAACTGTCCCGTGTTGTTTCCTAAAGCCGAACTGGTGGTCAGGTAGTACATTTTTCTCTTTAAGTATTGGGGCCATCCTGTGTAGCAGAATTTTTTCGAAGATTTTGGACATTGTCGGCAAGAGACTTATTGGTCTATAAGAAGTTTTTTCTTGGGCAGGTTTCCCAAGTTTGTGAATCATCACTATTTCTGAGATCTTCCATTGTTCGGGAAAGTACTGCAATCTCAACATGGAGTTCAACAAGAATGTTAGCATAATTATGCCCTTGCGTGGCAGTTCTCTCAGTACTTCCTTCGTGATCAAGTCATACCCTGGCGCTTTTTTACTGTCAAGGCATCTTATAGTTTTTTGGACCTCTTGGGGTGTAACTGGTTTTGGTGGCAGACAAAGCTGAAAGTCTTCATTTAAGATGGAATCAACGTGATTTTCTACATCCCTGTCGTCAGTTTCATCATTTGGTTGGAAAACCTGTGACAAATGTTTTGCAAAGATAAATATCTTTGCAAAACATTTGTCTTATTGTATTATGATTATAACATAATATTCTAATTGGGGTGTCTAAGAGTGTGCGTTAATTACGTTACATGTTGTATAATATGGCAAATGGACTTGACCATATGAATTACTTTGAATGTGCCAAGTTCAATAACGAGAATGTCAATTATTTCAATATTCTACCCTGTATTACTTTGTATTGATTAAGCTTGCCATGCGGTTGTCCATTTTTTGTTTCTGTTTCGTGTATTGCAGCTACGTTTGAAGATTTCATTACTGTTATGGTCTTAAAAGCTTCTGTTATTGTTTTCTCCGTATGCGTATTTTCCATCTATTCAATGGTTACCCCTCAGATCAAAGAAATAGGCAGATAGAACGCTCAGAACACGCGAGTGTCTCCACCAAAGTTAATACAAAATCAAATAGAATTACATTCCATAATGTTTTCTTTGTTTTTGAGAACAACTTTGACGATGGTTAAAGACACGAGACGGCATATTTTGGCAAAAAACAACAACGACGCGCAGCTTGGTACGACGCGCAGCTTGGTTCGACGCGTAGCTTGGTACTTTCCCGGCTTTGTATTCGATTTTGATTATGTATTAACTTTGGTGGACCCACTCGCGTGTTCTGAGCGCTCTATCTGCCTATTTCTTTGATCTGAGGGTTACCCATTAAGGATGAAGTTCACGATTGAATTGATTCTAACTTCTTTGTCATTTACATCTGAAACAAAACTTTGTTTTACTTCTCAATTTCAAAGCTCAACAAACCCTACACTGGCTTCTAAACTAACCATGCCTTTACAGAGCATGTTTTCTTAAAAGGTAAGTTAAAAAAAAATGCGGCACAAATATAAAGTATGCGTATCATTTTACTACCTGTTGTAGTATTTTTGTCTCCTTGCAAAATATAGTGTTGTACAAAGCTGTATCGCATATACACTTTGAGCAATAAACGTCTTCATAAGTTTGTGTCATATCTCATCTAACCATCTTCAAATCATTCAATCACAATTGTTTTCCATTTATGCACCTCATTCTAATACATTACGACAATCTTTCACTGACTCACATTTTTGTTTACTCTGTGCCAAAGACTTTTCACGTACACTTCGTGCAAACAGCTTGTAAATGACAACTGTCAGTGTAATGGTTATGGTAACTGGGGAACTAATGGCGCTAGCATAGCTTGTTCCAAGCTTCGTCATTGGTTCAAATCTTATAGGTACTTCAAAATAGTACTACCTCATTAGTCGGATTAAGACTATCGTCTACCGATCTTTCGTCCATACAAAAAGAGAAAACGTTTTCCTCCCCCTAAATGTTATCCTATCTCAATGATTTTTTACAATGCATCTGACACAGTAAAAAACTAGGTTTATAGGTTTTCTTTTTTTCAAAATTTATAATAGTTTGAAAGTTACAGGCGCCTAAAAGTTACTATTTTACTTTGTATTTAAAAAAAACAAAGAAGTTTAAGAAAAAAAACAAAACCTACAAACCTAGAATATAATATGCTGAAACGATTGACACCAGAATCTAAGAGATTGGTCGTGATTTAGTATGTGAAAAACGTTTTCTCCCGAGAGACAAATTTCATTTAAAAAATACTTACATTCAGTCGCGAGTTGCAACGCTCTGTATCGCACGATCGGGGTTTTTTCAACGCGTGAGAGGGACAGTACGAGTTTTTCTAAATACCTATTTTTTGAAATGGCAGCAGCTATTCTTTCCTCTTAAGGCTTAGCTATGGTCGCGCCATCTACAATTAGCTTTGACCGGCCTTCTCCATTGTTATTACTACCTCATCTATTATTCTGTTAGCTTTCCGAAAGTCACAAATAAATTAATTGTATCGTAATCCCGATTACTGATAGACTATGGTTTTCTTTTAATTCTCAGATCAACACGGAATATACAGAGATACAGCAGGGACATGCTGCTACTGAGAGGGATTTCAAGAATATGTGGGAGGTGGTTATATCTTGTTCATGCTGAAAATATCTGTTGAATTTTCTTGCCCTTTTCAGAGCTGAATGTCTTGTTTCTTTGCTATAGTTGGTGCCAGTTAAGATGGCAATAGCGCGGTCATTGACTTTTACCTAATAAGTCCTCTTATAATGACATAAGATCAGAATTAGCATTTTTCTGTGAAATGATAGTGTTTACTTGTGAGTCTTAAATATAAAAATAATATAAAATCTTAGGTATTGGTGAAATATTTTTACCATTTTGATATCTTATCAATACTTAGATACTTATATCCTTACAATATACTCACTAATTTATTCGGTATTTTATAAAAATACTAATTCTGAGGTTATGTCATTATACGACAACTTTTAAGGTAGGGGTCAATGTCCGCTATTGCCATCTTAACTGGCACCAACTATAGAACCAACCTAAAGCCTGTATTACAAAACGCATCTCAAAACTCAAGTGTTACTTAAAACTTGTTTCCAACTATTCAGCCTTGTATATTCCGGTTCATTGAAGAAAGTAATCTTAAATGGCGGCGCTTATCGTGTTCTCTCGCTCGCACACTAGTGCTGTCTATACTCACGCCCGCGCGTAGCGTAAGCAGAAAAAAAATGTCTGGATGTCTTGACGCGCTGATCTTTTTTAAGAATATTTATTTACTATAGTTTCCTGTTATTTTTCCGTTGTTAGTTGATTATTGTTGTTGAATTTTGTTTTATTGTTAGGTTAAATTTGAGAAATTATTGTGATCCAGCCTTGTTTTTTAATAATTTTAATTTGAAAAAACTTTAACTTGAAATCTAATCTGTCAACGCGAGTCCAAGCTGCCATTTTAGAATTCTTTCTTCAATGAACCGGGGTATATCTGGATTTAAGTTATGCTTGAGTATTGAGTAACGTTCTGTAATGCGGGCCTTAAACTTCTTTCATAAATTATATTTTTCCTTTGTTCCATACTTACAGTAAAGTCTATTTACTTTAAATTTTCTCGATTTCTTTTGCTTGCCGTGGCTGCCACTCTATTCAAAATCATATTTAATTCTGATACTTCTTTACCTCAGAGTTTTAGTATTTTTATGAATGTGCGCATTCTTATTTCAGTCTTATACTTTCAAAAATATCACTAACTAGCTGTGCCCGCGACTTCTTTCGCGTGTATATCGGAACTTAACAATGTATTTTATACAAACTTTCATCCCCTATTTTATCCCCTTGGGGTGGAATTGATCAAAATTCTTTCTTAGCGGATGCCTACGTCATAACATCTACCTGCACGCCAAATTTCAGCCTGATCCGTCCAGTGGTTTGGTCTGTGCGTTGATAGATCACAATTATGTGAGTCAGTCACCATTGAGGTATATATATTTAGATTAACATAAATTCTAAACATTGATCATCTTACCACAAGAAAGATAATCATCTGTTGAACACTTGTCTAAAAAACTGTCAGTGTCAAAACGACATTTCACTTTGATTTAAGGGTCGTTTTGCACTTTTTTAGACAAGCGTTCAACACATATTTATCTTTTTTTGGTAAGGCGGTGATTGTCGAGGAAGTATAATTGAAACTAGAAATTGATCATTTTGGACTAGGTACACCTACCCAGGTATACTGAATTTTCTGCTTGCATTATATTGCATGAACGAATTTTAATAGTAATTTAGTTATTTCTATACAAACATATAAAATCAAAATAATTCTTCGTTCAAGATATTTGTTAGAATATGCATTTTAATTCGATGCAAAAAATTCCACCCGTAAACCGTCTTATCTATTTGATATTTTTTTATTCATTCGCGTTATCATTAATGTTTACGTTCGCTGATATTATGGCTAAGACTATAAAACTTATTTCATAAAAACAAAATGATTAACTGAATTAAAGGTTAATATTGTTTCGTAGATGATTTAGTGTTCAAACTCAGATCAAAGAAATAGGCAGATAGAACGCTCAGAACACGCGAGTGTCTTCACCAAAGTTAATACAAAATCAAATAGTTACATTCCATAATGTTTTCTTTGTTTTTGAGAACAACTTTTTCGATGGTTAAAGACACGAGACGGCATATTTTGGCAAAAAACAACAACGACGTGCAGCTTGGTACGACGCGTAGCTAGGTACTGTCGCGACTTTGTATTCGATTTTGATTTTGTATTAACTTTGGTGGACCCACTCGCGTGTTCTGAGCGCTCTATCTGCCTATTTCTTTGATCTGAGTGATATCTATTCAACGAATGAAAGGTTTTCATTAAATTCAAAATTAAAACTACTAAATAAAATACTGATTGAAAAATCACATCTAAGTTGATCTGAGAATTAATTTAGTAAGAGTTCAGAATAATATTTTCGTTAAATTGTTAAGTTAGTGGAAAATAATTGTTTTGCTCTCGTTCTATACGGTATAACCAATTTAACGAAGTTATTGCGCAGTCCAACCTTTCAAATCTATGAATAATACTTTCGCACGAGTAGTAGTAGTAGGTAGTCTAAAATAATTTACTTTAAATTACAACTTCTGTGGTACTTATTCCATTAAGCGCTCATTTACACGACGCCGCCGCCGCGCCGCCGCCGCGCCGCTACCGCGCCTCTAGGCTGTGTACACGGTCGCTACCGCGCCGCCGCCGCGCCGCCGCCGCGCCGCCGCCGCGCCGCCACCGCGCCGCCGCCGCGCCGCCACCGCGCCGCCGCCGCGCCGCCGCCGCGCTGGCACCGCTATGCCATTCGCTAGTGTTTTATTTATCTAACAAAGGAGATGTCTCATTGCGGCCATATAATGTTTTTTTTTTTGATAATTCAAGGATAACTTCTTCGTTTATGAATCGGTTTTGATGATTCTTTTTTTATTGGAAAGAAGGTATTTCAAAGGCGGTTCCATGATATGGAGATTAGGGTTTGATGATGGAAGACCAGAGAAATCGAGTGGAGCTAAATAGTAAGAAATATCTGCTTTCCAACAAAAAAAGAATCATCAAAACCGGTTCATGAACAAAGAAGTAATCCGCGAATAAACATTAAAAAAAACATTATGGCCGAAATGAGAAACCTCCTTTTTCAGATAAATAAAACACTATCGAATTGGATTCGCGGTGCCAGCGCGGCAGCGGCGCGGTGGCGGCGCGGTGGCGGCGCGGCGGCGGCGCGGCGGCGGCGCGGTAGCGACCGTGTACACAGCCTAGAGGCGCGGCGGCGGCGTCGTGTAAATGAGCCCTAAGGCTCCATAGTACTTCAATATAATCTTACTCGCTCGCACTTGCACGTACCACGCACTATTGCTTGCTCTTTCTTTTAGCAGAAATCTATTTATTTTACGGCGAAAAAAAAAGAAATTTCAAATAAGAAATAACATAAGACCTGCTTTATAGTTAGTTCAGTTAGTATAAAAAGTTTCATGATCTAATTTTAAGTATTTTATGATTGCCAGCGGTTTATTGTTCAATTTTGAGGTTACTTTGGGATGTTTTTGTAACGAAAAATTTTTATGGAATCGTGTTTTCGCCAACCATAAGACCTAACATTAATCCTCAACTTTACCATATACTTATTTCAAAATGAATACTGCAGTATTTTCGACGTATCACAGGATTCTGCTAAGCCATTTGAGGTAGTATGGGCTCTTAATTTATAGGGAAAAGGTCCTCCAAAAAATTTGTCGTTACCTCTGAAACACTAATTGTGAATTTTCTGCGAGCGTCTATCATCCCGTGTAATTGCAAATTCTTCTATTGTTCCGCCTGAAAAAAATGTGCCTGAACATTTGGAATAGCAATCGGAAATTGCTATTTAAAATGTTCAGGCACTTTTTTTAAATCCTGTTTACAGTATCTCTCGCTTGTTCTCTGTTCATAAAACTTAAACTACTATAAATTAATACCTGTAAGCTTTAATATGAGGTACTGTTTGTCAATGTACATTAATATTTTTGTCAGGGCATCGCTCTATACAAATTCCGGCCATGTCCTTTGTAAACCACATGAATTGTTTTTAATTATATATGCGAGTTCTAGTTCAAGAGACTAGGCCCAAGCAATAAATAAACACATCCTGACCTTCCCTTTTCAAATTCAAAGCATTTATTTCAATTTGACTGTTACATGCACTTGTGAATGGTCAGAAAACAAAAAATGAACCATCCCTCTTATAGAATGTAATCCAGCAGTGGATACATTTTAGAATGATTATACATCGGATTTTTTTACAAAGTGTTTCTTTTTTTTTAAATAGATTACCAGTATGGTGGTCGATAGCAACCGCGATGCCATGGAAGAGGGCAGTTGCGAGCAGTCGCCCCCACACAATGGAACCATGATGGTCCAGCATGGTAAGTGGCAACATCTGTTATTTGTTTCTGGAACTAGGGTGTGGAAGTAGTTCTAATCTTTGCCGGTAGATGGCGATGTACAATCGACAAAATTGAATTATGACCCACCATAAGCTTATTTTCTAACTGACATTGAAATACAATTAGGTCCATATTCGCGTAAACATACATATCCATGATAACAATTTTGATCTTTGTCAATTTGACGGATTCAAACGATTTTTTGTCAAAATGTGTCATGATTCAACTTTGTCGATAGTAGGTACATCTTGAAAAAATAATTCCGCTAATAATGTTAGAAAAATATCCAACACGTATCACATTGAATTTATATCACAACGGAAGGAGCTAAGTTCGGAATTTCTTTGCGGAATAAAATCCGAAACATGGATATTCGGCGAAGAACCAGAGTCACCGACATAGCTCATAAAATTTGCAAGTTGAAGTGGCAATGGGCAGGCCACATCGCTCGTAGAACCGACAACCGATTTTTTTTTGACGTACTAAAATCGTCGGAACTGTCGGAATCGGGAGGAACTGTCAGACTTTTACTGACTAAAATCCACGGTGTCCTTCAATAGCCTTTTATGTTCCGGGGCTTTGGCCCTCCGAGAGGGGGCCCCGTCAGTATGCTGACGCTCTTTGAGGCGCGCGTGGGACACAACGCGCCGTCGACCCGGGAACTGACAACCGATGGGGAAGAAAAGTTCTCTCATGGCGACCACGGACCGGAAAACGCAGCGTAGGCCTCCCACTAGGTGGACCACACACAGAGAGAGGGTCGCGGGTAACCGATGGATGCAAATGGAGGATTGTGTGAGCATGGCGGTCTAAGTGGGAGGCCCATGTTCAGCAGTGGACGTCTTCCGGCTGATGATGATGATGATGAGCTAAGTTATCATGTTTTGTTGTAAATCGCAGGTAGTCCAGAAAGCATGCAGTGCCAGCCCACCATGCCTCCCGGCACCATGATACCTATGAACGGGTACCACTCACCAAATGGACAGGAGAATAAGAGTAAGTATGATTTTCTTCATTTATTACTTCTTTATACAGTCCTACATAGCAGGAAACTTACGAGCTTTACAGTAAAGTCACATATAAACTGCTCTCAATCTGCCTTTCTCACTTTCTCTCTCTCTACCTCCTTCTCTCTCACTTCCCCTCTCTCTCTCTCTTCATCCCTCTCTCGCTCCCTCTTCTTCCCTCTCGCTCTCTCTCTCTCTTCTTCCCTCTCGCTCTCTCTCTCTTTTCCTCTTTCTCTTTCTCCCTCACTTTCTCTCTGTCTATTTTACAGGGGTTAATTTTATAAAGCATTAAAATCCTTTCATGGGCTGAAAGTTCTTTTACGTGGTAAAATCATCAAATGAGTCCTCCCACCTAGGGCAAGATGGATTTCGAGTGACTGTCAGACATTTGTACCGACTAAAATCCATGGTCTCCTTCAATAGTCCTTGGCGTTCCAGGGTCATGGTTACTTACTAAGACAGTTCCGCGACCCTGGAGACAGTACGGCGACTCTGGAAAAGTATATTTTGTCATCGACTCTGCGACTCGAGGTTTACATGTCATGCGATTATCCGCTAGACTATTACTTGCTTCAGCGAGTAAAGGGTAACTCGCTGTCCGACCGTGAACCATGCCCGGGCAAAAAATGACGGGGCTCCTCTCAGAGGGCCAAAGCCTGCCTGGGTCGCGGGATTTATTTCCTTACCGTGACCCCGGAATATAAAGGGCTATTGAAGGACACCGTGGATTTTCCCTCGAGCCCTGCCTGGGGTGGAAGGACTCATTTGATGATTTTACCACGCTAAAAAAAGAAAAGACTATATTACTTGCTTACTTGAGAGGGTTATTTTATTAAAATATATTATTGATACATTGTTTCACAGATGCTGGTCTGCTGATGTGCTCTCCCGTGGGTTCTTTGGACGGATTCCTCCACTCTCCCATACAGACTCGATCAGAGCCCAGCTTCAAGGATGATACCAGGTAAAAAATTCGTGCAATTTGCAATTTTTTTCGATGTTCAAACTCGAAACTATTTATTTCAGTTAAGCCATTAAAATAAATTAAAGGAATATCTTTGGCTTCGGGAAACTGTCAAACTAAGCAAAGTATTCACACAAAAATAAACTTTAAATCCATTATTTTGACTGGCCTGTTGGTCTAGTGGTTAGTGACCCTGACTGCTATGTCGGAGGTCGTGGGTTCGATTCCCACCCAGGACAAATGTTTGTGTGATGAGCACGATCGTTTGTTCTGTGTCTGGGTGTAATTTATCTATAGTTGTCTAGTACTTATAACACAAGCTCTGCTTAGCTTGGGTCTAGATGGCGTTGTGTGATAGTTGTGGAATACATATTATTATTAATATTATCTGAACAAATTCGCAAAAAAAACCAACCACAGTCGTCAACGCAAATATAAACTCTAAATTCATCAACATAAGGTTCATTTCTCTTTCCCCAGATTCCAATACGTCTTAGCAGCAGCTACTTCCATAGCCACAAAACAGAATGAGGAAACCCTGACCTACCTCAATCAGGGACAGCCCTACGAGATCAAACTCAAGAAATTAGGAGACCTGTCTCATTATAAAGGGAAGATACTCAAGGTAAGGAGGAGGAATGAGTGCGGGAGAGGACAGCGTCCTCCTCAAAAACCAGCCGCTTCTTTTCTTTTTTTTTAACTTGGTGAAATCATCAAATGAGTCCTCCTGTCCTCCCACCCAAAGCAGAGCAGGAGGAACTGTCAGACATGTACTGACTAAAATCCACGGTGTCCTTCATAGCTCTTTACGTTCCAGGGTCACGGTAGCTCGTTAGTCCTCTCGACCTCGGTAGGCTTTGGCCTCGACTTTGACTCATTTAATAAGTTGATCATCTAATAAAAATGTCAAAGATGCGACATGTAAAATTCATAATACGTCACTTCTAGGGAGGATTTTCATTAACTTTGACGTCACGAGTCAAACGTTTCGTTGTAACTTTGTCCGTAATCACTGATTTAGCAAACATAAAAAGACGTGTCCTTTATTTTTCAATTATCAAACTTATGGACTAAATATGGTTACGAGCTGTTCCAATTAAGGTGAAACAAGTCAACATTTTTTCCATAGAAACTTCGTTGGAGTTTTACTCCACTATTTGACAAAGTACATCCAAAGTTAAACATGATATCGTTTTGTCTTATTATTAATTTTGTCTGTACGGAAGCAGAATTGTAAAATATGAAGCCATTAAAAAGTTACGAGCTTCTAAAGATTCGTTTTTTTTTGCTAATTTTAACACAACTTTGGGTGTAAATTAGAAGCTAAAGAAGCATCAAATTTCCAAAACGAAGTCCGAACCGACACAGAAAATTTATCGAAGAATTTAATCAATTTTATTTGAAATTAATTGATGCAGTGGTTTTTTCATAAAACCCCTTCTTCCAAAGGCTTTTTCGTATTTTTTTACGCGCGCCTTTTACTTTGAATGATCGTGCATCTCACTGAATAATGTTTTCCCTGTTTTCTCCACGGGGGGATGACGCTCGCGCACACATGAACAATATGGTTCAATTTCCGGTGAAATATCATGGTTTTTGACCATGCCTGCCAGTGAGTTCGAGTTCGCGAGTAGCGCCGCCTTAATTTACCAATTTTTATTATCATTAATTATTTTTCCCAACAGAGTGTGATCAAAATTTGTTTCCACGAGCGTCGTCTACAGTATATGGAGAGGGAGCAGATCGCGCAGTGGCACAACGAGAGGCCCGGAGAGAGGATCGTGGAGGTAAGAGGATTACTTCAAAACAACATCTAATATTCTTTTAAACGAGCAATTCTTGTATATTTAATTATATATAATCAGGATCTCGGAAACGGCTCCAAGGATTTTCATGAAAGTTACAGATTAGGGTTTTTTTGGCTCAAGGAATCGATTTATCAAGGTCCCAGGTTCGAGAAAAGCTTGGTTCCCAAGATATAGACATTTTAAAAACCGAGCAAAGCTCGGTCAACCAGATTTTATTCTTTTAAACGAGCAATTCTTGTATATCCTACTACTATAATAAAGGCGAAAGTTTGTAAGTATGGATGTATGGATGTTTGTTACTCTTTCACGCAAAAACCACTGAACGGATTTGGCTAAAATTTGGTACACACATAGTTTATAATCTGGATTAACACATAGGATAGTTTTTATCCCGATTTTATGTTCCCGTGGGATAACTTTCGAGTAGTAGCGGGTGAAGCCGCTGGCAACAGCTAGTTTATTTATATATAATCAGGATCTCGGACACGGCTCCAAGGATTTTCATGAAAGTTACAGATTAAGGTTTTTTTGGCTCAAGGAATCGATTTTTCAAGGTCCCAGGTTCTGGGTAAGCTCGCTCCATCGTCGACCTTGTCTTAGTCACTCCTGACCGAGACTAAGGTCAAGAGCAAACGCATCATCTGCCTGCCGTTTTCCCAACTATATTGTAGTCGGCTTCCAGTCGAACCAGATGCAGCTGAATATCAGTATTTTACATGGAGCGACTGTCTGACCTCCACAACCCAATTACTGGGCAATACGATACCCCATGGTAAGACTTGTTGTCTTAGCAGCAGTGGGAACATTTATAGGCTGATGATGAAGTCTGACAGTCCCTTCCTTCCTGCCCTGGGTGGGAGGTCTCATTTGATAGATGTACCACCTAAAAAAAAGGTGGAGTACTAGCATCTAAAAATGTTCTTTCGTACGCAGGTGGACGTTCCTCTCTCGTACGGTGTGATCCGCGTCGAACAGCCGGCCTGTCTGAACGCGCTACATGTCTACTGGGACCCTACGAAGGATGTCGGCGTTTATATCAAGGTAAGTCATCAATTAATGTTTTATTTTTAAATGTAGCAAACTTTATTTATTTAGAAGTTCTTTTTTTTTATTTACCCTCTTTAAGGAAACAGGGGACAAGAGGTACACACATCAAAAGTGTCTAGGGATCAAGCATTTTTATGCGGATTTCTTGAGATTTCTTTTCTTTCGTGTGCTTTTCTGATGAGTCTCGTTTTGGTATGAGACCGGATACAAGACGTATACGACACTGGAGAACCCCTGGACGCCAACAGCGATTAAAATCCTGCCAGGAAGTCCATCCTTATAGTGGTGGAACCATCATGGTATGGGCGGGTATTTGGATCGGCGGAAGAACTGAGTTGATTTGGATCAGAGGCAACCTCAACGCTCAAATTTATGCTGAGACGATTGTATCAGACGTCATCGTTCCTCTACAATTGCAAATCGGTCCCTTATTTCAGTTAATGCATGATAATGCACGACCGCACACCGCAAGAGTTGTAAGACAGACTCTCGCCGCAGCTAACATCAATGTCCTGCCCTGGCCTGCTCAGTCGCCAGACTTGAACCCGATTGAGCATGCATGGGATATGCTACAGAGAAGAGCTCTGCCGAATATGGAGGGTATCCAGTCGCAAGAAGACCTTTTTTTGTTGTTGCAATGAACATGGGCGGCCATTCCACAGCGTGATTTGGATGAACTCATTTTGAGTATGCCAAACCGATGTTCTTGTGTTGTTAGTGTTCGCGGTAGAAACACGGATTATTAATTGTTTAAGTTACCCAATAAAATTTTAAAGAAAACTGTTATTTCAGTCTTTTTTTCGAACTTTAATGTTAGTGGTTCAAATGTCAAAAATCCCTTTATTAGGAAAATGGCAAATTTCTTTATGAATGCAAAGGTGACTTGGTTTAACGTTACTGTGACAAACGATAACACTTTATTTGATGAATCCTTAAAGAACATTTTAATTAATATCAATCAGGAGAAAAGTTATTGCAAAAATATATGTTGATCCCTAGACACTTTTGATGTGTGTATGATGGGAAATCACACACTTAAGGTGATTGCTTCGATGTAGCCCGCGAAATTCAATTTTTTTTACGTTTTTTGCAATTTGCAGGCCAGTGACATGTTGTAACTTTATAAACATATGTGTTGCGGTAATAACAAGTATAATTTTAAATATAAAAATTATCAAAAAATTCGCTCCATCAGCTCTCACATAGAAAAGGTGCATTGCAAAAAACGTAAAAATATTTGAATTTCGCGGGCTGGTTGGAGCATCCCCCTTAAGGCAAACTTAACACACTAACGTAGCGCAAGCGCCAACAGGACGCCGTTTGTTAATGGTCGCTTGTAAATGACGTCCTGATGGCGCTCGCGCTTGCGCTACGTTAATGTTGTGTTCAGTATGCCTAAAGAGTGTATGTTCCCATTACACCTCGCGTCCCGTCTTAAAAACTGTTCCCCTAAAGGGTAAAGGCTTAATATTTTATAGAAAAATAGCAATTTCGAAAAATCTGTTAGGTACCTATATATTTCTTTAAGTTTGCCGTATATGATTAGTATACGACTACTTCCGAGAATTTGATCCGTATTACCAACACTATCGAATGGTGTAATAATAGAGGTTGCGATACTTTTTTCCAAAATTTGCTTGTTCGATTTCTGCCCAGCATTATTGATTTTCCAAAATCCAATGATGCAATTTTAGTTTTCGTCAAAATCAACCACGAGACTCATTTTCCTCATAGTTTCGGATATATCCATCCACACCCAGTTGAAAAATACACCCTGTATAACATACATTTTGGTATACATTTTTGGTAATTTTATCTGGCTGTCTAATTATATTTAGGGCTGATTTTTCAATAGTCAGAAAACTTTTATCTGAAGAATAAAAATGGCTGTTTGAGAGCTTATCTATGGAAAATATGTCAAACCGTTGTTTTAATTCCTCAGATAAAAGGCAAATACCCTATTTGACCAACCGAGTCTTCACTTGATTTTAATTTTAAATGATGAATATTTTCATTTTTTTCATAGAAGCACTCCCATTAACCTACATTTTCGTCACCCCAGGTGAACTGCATATCAACAGAATTCACAGCGAAGAAGCATGGCGGGGAGAAAGGAGTCCCTTTCCGTATTCAGGTGGAGACCTACCTCGCCAGCGATGAACACACGAGGTTGCATGCCGCTGCCTGCCAAATTAAGGTAAATTAAACTCTATAGCTTATGATGTAAAGTCGTTTTTAGGATTTTGTACACAAAGGGTATCGCGGAACCTAATTAATAAGACCTCTGTCTGTCTGTCTGTCACCAGACTGTATCTCATGAGCCGTGATAGTTAGACAGTCGAAATTTTCACAGATTATGTGTATCTATTGCCGTTTTTTTTTTAATGTTGTTATATCATCAAATGAGTCCTCCCACCCAGGGCAAGGCAGGAGGGACTGTCAGACTTAAACTGACTAAAATCCACGATGTCCTTCAATAGTAATTATGTTCCGGGGGTAACCCTGGAACATAAAGGGGAGTCGGGAACCCCTTTAGGGGGCCAAAGCCTGCCGGGGTCGCGGGATTTATTTCCTTACCGTGACCACTATAAAAAACACCCCGGAAGAACTACTTGTAGGTCTTACAAATATTTGTTCCGTGCTGTGATCGAACTCGCGATACAATGCCTAGCAATGTACCAACCGTGCCGTAAAATCTCAAATCACCATCAAACCTTGAATCCTTCATTTGTCTGCAGGGGGGGTATTACAACCTTTTTTAATTCCTTGCAGTTTTTGGGCATTTGAATTTACGGCCTTAAGCAGGCTTGTTCTATTTCGTATTACAACGTACGTAATTCTGCAAGGAATCATCCTGGATTACTTGTCTCTGGATGATTACGACGGGCTAGAGAATTCGTTCAAAAATCGAATCGACAATTTACCGATGATTACCGGTTTTATAAATTGTGTGTGAAAAAAATCTTTTTCATTGTAAATTTAGGAGATATTTGATTTAAAATGTATTTTAATAACAATTTAAATATTTACAATCAAATTGAGCACAATTTACTGCCATTTTATGCAAAAACTTAATACCAAGTAAAACTCTCATAAAGGGGTTTGTTTCTGAACGATCGTATTGCGATACTTTTTTAGTCTGTGGCGGTTTTGTTTACCAAAACAAACAAGATTATCGTATTTTATTTATTTATAATGCCACTACGAGTATGTAGTGATTTTTACTGCATGCAAGAAGCACACCGTTTTAATACCGCAGAGAAAGTAAGGAAACAAAATGGACTAAGTCATGAGCAGAAAATTTTGATAAATGGAGCTGTTCCAACACAACAATGTTCTAAGTTTTAAAGCAAGAGCTAGAAATGTTTCATGAAGTGAAGGAATGATAAAACCTAAGACGTTTATTCAAACTGAAAGACAGTGTACGAGTACCTAGTTCTCTTGAAATTGGCTGCGAAATTGTGGTACCAGAAGCAATCGAGGAAGTGTAATTAAAAATGTCTGCTGATACATTAAAGACTGCCCAATGTACCCAAATAAATATTGAACACAAGTTTTGGCTAGGGATGTCGATTCTTTCCGAAAAAGATCGATTTTTGAATCGATTCGAATCGTGACCTAATGAATCGATCCACAAAAAAATCGAGGCCAAAAAGATCGATTTCTGAAAAATCGATCTTTTTGTCAAGTTTTCCTTAGAGGCCAAAAAAATCGATTTTTGAAAAATCGATCTTTTTTTCAAGCTTTTGTTTTTTAATGTTATAGAGGCCAAAAAGATCGATTACTGAAAAATCGATCTTTTTTTCAAGCTTTTGTTTTTAATGTTATAGAGGCCAAAAAGATCTATTTCTGAAAAATCGACCTTTTTTTCAAGCTTTTTTTTTAATGTTATAGAGGCCAAAAAGATCGATTTCTGAAAAATCGATCTTTTTTTCAAGCTTTTGTTTTTTAATGTTATAGAGGCCGAAAAGATCGATTTCTGAAAAATCTATCTTTTTTTCAAGCTTTTGTTTTTTAAAATGTTGTATATACCAAAAAGATCGATTTCTGAAAAATCGATCTTTCTTTCAAGCTTTTGTTTTTTAATGTTATATATTATGGCCTCTTTGACATTAAAAAACAAAAGCTTGAAAAAAAGATCGATTTTTGAATCGATTCGAATCGTGACCTAATGAATCGATCCACAAAAAAATCGAGGCCAAAAAGATAGATCTCTGAAAAATCGATCTTTTTTCAAGTTTTTGTTTCATAATTAAATCTATTTTATAAATAATGTATCTAATATAAATATATTTTATTAAAAAGAAGATAAAATATTTTTATTTAACGATCTTTTTCAGTAAAATCTGGTTAGTAATTCAATGATAAAAGATATTTTTATTATTACCATAACGAAACATCAGATTAGGTATAAAACAAGACATTAATTTTTAAATGACATGTGTTCGTTTACAAAGTTAAGGAAATAGATAATATAGCATGTAAGTAGTTCCCAATGCTTCATATCTAAACTTTTTAAAAACAACAAAACAACAGTCTGTCAAGTCTACAGGGATTCAACAGGAGGTATTACTCATCGCTTGCGATGTTTTTGAAACACTCTTTTAATACGGGTACATTAAATTAACTGTAAATACTATTTTGGTTTATACAAAAAAAATCGAATGTCGATTTTCAGGGGTAAAGTATCGATTCACTGAATCGATTCAGTACTACATATCGATTTAAAAAATCGATCTTTTTGGCTCCAAAAATCGATTCTTCGATTAATCGATCTCAGATCGACATCCCTAGTTTTGGCTCCATTGGACTGTACCGTTTCTGGAATGATGCTGCGCGAGGCTATTAATTTTAAGTGTTTGAGTTGATCATACATTTTGTTTGGTTTATTCAACCCTACGTCCATTGCTACGAAAGATGATTTATTTCGTCACCGTGTCTCAAATCGAAGCTCTGTATATTTTTTTTCTTACACTGATGGAACTACGACAAATAAAACATTTTTTTCAGGAGTACCATGTTTTTTATTTAGAACAATATATTACTATATGAGTAAATGTTTACTTAAATGAATCTATTGATTGCTTAGCGTTCAGTAAATGAGTGTATATGTGTAGGTAGATGTCGTAAAAGGTAAAAACTTTGTCGTCTTTTCATGTAAAGCTCGTCAGCTGAGATTATAATATCGTGTATGCACTCTCCAGATATTCTATAGTGCCTCCATTATTAATACCAAAGTTTAATTTAGTTAGTTTCAACTGTTTAAAGACAAATTAAAAGAAAACAGTCAGTAAAAGTTACTAAAATGTGGCGTAAAGTGAATGATTTTGGTGATGCCAATTTTGACAATTAATCCGGCCTTGACTTGTCATTATGTAGCTTGTAATACGAAATTTCCAGGCACAAGCACAGGCAGAAGTCGGTATGAGGTCACGTGACCGTTTTACTGACTGTCGATGTGTGATCGTAATACCATTAAGGAAGGCAGTTCACTTTACGGCGTAAACTGAAAGGAATTAAGAGCTTGTAATACACCCCCAGGTCTTCAAACTGAAAGGTGCAGACAGGAAACACAAGCAGGATCGAGAGAAGGTGATGAGAAGACCTCGCACTGACCTGGAGAAGTACCAGCCGGGGTGTGAAGCTACTGTCCTCACTACGGTAAGGAAACTTATTGCATAATTATTAGCTTTTTTCTTAACGTTTTTTTTTCAATTAGTTTATTATATTACAATTAAGCCTAAAAAGGCTAATAAGCGATTTATATCTAACTTAATTTAATAACAGTAAAATTATATCTAAGAGCACGTCCATTGCGTTTACTTAGCGCACGTAGCGTCTGTTAAGGGGAAGTCACGTCCATATAAATAGCTAGGCACTAATTTTCACTCACTGTAGTCACAAATAAATTACACTACACTAACTCAAAAGGCTTTTTCTTTCTTTTCTTTTTTTTTAACTTTGTAAAATAATCAAATGAGTCCTCCCACCCCGGGCAGGGGGCGGGAGGGACTGTAAGACTTGTACTGACTAAAATCCACGGTATCCTTCAATAGCCCTTTATGTTCCGGGGTCACGGAGATGGAATAAGTCCCGCGACCCCGGCAGGCTTTAGCCTTCTGAGAGGGGGGCCCCGTCATTAATTGCATATTAGCCACTTGAAATTTTGGGAAAAATGCTTGAGATCCGCTGAAGACTTCCTCAATAGGTTATTTTATTCAAAAAAATGTCATCATCTGCCTGCCTTTTCCCAACTATATTGTGGTCGACTTCTAGTCGAACCAGATGCAGCTGAATATCAGTATTTTACATGAAGCGACTGCCTATCGGACCTCCACAACCCAGTAACTGGGCAATACGATACCCCATGGTAAGACTGGTTGTCAGACTTTAGAGCTTCTGACTAACAGTTACGACTGTCATAGATCTATAAATAACAGCCGGGACCAACGGCTTTTCGTGCTTTTCGAGGCACGGAGGAAACTCGCCATGATAGATAGTCACCCATCCACAGACCAACCTCGGCAAGCGCGGCTTAACCCGGAAGATCGGCCTGTGCGGCTGTAATCATTTAGCCACGAGCTCTTCCATAACTCAAAAAAATGTATTAATCCGAAAAATACAGGAGATTTCAACTGGACGTAGATGGCTATATCCGAAACTATGAGGAATATCGAAAAACGTTGAAAGGAGTCTCGAGGCCGATTTTGACGAAAACTGAAACTGCATCATTAGATTTTAGAAAATTTCATAATCCTGGCCAGAAATCGAAAACGCTGGTTTGAAAATAAAAAACACCCTGTATTATTACACCATTCGATAGTGTTGTTACTAAGGATCAAATTCTGGGAAGTTATATATTATTAGAGTATATATAAATAGCAGATTTTTATGAAGATGTGTAAGATGCGATTTTTTGGGTCTAAAAAAGTTCTTGAAGTATTTTGAAACCTTCATACCTTCATGACAATCGTCTACCGAGCGTTCGTCCATACTAAAAGAGAAAACGTTTTCCTGCCCCTAAATGTTTTCCTATCTCAATGATTTTTTAGAATGCTTCTGACACAGTAAAAAACTAGGTTTATAGGTTTTCTTTTTTTCAAAATGTATTATAGTTTGAAAGTTACAGGCGCCTAACAGCACCCCGCGGGTAGCTTGATCAAGTAGCTTGAGCATGTTACTAGCGCGGGTAAACCGCACGTTTACTTGCGCGGGTTACACCATCAATCGATCATCTAAAATCAATTGTATTTTGTTGACAGCTGTCAAACGACGCCCTTATGCCGCCGCCATCTTTGGTCACCACCTCGCCTCCATACTCTCCGGAACTATGGTAAGAAATAGAGTTATAGTTTGTTTTTTTTTTTATTGTTATAATTTTGCTGCTGCCTTAATATTTATTCACAATAATGCATAAAATTAAAATAAATATTTATTCATCATACTTATCTTTCACTTTTTCCAAAATGATGAGGAAAGTTTACTAGCAATTAAAATTAAATTGCCACTATATTATTTTAAAAAGTTTTTATTAATTTTTGCTTACGCCCGTGTTTGATATGGCTGATATGGCGGTAGCTACGCCCCTGGTTAGTCGTAATAATAATAATATTCCAAATATTTTAGAAATATTTAAAAATGTGAACTATAGGAAACTAAGATGAATAAAGGAAAAATAATATTCCACAACTATCACACAACGCCATCTAGTCCCAAGCTAAGCAGAGCTTGTGTTATGGGTACTAGACAACTGATAAACATACTTACATAATATATTTCTAAATACATACATAATATAGATAAATTACACTCAGACACTGTACAAATGATCGTGCTCATCACACAAACATTTGTCTTGAGTGGGAATCGAACCCACGACCTCCGGCATAGCAGTCAGGGTCACTAACAACAGGCCCGTCAAGTAGGATCATTCGGGTGCTCAACCCGGTAACGGCGGCCCGGAAAAAAAAGCATTTTATAGGGGCCCTGAGAGGGTTATGTACTCAACTGTGCCAAAAGGAGGTGTTATGTTTTTTTTTATGATTCTCGTTTTACCTTGAGATTAGCAATATAATCTAGAACGTATTTCTTATCTGCGTAATGTTGGTACACTGTCCTTAACCCAAATACCAAATTAGCGACGCAAAACGTAAGGTACGTAGAATTTTGTAACAGTTTTTTTCACGATAATATTATTTTAAGTATCTCATACTTACTAACAAGTTAGTAATTTTAAAAACAACTATATTTTATAACAAGCTTTTATTGTTAAAAATATACTTACGATCTCAGATCAAAGAAATAGGCAGATAGAGTGCTCAGAACACGCGAGTGGGTCCACTAAAGTTAATACAAAATCAAAATCGAATACAAAGTCGCGATAGTACCAAGCTACGCGTCGAACCAAGTTACCAAGCTGCGCGTCGTTGTTGTTTTTTGCCAAAATGTGCCGTCTCGTGTCTTTAACCATCGTAAAAGTTGTTCTCAAAAACAAAGACGGAATGTAATTCTATTTGATTTCGTATTAACTTTGGTGGAGACACTCGCGTGTTCTGAGCGTTCTATTTGCCTATTTCTTTGATCTGAGCTTACGATAGACAAAGTACTCGTCAAGACGAATCAAACGAGTCTAAACTCGATGGGTTTACGGCGTTTCATTACAGAGTTCCTATGGCCACCTTCCAGCTCCATCATCAGATCAGCTCCAAGTCATCATAATATTACATTGTCACACGATATACATATACGTGCAAAATTTCAGCTCAATAGGAAATCGGGAAGTGGGTCAAATTTAACTTACAAGATTTGATCACAGACAACAGGACAGGGGTGCAATGTCAGGAAACCTCCACGTGCACCCGTGGATTGGAGTTCCCTCTCGGATACATCCGGAGGGAAGACCAGTTTTTCGGGCCGGTGCACCCTGGGATGCGGGCAAAAACTCTTCCTTAGGCACTGTGTGCCTAAGTCGTCTCTTTGCCCGTATGCGAATAGCCTGTCGTGTGGATGCTGCAACGCGTGTCCCTCTGATCAGCAGAGGGTACAGCGGTGGATCGGGCTTGCGGACGGTGAGTGATGGGTAGCTTGCCGTCCGACCAAGGACCAAGCCCGGGTCGGTCGCATCGTGTTTCGCGCCAAATGCCTGCTGGTGTCGCGGGTTTTTTCTTAACCCAGGTTACCGTGGCCCCGGAACGTAAAGGGCATAGGAAGGAACACGGGTGGATTTTAGTCAGTAAGAGTCTGACAGTCCTTTCCGCCCCACCCAGGGCGGGACTCACTTGATGATTTTACCACCTAAAAAAAAAAGACAACAGGACAGAGGGGGTATTACAACGTCTTAAAACCAGGCTTATTCCGGCGAGTGAAAGTGACAGAGCTATACAAGTCGTCTAGCGCCATCTCGTTTCTATCCTCCTCAGGTGAAACTAAATAAGTTTGTTAAAAATCTACCGCCCGATCCCCAATAAGCCCTAATGGCACAATTTTGAGCCACCAAACCTCGACCGATTTTAAACTGTATTTTTGGAAAAATAAGTCTTAAAATCGGTCAGGGTTTGGTGCACTGTGTAACGGAAGAAAAAGTTGGATGAATGAATAAATGAATGATTGACTTGCCACAGTCCGTCGCGAGGCGATTTCCGGAGATGCATCTATAATTGAATTCGCCTTCGCTCAACGAGCTGAAGTTGTATGATCTCTGTGCAGTTACGGAGTATAATTGTTACCAGGCTGTTCTTGAGTTCTTTATCTGGAGTACCTACCTTACCAGAAATAATTGGAAACTAGGGTATTAGGAGTTTTCTAGAACAGTCATGTTGCTAGATAGGCAATTTGAGAGCATCAAAAAATCATCGAAAAATAGACACTTATTATTTTTTGATTTGTTAAACATGCAAACATGACAGGCCTGTTGGTCTAGTGGTTAGTAACCTTGACTGCTATGCCGGAGGTCGTTGGTTCGATTTCAACCCAGGACAAATGTTTGTGTGATAGCACGATCATTTGTTCTGTGTCTGGGTTGTAATTTATCTATGATATTTATGTATTTAGAAATATGTATGTTTTTCAGTTGTCTAGTACCCATAACACAAGCTCTGCTTAGCTTGGGACTAGATGGCGTTGTGTGATAGTTGTAAAAAAAAAAATGCATTTACTTAAATATAGTTAAAGCGCATCAAAATTGGAGAGGCCCCCAGCCTCTGCAATTTTGATGCGCTTTATGTTGTAAAGTCAGAAAGAAGCAAGTAAAAACTGTAATTGCTTGTGAAGTCCCGAACAGACCGTTATGCCAACAACTAGGCATATTACTGATATTACTGAAAAGTTCAAATAACATTTTTTCGATCCGAGAACCGAATATGGGAGTGTATTCAGCAGGAATGTTTTCGTCAACTGCACCGAAATTATTTCTTAATTTTTATTAGTCAATTGGACTACAAAGATCATGTTACGAGAAGTTTTTTTACTACAAATCAGAACAATTTAAAAACTCCTCAATAATTAAAAAATCATTAGTTTAAATCAGTTCATTTAGTTTCAATTTGAATGAAGTATTTCAGATCACATTTCAGTCATTATATTTAGGTACCACACGACCAGTATAAACTGACCGTCCATTGTACGAAAATGTTAAACTTAGCGAGGCCAAGAAAAACTGGTAATAGCTATACATCAAGCCATACTAACCAGTCTGTGCTGACCGCTCCTCATATGAAAAAATCACAAAAAGCCAGGCCAACAAAAACTGGTTATAAATTACCTGATGATTCTTCCCATTTTTTTTTTTGCAATAAGTACGCGAAATTGAATTTAATTGATTTACGAGTGGAAAAATCTTTTTCGTTTCGTGAATGCATGATTGCGTTGCGCCATTGTCTCATTCAAAGTTTGATTAATTGTTTTTTTTTCTGAAGATTTCTTTGAAACACAAGCATTTTTAAATTACACCACAACCTACACAATGATCATAAAACTTTGATTGACAAACGGCCACCATTTTCATTTAAATTTTTAATTGTAATTTTCTTACAATTTTAGCTCAATTTCGAGCAAAACATTTTAAGAAAATTTTGCCACCAACATTTTCTACAGAGAAGAATAAAATTTTATTAATATCATCTATATTTATATTACCTTATAACTTTGACACATTCGCGCCAATCGCCAAAAATCCCGGTGGCACTTTATCTACTCTAACAAATAACCGCAAAAAAAATTATCGACAACGACACATCACTAGCGTTACAAAAATAACGCTACGTCTAATTTCGTCCGGTGCACGATAATTCAATGCTATCCCTATTAGGTACAATTAGTATGTTGCTCGTACAATACCGGACAATTGCCTCCCTTGATATCTCGTGGCTCACAGTGTAAAATAACCAGTAAACCAAGTACTAGGCCTTTTTCAACTCACGAAGTTCAACTTGCTGGGAGGCTCTCGCTGCTTACTGCTTCTGATGCTCTCCGGAAGGCACAATTTGTGTTGAAAAATTTGCCGGTTCATAATTTCTGGTCCCACATTTTCTATGTATTTTCCTTCACTCAAAAGTCATATTTTAACGATTATTTTCTCAAGACGTATCTAGTTGCGTTTCACGATTGTTCGTCAATGTCCTCCAAAGAGCTCCAACCATCCTGGTGTTCTTCAATTTATTAATGAACTACTTAATCCTTATTAATCTTAACTACCAAGGCGAATTGAATAAAAGCTCAAAATCTTCCTGAATTTTAATCCAGTGTAACCGCGTTTGGCGCTCCTGTTGGCCCGCTGCAAGGTCGTGAGAACTCTCAACCAATAAGAGCGCCGAGCGTAGTAAAACGTTACTATCGCGTCAACGTAAAAAAACTCGCACTAAGCACACAGTTCTCTCTAGCCGACTGAGCAAAAATTTTGCAAATAGCTTGTCACCCATCCACTGGTTAACTTTAGACCACTGTTGTCATTATTTAGTCAACAGTTGTTTGTTCTTACTTGAAATACTGTCTACTACCACTACTACATTCATATCTTGCGTGACCAACGAACGACACTTGCATAGTAATTGTGAGTCCTACTAGCATGTAGCGTGAACTAACGTGTCTAATAATTTACTGGCGTAGCATGTTATTATGACTATTTTTAGGGTTCTGTATCCAAAGGGTTAAACGGGACCCTATCACTAAGACTGCGCTGTCTGTCTGGTTCTCAGTCTGTGTTCAGGATGTATCTTATGAACCGTGATAGTCAGACGTTGAAATTTTCACAGATGATGTATTTTTGTTGCTGCTATAACAACAAATACAGAAATAAGTAAAAATGTAAGAGGGCTCCCGTCCCATACAACAATTTGTTGCTCCTTTTTTTGATAAATGGTACGGATCTCTTCGTGCTTCGTCCAATTCGCACTTGGCCGGTTTCTTATAATATGTTGATATTTTATGTAATATACTGTTGCAAGTTGCACGCGATGTTTTTGATGGGATAATTACTAGCTTTAGGTATATATCATTGGTTGTGGAATGGTCATATTATGTATTTTCATTCAGCTACAATATTTTCTAGTTATGATCGTCAAATGTTTCATGGGTATCTTGGCGTTTTTCATGTTCTTGCTGCCTTTTATTTATCGTGTTAAAATCATCGAATGAGTCCTCCCAACTAGGGCGCGGCGGGAAGGACTGTCAGACTTGTACTTACTAAAATCCACGGTGGTCCTTCAATTGCCCTTTACGTTCCAGGATCACGGTTATCTGAAGAGACTGTCCCGCGACCCCGGACGTTTGCCGACTTGTTGCGTTAGGTTTGTTAAGGCTGACATGTAATGATCCTTATTTACTCCTCTTCAATCCATTTAGTCCTATTCTATCATATTCTTCCGTCTAAAAATACCACATCTCTACTCTTATAAAAGGTTCACACAAAACATCAAAACTCAATATTATCATCAGACTCCGTAATTGAACATTACACAATCGACCTGGCGCGTCCATTCATCCTGCATCAAGACGAATCTGAAGCAGTTAGCGACCCCATTACAGACGGAGTAGTCTGTAGGGTTGTCAACTAGACGTAAGTTTTGTTCTAGCATTGGAAAAGCGCCTCTATCGTACATATTCGGAACTAATTTTGAATGATGATCGAATGTATTCTCTCAGTTCAAAAGTTATTCGTCGACGGCAGGTTCGAACTTTGATTGATGCCGTTTCAGCTTTTCATCATCCATCATCTTCATCCCATTTTACTTGGAATCGGCGCAACACGTGTCTTTCTTCCGTTCTCCGCTCTCACTTCAGCTTATATTGAAAAATTTGACGGAAGATCAATTGTTTTTGAAAGTCATTTTCGAAAGATGCCGCCATTATTTCCCAGTCTGTTGCATCTGCCGCATCCCAGTGTTTGTCCAAATTGATTAAAAGTGAACTCCTCAGCAATTCAATTAGTCAAAAATTATTTTCCTTGTTTTTCTAGTACCTTTCTATTTACGAAGCTTGACCTGGAAGATTTTATCCCCGTTCATTCGCGATTGCTTCTTTGCATTGTGAGCTGCAATAAATCATATTTATCTTGCTGAGAAAATTTTCGATGTGGCAACCCTACATTACAGTAAATTGTACCCGACTATATTTAGAACGGATAGATGCTAGCGAGACTTGAAACTTGTTTGGACTGGATTTATAAGGATGTAATGATATTGTAAGTGTAGTGTATTTGTGACCTGTCACTTGTGACCTTTGGGCTTGTCGTTGTGAGTTTAGATCTTTAAACTTTTAAACGAAATAAGATATTGAATGGATTTTTTTGACACCGTTGCGTTGCAAGAAATATTATCTACAAATCTTACTTGATAATTGTGGTATTTGTAGCAGTAAAGGGCATCACACACAGCAGCTATAATGTAAAGATGTACATTATAGCACGATACATCTCATTACATCTTTCTATTGAGATTCGAAAATGTAAAAATATACTTAAAACTGCAGTGTGTGGTCTCCTGACGATTTCTATGGAAAGATGTAATGAGGTGTATCGTGCTATAATGTGCATCTTTACATTATAGCTGCTGTGTGTGAAGCCCTTTATAAAAATTACCACTAACCCTCATGCCGCTCTATTGCTACACACTAGACGAATTTCGGCCATACGGAAACTTAAATCGTCTCAAAGAAATATATTAAAGTTTTTCTAGTTCATGATGAATTTTTCATTCTGCAACGCATTTTTGTTTTTATTACTTTGTGTAGAATACACAACTGTGAAAGACTTACAATAGCTCTTCTTTGCACAAGTGTTTCTTTCAGCCTATATCTTCATTTTAGCGCCATGACTAATGTCTGAATTTTCCCACCATTTGACCTAAAATGCCAAACGTCAATGCACTCTCTCGCTCGCTCGTGATTTAAATCTGTATGCTTCCATAAACAACATAAATTGCAATAGAGTTTCTGCATAGCACTATGTCTATCCTCTTCTTACGCTCTGATTGGTAAGCTCTCAACTGTAATAACCTATTTACACTACAGGGTCTGTACAGGTCGTTGGCTTTCATGGTTTGCAGGTTATGTAATACCGGTTATTTTCTACTTTTGTGCAGCGCTGATATCGTGTAGTTTACGGATATTATTGGCATCACTGAAAACAGTTCTGTGGTTAAAAGAGATGTTATTTGGCAAGCAGGACCCCATCTTGAAGTCTCTGTTTTAGAGTTTTATTAGCCTATTTGATTTATCTAAAAAAAATGCTAGATATAGGTTGACTAGTGAGATTATAAATTGATGACTGTTGAAGTTCATAATAATAATCAGAGGCCTTACCACGAGCTCTTAACGCGATCCAGTTTAGGCTGTGAGAAAGAGATGGCGCTAGACGACTTGTATAGATCTATCTCTTTCCCACAGCCTAAATTAGGCCCCCTGGTATTGTTAGTAGCTGTCTACTGACGATTCTAATGTTTCTTACGTAGCAGAAAATACTAAGCTAGTATGGATTTCTTCAAAATTAATTAGATTAGTATTTTTTTGTTTGCAAGCTCTCCGTGTTGTGCTTCCTCTCGCCAATTCAAAAGACACCCGTCAAGGCGTCCGGATATAGTATCTATAAGCAGTATTTTTTTTGGTTGTCCAAAATGTGTTCCCCAAATTACTCTTATTGCTGATTTTATAGGTACTAAAGTGTTGTTTTCACATACTTACGCAATAAAACACACATGGTTATAGTAGAAAAGTGCTGTAACAGTTGTAAAAACGCCGTTATTTCTTTTTGGAAATTCGCCAATTCATTGCAAGTACTCGATTGCCTTACACACTCACTTTCTATGATTTTTTTTGGCGCAACCGTGTATGACACACTTTTTACTATGTGTTTAGGAACATACTTTTAAATTGTTGAGCGCCCCGTAATACTCATCTCTGCCACATCGCTGGCTGCTATCGATTTGATAGACCCCATCACTGGCTTCGCACATAGCATTATATTTATATGTTTACAACGTAAAAAAACAGTGAATGTAGTTGTTGTATTGTCAAAACGAAAATAATTTCCATTGAAAGTGTGTTCCACAATCACCGCTCATAATATTGAGAAAGGCGGTAATTACGATTCTGCGAAGTTTTTTAGTCTTCGAATAAGAAATTGGAATGTTTCTCATTAAATGCTTTTACGATCGTGATTTCATTCTTACGATTCGTTTGTTAGGACTCAACTTTTAATGGGTACTTAAATTTTTATGGGGGATCTTTATTGTTTAGAACTTTGCTGGTCACCATTTTGTAATCGAAAAAGCATATACCTAGGTATTTGTATGTCGGGGTCGCGGGACGGTCTATACAGCTAACCGTGACCCTGGAACGTCAAGGCTATTGAAGGAACATCCTGAATTTTGTTTGAGTTTAAAAAAGTTTTTATTTGGTCCAACACTAACGTGAGTCAAATTCTACACTAAAAAAAACCTCTCCTGTAAAATCTATATTGTTGAATATTCTGTATTCCAATCATATTTTTTTACTTTTTTTAACGTTTTTCTTTCTTTTCTAATTAACTTCCTGTATTTCATCTATGTTCCACAGTAAATTACCATAATAATCTACTGGTATATCCTTACATTCTCGCCGCCAAACGCGTAATCGATGAGTTTTTCTCACAAAGTCGCGTGAAGGTGGTGCTAACCAGAATGAACCAACCCAACAGTGGTTTTAGCAGGCACCCCTCGCTTTCTGAACTGTATGTATGACGTAGCCAGCTAGTTATTACGTGTTACTATTAAATATTTTATCAACGTAAAGATAAGGTTTGTTTGGCATGTTCTTACTTACGAGTCATCATCTGCTTAGCTTTTTCCCAACTATATTGGGGTCGGCTCCCAGTCAAACCAGATGCAGCTGAATGTCAGTATTTTACTTGGAGCGACTGCTTATCGGACCTCCACAACCCAGTAACTGGGTAATACGATACTCCATGTTCTTACTTACGAGTAATTGAGCTTTAAAAATCGATCATGTTCGTATTTTAGTCGATGAAGGTTCCTATTTGGCTATTTCTATTTGATTCTATGTTTAATTTTTTTCCTACGTTAAGAATTTTTCCTGTATCGTGCGTTTACAAACAAACATAGAAACACACATACACAAACACCCAGACCAGGAAAAACTACTTGTAGGTCACACAAATATTTGTTCCGAGCGGAGATCGAACCCGCCGCGTCACCCTACATAGGACTCGATCGTTCAGCCACTGCGATTACAGTTTTGAAATGCAATTAAAATTATGGAACTGCTTAAAAACAAGAACAATTCCAATTACCCAGAAAGAAACAGCCACGATGCCCGTATAAAACAACATTCCAACATTCAGTCAGATAAATCTGAAAAATGCAGCTTAAACTCCAACTCAACAGTAAAACAACGTAAAACCGAAACCGTTAAATTATTCGCAGTAGTTATTTATTTCCGATAACGGTTACCGTAACTACGTTTTATGACGAAGGAATTATCGATAGACACGGCGCATGTTGACTTAGGTCCGTTCTATTATGACTACATAGTGTTGTTATTGAATATAGTCTAGCCGCCATTCCGTCTGCGTAATTATTGCATTTGTTATCTATAAATAATTAACTTTCTGAGGATGAATACTCCATGTGGTTCTTACTCTTTGACGTTATAACTATTGAAAGGATTGCGAATTTGCGCTGTTTTAGTATACAGACAGTTTTTATTTTTACTTGTTAGTTTCGTAACACCACACAGGTAAAACCGTGTGCGTAGTTTAGTTTGTGAAGAAAGTTCCCCGGTAAACCTCACAATCGATCACATTTTTTTATTATCTATGGATTTTCATTTTAATCAAACCGAAATGGGTCCGATCAATCGGACAAAAATATATTTTCAGTATACGCAGGGGGTTTACCGTACTTTTGGTACTACCGAACCAAAGAAAGAATTCGTTATTTATACACCACAATCAAACATTTTATCAGGATTTTATCGAAAAGAAAGTTTTGTTAGTATGTATATCTACAGAATGACACACTAAAGACTTATGGGATTGATATGAACTCTTCCTTTTGAATATACAGCCTTGAACGAATGTTACATTTTGAAGTCCATATTCCAATGTAAACAGAAATAAACATTATGATAAATAGATTAAATAATTAAACTTAATTGATTGCAACCGGTAGGGGACGTCCTAGAAGGACATACAATGATTGGTGAGGCTCTACATAAAAGTGATACGATGCCGATGTACGCAACCGGTATTCTTGTATGATCAGATGCAGCTAAAAATCTATCAGGTCTATGCCGCCACTCGTAGAAGTCGTATGTTGTCGTTATAAAATTTTTGTGTCTAAAACACGTAGTTATCCTAAGGCTTTTAGAAAACTGTAAGCACAGTAGCAGACTTATCATGTCGCTTGACATTTATTCTTCTTAACCATAGTAACACGTAGATATAAAGAAGAAACAGTGTTCTTGAAATAATAACAGCAGAGAGAGCACACAGACGAGCATTGTAATTTGTACTATAGGTACACATGTCTTCTGAGAGAGGGAGTTTACCGTGGCCCTCTCTATCTGACCCGAATGTGGCAGAGCAAGACAAACAGGCAGTATGTCTAAAAATGTGTTGGAATTGACTGTCCAAGTGCTCGTAGACAGTAAAGCGTCTTTTTATGTCAAAGGAGATACGATTTCTGTAGCCAAAACAACACTGTTTCCATGTCGATGGGTAATTTGTTTTGTGTTCAGCGCCCCCATTACGTCGCATCGTTCAAAACAAAACAAAAAAAACTGCTCATAGTTGATAAATCAACTATGAGCAGTTTAGTAAAACCCAGCGAATGGATGCTATTTTCTTCATGTAAACAGCAGAAGGAATAATTATTTAAATTACGAAAATACGAATTTTAAACATCTTAAAAGACATCACTAAAATCCCTAATGTAGCGAATTTGCAAGAACCGAAAAAAATATTATAGATTCGAATAGACACCATGCGTATTTAAAATAACTACTGACAGTTCACGATGAATCATGCCCAGTTGCCCACTTACCAAATCTAAATTACATTAAAGGGGCACTCGTCTTGATGGCAAGTATATAGTAAACAGAATACTCAACCAACAGCTATATTTAGTTCATTTATTGTGTTGTTATTCACTGCTTTGAGTAATTTGAATAACAACACGCTCTAAAATAAAGCCTTTGTTGTAATTTACATGACTGTACTAGCAACAAGATCATGCTAATTTTAGATTAGAACATAGCTCATAATAACGTCTATTAGTACTTGGAAACGAGCGATAAACTCAAGTTGCAAAAACCGGATTGCACGAGTTTGCAAACTTTGCAACGAATTGACACACAATTATTATTGGGCGAAACCGAATATAGCTTTTATTATATCCAGTTTATTGCTGACCCGTCAAAATTTTCAAATTAATAACACTTAGCACGTTTACAAAGTTAAGTTCTCAATTTTTCCGTGTTGAAACAGTCGTGCATCTATTATTGTAAAAGAATTACAAAATAATAAGTGTATCATTTATAAATAAACGTAAAAAAAAACGATTCTGTACGATATAAACATACGTGTCACAACACTAGCTCGGCGAGCGCACGATGCACCGACACGAGCCGGCCGCAGCCTCTACGAACCGATTCCAACCGGTTTTGATCCAATCGAGGTGCGCGCCTCACTCGCGACCAATCAGCGGCCATTACGCCCAGTCGTTCGCGCTCCGCCGTCTGTCACATACTCCTTTTGTTTCTATTCACGTTTATTTTTCCGCTGTGTGCCGCTGATATTTCGTGAAGTTTTTCACTGCAATCCAACAAACCGGTGTGATCCTGTGTGCAGCAACGCATTGTCGAAACGATCATTGCCATTCGCGTATCACTTTCTGCGGGCAGTTGAGTGAACAAATATGTTGGACAAGTAAAAAGGTGCTACGAACAAAATACGGACTTTACAGCCAAGTGTTGTGGTGTACATAGTGCGAATATAATCGTGACAAATGGTTGTTGAAGCGAGCTGCAGGCTAGCTATGGTGGTTGCACGCGGGCGGGCATATCGTGTTGGATCTGGTGCATTCATTTTCTTCAACCTGACGAGGCAGGACTATAGCTGACGAGAAATATGCTCGTCCTCGAGCAAAGACTGAGTGCGCGGCACCTTGGGCGTGGGGTTGTGCTCAGTGCTCGCCTTGTGCACGGCGTCCAGGCCCAGGGATGGCGGATGAAATTCTCCCTTTTAAAGGCCGAGGTTGAGATCGAAGCTGACCCGGCGACGTATAGGGAACTAGCAAGGAGGCTGAATGCAGCAAACGTTCACGTCAGACCCGCCCGCCGCCCGAGATTGGTGTAAATATACTTTTTGATTTTGTTTTTCTAGTACACAAGGTAAATTCTCGACAAATTTAAGTTGATGAACGATATTTTAGGTTATTTCCTCATTTTCTAATACATTTTGTTCATTTGCGGTTGATTAAATTATTACAATGTTCAGTAAACTACATAACATGAACTTTTCAATAAAACTTCATTGGAATAGTCAAACAAAATATTATGCGCACACTACACATATTAGAAATATAATTTATTGTTTATGCTAGGTCGTGGAGATAGTAAGTGGCTTGACCGAGTTAAATTTTGACTGGTAGTAGACTCCAACATAGACAGGTCAGGCAGATGATGATGATTCCATAATCAGTTCCCATGAACTACATAGTAATATTCAGTTCTCAATACAATATATTATCGGTGCTAATTGGGTATATAACTGTACATACTAACCAATGAGCTTCCAGCAACATGACGGGGCCCCATTAGAAGGCCACTGGCCTACTGGGTCGCAGGACTAAGTAAAGGACATGGTTTTCCAAGCAGAATTTGAAATAAGTTGATCTTGAAACTTCTTACTCTACTTCTTAAGTATAGGCTCATTTGGACTGGCCTGTTGGTCTAGTGGTTAGTGACCCTGACTGCTATGCCAGAGGTTGTGGTTTTAATTCCCACCCAGGAAAATTTGTGTGATGAGCACAATCATGTCAACTTGGCACAGGATATATTATAATAGTACTGTCTGATGACGTTGTGCAATAGTTGTGGAATATTATACTATGTAAAGCTTGATTGTTATATTATATTATTTTATGATTTTACCATTTTCATAATAAAATGCTTATCATTCCTCTTAAAACAACCCAGTAAATACATAAATATCAAACACAACAATACAAAAATGTTCTCAACACCAATTTGACCTACATCTTTTGATTTGACCTGTAAGTTCAATATAATTGACCTTTTGTATGACAGCTACGTTTCTGGGCTATTGTTATGAACTAAGAATCTAAAGCTATTGGAATGGTATTGAGTAATGGCCTCCCTACCCATTTTATCTAGTTTACTAGTTGTTCCCTGCATTTTAAATTGCTGCTGGGATCCTAGTAGTTGTAGCGTGATGATTTAGTTTTATTTATTTATTTAGATAAAAATATCATAATATAAATGAAAAAGTCTAAAAAATAGTATAGGTAATTATATAAAAAGGAAATTATCTTTAGGTACAGCCTGAAAACATAGAAAAAAAGAATAGTTATAGTAATAATAAGAATTCCCATTTTACGTCCATCTTCTCACAAAAGCTGAAACATCCACAACATACTTCCATCCATCTTGACGCAAACAAATCCAACCCAGGTGTTGATTTCAGACTATAGTCTATATCTTTCCGTGATTAATGGGCTATCAAGTACAAGAATATTTGATAAATTCGAACCAGTAAGAGTTACAGTAGGCCATGTTAATCTGGGCTGCCACTTGTTTGGTGATCCCTGTAATCCAGCTGCGAAATAATAAAAGTTTTGAAGTTCTAACACAGTGTGGAGCCCTTTTGATAAGCAAATTTTTTGATGGACCTACAAAATAAAACAAAAATAAATTTGCATTTTTCAATAAAAGGGTATCAACTATAATAAATGAAAAAAAATCTAATAAGATGTGTGAAACTGTTTCTTATTTTTCATTAATTGGCATTGGTTTTCATTAATTTCATTAATATTTCGTTTTATCGAAGAGAGTTGAATTCTTAAATCAGGTTTGACATCCAGTCTATAGTGATATTTTGTTTTGGTTGCTGTATTCTCGCGGAGCACAGAATGTCCCAGTTCACGTGTTTAAAAACATTTGATAAAAAAACTTAAATGATTCAAGAAATTAAGCTATCTGAACTAATAAACATGTGTTTCAATACAATTAAATATGACATGACTACAGTCCAGAAGCCTCGATAATTTCCAAGGGGTCTTTTTTTTGCCTTTGAAGTAACGAGGTCTGACTGTATTATTATTTTTAACGCATCTCTTTTTACTTATCTTATTTTACGCATTTTAAAAGTATCTTAAACAACATTGATTTGGCTGTAATGTCAACATGTTTGGAAGTGGTTATTATTTATTGTAGCCTCACATATTGGCAAATACTTCACATGTAGATAAAAACACAACATTTATGTATAATCAGATAATATAATATCAACATTGCAAACTACCTTGATACTTTAAAGATAGCAATGATAAAATTTCTATATTCAGGTACTTCCTTGAAGAATATTGGTTTATTTGAGGTTCTAAAGTAATAAATATCATTGATAAATTGATAATAAATCTTGATAATTAATTCATACTAGATAGATTTTAGTATTTTATAGAAGTCAAATTAATTTGTATTTTTAGATGGCACGATTAATGCAGTGGCCAAGCGATTGTACTGCTGGTTAGCGTGTCCCGGGTTCGATTCCCGCACTGCGCAAATATTTTGTATGACCTACCTTCCTCTTGAACCATATCATATCATATACAAAATTTTAAAAAAAATCAGTGCGTAGATTTAAAGACCTAAGCACCATGGGCGTAGCCAGGGTGGGGCAGGGTGGGGTGCTTGCCCCACCCTGACTCCAACTTGTTAGGTGTCTTTTAACCAAAATTATATAATGTAGGTACTTACCTAATACAATACCTACTTAATAGGTATCCGTAAGAAACCTCACGCTCGACAATCGACGACACAAAATATAATTAGGGTAAAACACCCAACTATTGACCTCTTAAGCGGTTTTCCTTGCTTCTTTCGCAAAATAAACTAATGTACGAGTTGCAAGTGGAAATGAATGTTTTTGGAAGATAAAATAAACATTGGAGAATGTAACTAAAACATTATTTCCAGTCATACAATGGTAAAAAGTGTTTTTTTTCTCGAGTTTAGCAAGAACAGGCCATTGGACCAGTTATTAACATGCTTGTACCAAATTTTCATCATGCAAATGACCAATTTTTGACCTCCCGTAGTACAAGAATAAACTCAATTAATTTTTATTATGAATGTGATACGAGGTTTTATTTGACAAAAAAACAAACAAAGCTAGGTCTTATAGCCCTTCTCATTTTCTTTTTTCACACTATTTAGGTCTTCAGTCTTCAAACGCCGTCAATAATATTCTTGCACTTAATTTTGTAGTTTTTATCACTTTTTGTTGTAGTTTTTATCACTTTTTGTCCAATTTTTCTTCTTTATTAGTAGTTATTAATTTCACTGTTCTGTATTATGCAGCAGATATAAAAATACTCGCCGGCAAAATATAAATTGAAAGAACACGGCTTTAGTTCTACAAAGTGAGTTTCAAAACCTTTGAATTAATATTTTCCTAATTACATAAGACGGTTTAAACTTTTTAAACTTATGTAAAAGACCTCACAAATGAAGAGAACATAGATACAAATAAAAAACTAGCTCACACTTTGCCTAAACATGCAGGTTAGGGTATATTTTGTCATTTTATACATTAAACCAACCTGTGGCTGAGGCATTGCTCGTGTTATATTCTGCAATTGTCCCACGGGACCATATACCGACATAAAAAGTATCCTGCGTCCAGGTACACCCACTTAACCAGGTTTTAAAATAATCTGCTTGCCAAATTGTGTCAAAATCCATTCAGCCGTTCACTTTTCCTATAATATTAGTAAGTCTAAAAGTCTAAAATATTCAGGAGGATCGAGAATGTGACAGTAGACCGAAAATTTAAGTACCTCACTCAAATTATGCTAGGTAGTCAGGTTACTACGTAAGGTATTTTTTTCGTTTGTGATTATGCAGATACACACCTTTAGGGGTACCAACGCCCATGGGCTTAATTCAGATGCATTAAAGTTAAGCTACCTCACCATTAAAAATGAACTATACGTACACACCGTGGTGTCAGTAACTGGTATTCTCGTACATTTGGTAAATTACCAGCTATTGACATGCCATGTTAAAAAAATGGTTATTCATACATTTGAGTGTACCAGATATTGACCTCATCATTTTAACAAGTTAACGCTCATTAAAACTTGAAAATCATGTGGAAAAGCATTGTGTCTGTCTTAAATAACCAAAAAATACCAAACTCAAAGGAATCTATCTTGTAAAACTGAAATAAAATGACATTGAAAACAACCGTCAGCTTAGCAAATTGTTAAATTTTTTGATGATTTTAGGAGGGTATTTTGTTATCATAGGTTTACGGACGCATTATTGCTTTATTTAAATTTTCTGTGACGCCAATATATTACAAGATAAATTATATTTCATTTTCTGTATTCTTTATGCAGCACTGCAAGAAGATTTATTATTATTTTTGATAAAAACTGTTATGCGGTCAATAGTTGGTGGGAGGTCAGCAGTTGGGTACTTTACCCTATCTAGAATTTTGCCCCACCCTAAGCTCATATCTAGAATTTTGCCCCATCCTGTGCACATAGCTGGCTACGCCCATGCTAAGCACACAGGGACAGACATTGGGAAGCGACATTGTTTTATAGTATACAGTGATATTCTTATCACACAATACATAATATGTACCTAATCTGCGCGGGCTATTTCCTGAATTATAACATTTATTTGTTTAACCGCGCTATCTGTGAGTGGTTTTATCCTTGTAATGTATATTCGGAGTGGGTAACACTCCACTTTGTTGGAAAATTTTATAGCACACTACCTCGTGGCTAATAGGCCGATCTTCCGGGTTAAGCCGTGCTTGGTCTGTGGATAGGTGACCATCTGTCATAGAGAGTTTCATCCGTGCCTCAGAAAGCACGTAAAGTCGTTGGTCCCGGCTGTCATTTGTAGATCTTTGACAGTCGTTACTATTAGTCAGAAGCTCGAAAGTGTGACAGCCAGTCTTACCAATTTATTACCCAGTTACTGTGTCGTGGAGGTTCGATAGGCAGTCGCTCCATGTAAAATACTGATATTCAGCTGCACCTGGTTCGACTGGAAGCCGAACCCTATATACAGGGTGTCCCAAAACTCAACGTCAAGCCAAAACGGGGTGATAGAATTGATCAAAACCATCACGAGAAAAATCTGAAAAAAAATCTATCCCATGTAGTTTGAAAATTATGGATATTTTAAGAAAATCCTAGAAATTTGATCAAACTGTACCATTTTTCGGTTATTGTGGTTTTCCTTTTTTATTTTTGTTCAATTAAACTTTGGAAACGTAATCCTAAATAACATTTCTAGAATCCCAATAAAAAATAATGACACAATTGCCTCAAGTTTCCGAGAATTGAGACTATTTGTTTAACTACAAATTTAAAATTTTCAACATCCGTCGACTTTGACAGGCCCTCCTTTAAAAAAAATGTACTAGAGTGCCCTGGCAAGTAGCATCAAAAGTTGGCGCATTTAATCAGAATTCTAAAATGGTACAATACTTGTTAGTTCCATACACTAAAAAAGAGTAAAAAAATTAAAACCTTAAGTAAGCCGATTTTTGCTATCTCAGTTAAAATGTTTTTGATACGCACAAGCTCTAGGTAGGTTCGTAATTTTAAGGCAAAATGATCTCAAAGCCCATTAAAAACGTAGCCGATCTGCGTTAATGCATTTATCAAGCAGCTGAGGAGATTAACTCTCGAAGATATGCTCGACTAATAAGTAGATCTTTTTTAAGAAGATGTAGGGCTTGTATTGAGGCCAATGGTAAACAATTTGAATTTATTGTTATAAAATGTTATTTCTCTATCTGACTTTTATTCCATCAAACCTAAATTAAACGAGATCAAGATTTTTAATTATTTTACTAATTTTACTAACTTTTTTCACTTTGGTTAAAGTGGCGTCATTATCTATCTCGCTCACTTATGGTAAACATACCCACTATCCATCTTTCTCATCATTTTGCCTTAAAATTGAGAACCTATCTAGAGCTTGTGCGAATCAAAAACATTTTAACTGAGATAGCAAAAATCGGCTTACTTGAGGTTTTAATTTTTTTACTCTTTTTTAGTGTATGGAACTAACAAGTATTGTACCATTTTAGAATTCTGATTAAATGCGCCAACTTTTGATGCCACTTGCCAAGGCACTCTAGTACATTTTTTTTAAAGGAGGGCCTGTCAAAGTCGATGGATGTTGAAAATATTAAATTCGTAGTTAAACTAATAGTCTCAATTCTCGGAAACTTGAGGCAATTGTGTCATTATTTTTTATTGGGATTCTAGAAATGTTATTTAGGATTACGTTTCCAAAGTTCAATTGAACAAAAATAAAAAAGAATAACCACAATAACCGAAAAATGGTGCAGTTTGATCAAATTTCTAGGTTTTTCTTAAAATGCCCATAACTTTCAAACTGCATGGGATAGAATTTTTTTCAGATTTTTCTCGTGATGGTTATGATCAATCCTATTACCCCGTTTCGGCTTGACGTTGAGTTTTGGGACACCCTGTATAGTTGGTAAAAGGCTCAGTAGACGATGAGCAAACAGCACTGTTTCTTAACGAGGGTTGTGGTCTTTTTCTCCCAGGACAGGACAGGAGAGACTGTCAGACTCGTACTGACTAAAATCCACAGGGTCACGGCAATTTGATAAGACGCGACCTCTGCAGGCTTTGGCCCTCTAGAGGGGGCACTGTCATTATGCTGACACTCTTTGAGGCGCGCGTGGAACACAACGCGCCGTCGTCGACCCGGGCATGGTCGATGGTCGGACATGGTTGTGGTCTTGCTAAAAAAAGTAATAATTTATAACTGATTCATGTACTATAATAATTCTTATACAGGGTTTTTCAGCGCGCAGAGAAATGTATACGAGAACTTCTGGTTGCAACCGTGAAAGCTAGACTCACCTAGTTGACTTTACAGCATTTCTGGTAATAAATACTAAGTCCTTGTTATCTCTACTAATTACGTAGTATTTATTACTAGAAATGTTGTAAAGTCAACTAGTGAGTCGTGCTGTAACGGTTGAAGCCAGAAGTTCTTGTATAGCCAGACATTTCTCTACGTGAGGGTTGACTACAGTTTTCCATAAAAAAAAATACAGCTCATTATTTTGCAAACTCTTCATAAACGGCTTATGATATTATAAAATAATTTACACAGACTTATTTGTCGTTGGGAGATCTTTTGATGAATCAAAAAAATATTTTTCACATATCTTAATAAGTTAGGCCTTATCATCAGTCTTGAGCAACGACTGTTTTTAAAATCTACCACCGCCCGCCTGCTCAAGGCCATTTGCGAATAATCCAGGATCAGTCAGGGTCCACGCCACAATTTTGACAGAGAAGATTTTCGTAAGATTTTGGTGAATTATTTCGTATTTACTTGATGCCTAAATCAAATTGGGAACGCTGAAAAAATTCTTAAAGTCATTGAAATAATATTTTAATTTCGTTATGCAGTTTCCCCAGCTAAATGACTCTTTTCTTAGTCCGTAAATGGCTTTGAAACTGAATAACTTATTCAATTTGTTTTTGTTGCAGTGTGGCGCCAAAGGTTGCAAGCCCGATATTGGTCAACAAGCCGGTTATACCTCATAATGGTGAGTCTGAGTACTAAGGATGAAGCCATATAAATTTACGCTCGTCTGTTTTTCAGCCTATCGTAAATTGTTGAATGGCCGATTTTTATCTCTTTTTAAAACTTTCACATATTAGAAAAATGTCCTGTACCTTGGGTGCGTTTCGTGCGACCCGGAACAAATACAAATACCATACAAATATTAGTTCCGTGTGGTGTTCAAACCCGCGACACGTTTGTGTGGCCTGCAGATTGATTTTTATTTTTTTGTTCCTTTTCTGGCTATTTGGGTGTTGTTATTGCAACCACTGTACGGGAGAAATTTTTAGCAATATAAAGGCGCTCCCTCACCGGGAGCATTCGCGTGTAATGTAACATTATAGATTCGACTTTGAGCATTACATTACAATACTACCTCCCTGACTGACGAGCATTCGCGTACCTACATTTAGTATAGACTTGATACAAGATGCGCATTGTGATGCTCGATTGTCTTCCCTCACTGATGTAATGTTCGAATCTGTAACGTTACGTTACAGGTGAATGATCGCGGTGAGGGAGCGGCTTAAGAAATTGAAAACAGAATGTCTAGTTTCTTTTTGCGTTTAAAATTAAATATCTGGTTGACCGAGCTTTGCTCGGTTTTTAAAATGTCTATATCTTGGGAACCTAGCTTTTCTCGAACCTGGGACCTTGATAAATCGATTCCTTGAGCTGAAAAACCCCTAATCTGTAACTTTCATGAAAATCCTTGGAGCCGTTTCCGAGATCCTGATTATATATAAATATACAAGAATTGCTCGTTTAAAGATATTAGATTAGATATAGTATGTGTTTTGTTTCAGCAATTCTTGCCTCCAACAATCAAATGAAGCCGTCGTATTGTCAAGAGTGAGTATTTTTTTTTAATTATAATCATTAGCATGAACGTAGAAAACGTTTTGCCAATATAATAATATATAATATAATATTCCACAACTATCACACAACGCCATCTAGTCCCAAGCTAAGCAGAGCTTGTATTATGGGTACAAGACAACTGATAAACATACTTATATATTTCTAAATTTCTAAATACATACATATTATAGATAAATTACACCCAGACACAGAACAAATGATCGTGCTCATCACACAAACATTTGTCCTGGGTGGGAATCGAACCCACGACCTCCGGCATAGCAGTCAGGGTCACTAACCACTAGACCATCAGGCCAGTCAATACATTTAATTTGCGCACAGCAAAGGAGTAGAATTTCCTGCCAGTATCTATGTTTCCCGACAGCTATAACCTTGTGGTCTTAAAGTCAAGAGTTAACAGGTTACTTCTAGACAAACGTGCTTCATCGTCGACCACATCATCGCTTACTATTAGGCGAGGTAGTGGTCAAAATCGAAGTTATCGCAAAATTTTACGATCGACGATATGTTACGATCTGGCCCAATGGGTTCTCTGTAACCAATGGGTGTCCAAACGCATGGTTTCAGACCGTATCACCAGAACGCGCTCTGTCGTTGAAAAGCAGTAGTTTTTTTGTGTTGTTTTTGTTTTTCATCAAATAATTCAATTTTTAGGCTTCCATCTAGTTTTTAACTGTCAAAATAAACTAGGCCACTTAGGAAAAATAATACAAAACAAAATGTAAATAAATACAGCATTTCAGAGATAGTATATGTCGGTCAGAAAGAAGGTCGCCCGAATAACATAAATATAGAATTTGGCAGCATCCGTGAATCTAGCACTGTTTACATTTTGAGAGGTGTTACTAAAAATTTAGCTTGCACGTAGATTTAGATCATTGTTTGAAAGCATCATCTGCCTGCCTTTTCCCAACTATATTGAGGTCGGCTTCCAGTCGAACCAGATGCAGCTGGATATAGGTATTTTACATGGAGCGACTGACTATCGGACCTCCACAACTTCGAAAAACTTCAAAACATGGTTCTCATCTTCCTAGCCTTTTCCCAACTATATTGGGGTCGGCTTCCAGTCGAACCAGATGCAGCTGAATATCAGTATTTTACTTAGAGCGATTGCTTATTAGACCTCCATAACCCAGTAACTGGGTTACGATACGGGCATAAGTGTCGATACAATATCCCTCGGTAAGACTGGTTGCCAAGTTTCGGGAGGTAGCCGTGTCTGATGAGGAAGGAAGACACACCTGGGTGTCACCGATCTCCGCGGCCTCCGTATAGGCGCGGGCATGAAATCATTAAATAAGTCCTCCCACCCAGGACAGGGCGGGAGGGACTGTAAGACTCGTACTGACTAAAATCCACGAGGTCCTTTAATAGCCCTTTAGGTTCCGAGGTCACGGTAATAAGTCCCGCGACCCCCTCTAGAGGAGGTCCCGTCATCACGCTGACGCTCTTTGAGGCGCGCGTGGAAACACAACGCGCAGTCGATCCGGGCATGGTCCATGGTCGGACAGCGAGTTGCCCTTTACTCGCCCGCGCCTACGGTGGCCGGAGATCGTCTTGCGACGTCCGTCGCCGTGGGCGTCCACCACTGCGGCTGGGGCGGAGGGAGGACGCGACCCGCCTCCTCCTTCGCGAGCGGGAAGTGTTTTTGCAAGATTTGATTATAAACAGACAAAAGGACTAGTAATTTAAACGAAAGCTTGTAAAATACAGGTGTAATATAATAATAATATTTTACAACTGTCACACAACGCCATCTAGTCCCAAGCTAAGCAGAGCTTGTGTTATGAGTACTAGACAACTGATAAACATACTTATATATTTCTAAATACATACATATTATAGATAAATTACACCCAGACACAGAACAAATGATCGTGCTCATCACACAAACATTTGTCCTGGGTGGGAATCGAAATCGCGACCTTCGGCATAGCAGTCAGGTTCACTAACCACTAGACCAACAGGCCTGTGTGTATTAACATGTAATGTCTTCTGTCCAGGACAAACGACGTGAAAGTGAATTCGCCGCCGTGCCATTCGCCCGGCGCGATACTGCCCGACCTGCCGCAACCAGCCGAGGATCCTGAAAAGGTAACATAACCATCATCTGCCTAGCCTTTTCCCAACTATTAGGGTCGAGTACCAGTGGAACCAGATGCAGCTGAATATCAGTATTTTACATGGAGCGACTGACTATAGGCCCTCCACAACCCAGTAACTGGGCAATACAATACCTCATGATAAGACTAGTTGTCAGACTTTAGAGCTTCTGACTATAGTAACGACTGTCAAAGATCTACAAATGACAGCCGGGACCAACGGCTATGACAGATGGTCACCCATCCACAGACCAAACTTCTGCAAGCGCGGTTTAACCCGGGTGATCGGCCTGTGCGGCTGTAATTATTTAGCAACGATTTTCTTTTAACAATAAACATGAAGACAGCAACAATAAATAGAAAATATAATATTAGTAAAGCCCTCAAATCAAAACTCAGCCTCACTCTCGTGTTTTGATTTTGAAGTCGTGTTGTCAGAATTGAATAAAAAATTTGAAAGCGTCGTATTCTCAGCAATTTTGGTTCAAAAAAAAATACTAGTCAGATATTTTTTTAGATTTTTTTTATCAGATTATAACAATCATCATCAGCCTATAATGTTCCCACTGCTGGGACACAGGCCTCCTCTCTGTGAGAGGGAGTGGGCCTTAATCCACCACGCGGGCCCAGTGCGGGTTGGCCGATGTTATAACCTTAGGGTGCGTCCACATCTGGCGAATGCGCCGCAAATGCGCAGCTCGCGCGCCGTTTGCAAGCTGCACGCGTGCAGATCGCGTGCCGCGCGCCCGCCTTTTGGCATACTAAATTCTCATTCTCATTGCCGAGAATGCGCGCGCGCGGCTCGCGGGCAGATCGCAAACGGCTCGCGAGTTGCACATTCGCGGCATATTCGCCAGATGTGGACGCACCCTTGCATGTCTTCGAATTTTTAGTTCTAGGACTTGCCGGTTTCCTCACGATGTTTTCCTTCACCGTTTTGAGAGCAGTGGTGATGAAATAAATTACACAAATTATTGCGCCTTTCGGGGTTCGAACCAACGACTTACAACTCGTAAGTCGTGACCGATAGGTACCACTGGGCCACCATTTGTCTCTCTCTTACAGTAAAATACCTTATTGTTTCAGAACTCGGGGCTGTCAAAGGAGGCAACTTCATCGGAGACTCAGGCGTGGCTGGCGCGACAACGGTTCGCCCACCACGCTGCCACATTCACCAATTTCTCAGGAGCTGATCTGCTAAGGTAAAAACCTTTTAATTTATTGTACACTATCAATGGGTATGGTTAGCCGATACAAAATCTGAGCCTGTAGCCAAACGGCGAGCGACAACCGTTAACGTTCAGCAGTCGCTCATACATTTTCAACTTAAACCCCATGGCATAAAGTTGAAAATCTAGTAAAGATTGCTGAGCGATAGCGAACGGAACAAACGAAAACGATCTGTAATCTTTGATAGATTTTCAACTTTATGCATTGCGGTATAAAGTTGAAAATGTATTAGCGACTGCTGAACGTTAGCGAATGTCGCTTGCCATTTGGCTATGGCAACAGAAATCGAAAGCGCTGAACAGCATTCAGCCTATGCTGCAAAGAACAAAATTACTCTTAACGCTATGCTGACTAAATTATCGGCTGTAACCATGCTGAGTTCAGACGAGAGTGAAGCATTTTGACAGCTGTCTCAGCCTATGCTACTCAGCATTCGACATTTTTCTTTTAGAGCTGCTCAGATATTGTATCGGCTAACCGTACCCAATGAGTAATAATTATAGACTGAGAGGTTGTGGGTTCGATCAAACCCAGTCATGAGCATTTTTTTTTTGTGTAATTTATTTAATCTCCACTGCTCTCAAAACGGTGAAGGAAATCATCGTGAGGAATCAACAATCATCAGGCCATATGACCATATTATCATATTGTCTAATAGAAACAAGTTTTTGGACTCATCATCATCATCATCAGCCTATGATGTATGATGACTGGCCTGTTGGTCTAGCAGTTAGTGACCCTGACTGCTATGCCGGAGGTCGTGGGTTCGATTCCCACCCAGGACAAATGTTTGTGTGATGAGCATGATCATTTGTTCTGTGTCTGGGTGTAATTTATCTATACATATAATAAAACTGTCTATAATAATATGTATGTATTTAGAAATATATAAGTATGTTTATCAGTTGTCTAGTACCCATAACACAAGCTCTGCTTAGCTTGGGACTAGATGGCGTTGTGTGATAGATGTTCTAACTGCTGGGACACAGGCCTCCTCTCTGTAAGAGGGAGTGGGCTATAGTCCACCACGCAGGCCCAGTGCGGGTTGGCAGATATCACATGTCTTTGAATTTTTGGTTCTAAGGCATGCCTGTTCCCTCACGATGTTTGCCTTCACCGTTTTGAGAGCAGTGGTGATGAAATAAATTACACAAAGTAATGCGCCTGGCGGGGTTCGAACCCACGACCTACAATTTATTCCTAAGTCGAGACCGATACTACGGCCAGCACTGCTCATTTTTGTTTTCGCACTAATTATTATGAAATTAATTATTTTTTGATAGATTGTCCCGAGATGACATCATCCAGATCTGCGGCTTAGCCGACGGCATTCGTCTTTTCAACGCTCTGCATGCCAAGTAAGTTTACATTTACTAGTAGGCCTGGAGGTTCAGCATCTCAGTCTTCGTGCATGAGGTTGCGTGTTCAACGCCCGGCAAATACCAATGTATCTTTATCAATGTTTATGAAGCTTATACTGTCTATTAAGTTTTTGACTGACTTCAAATAGAAGCCAGAAGATAGTTGTCAATTCGGTCTTTATTTCTCTTTTTAACCGACTTCAAAAAAAGGAGGAGGTTATCAATTCGATGTTTGTTACCTCATAACTTGCGACTGGGTGAACCGATTTTCATAATTCTTTTTTCAATCGAAAGCTGGTGCTTCCCGTGTGGTCCCATTGTCACCATTTTAGGATCTGATGATTGGATCTTGGAGAAATCGAGGGCAACCCTCAAATTTTATTAGCTGACACATTGTTTTTCGCAAATCTTATGAAGTAATTCAAGTACTTGCGTATAGAAATCATCATCTCATGTAGCTGAGCTGATGATGGAAGGTACAACTCCTCAAGTAAGAAAATTATGTTCGTGTTCGCATATCTCCGGAACTACAAGTCCGATTTAAGTAATTCTTTTTTTGTTGTACTAGGTATCGTTCAACTTAGGGAATACTGCAAATTTCATCAAAATCGGTTCAGTAGTTTTTGAGATAGAATGAATGCAAGAGATGTTAACGATGTTATTACCGGTGCTACGGATTACGAAATTCTAGTGCACATGTAAGAAAATTATGTATTTGACAAGAATGTTGGTTGAATATTTAAACTAAAAAGAGTGAAATAAAAACTTTTTCTAAAAAAAATGTGACCGCCTTCAAAAACAACCACAAAAAGGGTAAAATAACCTACAAAACTTTTCTTTCGGAAGTCGGTGGCAAAAAAGACAATGAAATTAAGAAAAAAGTCACCGACTTCCGAAAGAAAAGTTTTGTAGGTTATTTTACCCTTTTTTGTGGTTGTTTTTGAAGGCGGTCACATTTTTTTTAGAAAAAGTTTTTATTATTCTCTTTTTAATTCGATAAAAAACTTCATTCATTTTTGGTTCAGTAGTTTTTTTATTTATTTAGAAATTCTAGAGCACATGTAAGAAAATTGTATATTATTATGTTGGTATTTGACATGAATTTGCGTTGAATATTTTAACAAAAAATGGTTAAAAAAATAAGAAAACAAAAAAAAAAAAATTAAATAGGTACCTAGCACAAAAATTTTTTCAAACGTTATTTTCATGTGACACCTTCCTTCCTAATTTAACCGCATAATAATTGCCCAATTAATGAACTTGACTGGCCTGTTGGTCTAGTGGTTAGTGACCCTGACTGCTATGCCGGGGGTAGTGGGTTCGATTCCCACCCAGGACAAATGTTTGTGTGATGAACACGATCATTTGTTCTGTGTCTGGCTGTAATTTATCTATAATATGTATGTATTTAGAAATATATAAGTATGTTTATCAGTTGTCTAGTATGCATAACACAAGCTCTGCTTAGCTTGGGACTAGATGGCGTTGTGTGATAGTCGTACAATATTATATTATTGACACCTTCCTTCCTAATTTAACCTCATAATAATTGCCCAATTAATGAACTCGTCATTCTGTTTGTTTAATTATTTAACTAACTAGTTCCTGTTTAAAAATATCGTCAGCTTCGCAATGTAGCGAATAAATCAGCGCACATAGTGATTGCACATTTCAAATTCAGTATTATCTACTTAGGCGCCAATTTGGACTGCCTCCAAGTGTGCCAAAAATAGATAAGATAAATCCGATACGAGTTTAAAAATAAACTAGTCTATATTGAAACAGATTTCGTTATAGAAAGTTAATGTATTGCCAAAATACGTTAATGATGAGAAAGTTATATTATTGTTTATGCACGCCATACAAATTCAATTGTAACTAAAAATGGTAAAAAAATCGGGACGGCGGAAGTTGGTAAAATTATGCAAAATATTTTTTCATACAAATTGTTTGAACGAAAAAATTAGGTATCTATTTTTTTATAACGAAAAAATTATATATTTTTATGACGTTATTTGATTTAGTATCTTTTAAGGATCATTTCATTGTATGGGAAGGAAAATGATTGGGTAACAGAAGTGGGTCACAACCTGTATACAGAATTCTAAAATTCGTTTATTTCGACTCTTTAGACGCGTTCGGCTCGGATAAGTGTGCGTCCATCTTTATACTGACAAAAATCCCCCGTGTACTTCAAAAGCCCTTTACGTTCCGGAACCACGGTTACTTATTAGTTCCGCCGACCTACGTAAAGGCGCATCCACACATGCCCGGCGGCACGGCCGGCGGCATGGCCGGCGGCCGTGCCGCCGGCATTTGCCGCATCTCAGCCGGCACGTTGTTTGTTGTTGGGCAAGGCGGTCTGAAACCCGGCGGCATAAGCCGGCGGCATGTGTGGATGCGCCTTTAGGGTCCACTCAAATCGCTAGGTAAATACGTTACCTAAGAGAGGATTTTACTATAAAAAAGAAGACAAAGAAAATGACCACTTAAATCTTTATGCCTGAACGCCTCTGAGGCCGAAGCCAGCCTGCCAGCCTAGCCGAATCCGGCAAGGATATGCTCACTGTGGAGCCCCGAGAGTCGGGATGCTCTAAACAATATAATTATGTTCTTTCTTTTAAAAAGACCATTTCAGACACCTGCATGGTCCTGATCTTAATATTGTCTGGACTTCATACATCGACCTCTGAGCTTATTTCGGCTGTTTCTTTTGTGAGTAGTAAGATACGAAACACCGGCCTCATCTAGTTTGTAAAAAGATCACGTGCAAGAGTGTTGAGATAACCTATTAGCATAAATAAATATCATTAAATTTTATTTTCAATTTCCAGACGCATCGAGCCGCAGCTGACGGTATACGTGTGTCCAGCCGGCAGTAACATATACAGCGCGCTGTATCTACACGCGTGCAGAGCGCACGAACTACTGCACAAACTAAACTCACTCGTGCACTCTTCAAAGGTAAAATAATGTAGCAAAGAGTCCAAAAATAATGGGGTAATAATGAGGGGTAACTCAGCCCATGTTACTGAACAATGTTTGTTCTAAAACTTTTGTAAATTCTCAAAAGAAAAGAAGATTTTTCATACTGATGAGCCCGATCAATTTCTCATTTTGTAGGTATGAAAAACCATTTTTTTTTTGCGAATTTCCAAAAGTCTAATGGCTGCTACACACGAGAAATCGTTACGATTAGTCGGTACACGACGATTTATCGTAAGGTGTGTGGAAGCCATTAGAACAAACATTGTTCAGTATCATGGGCTGAGTTACCCCACGAGAGGTTTCGACTTACCCTAATCTGTCAAATTTTGCCGCTCAAAAATTAACCTTCCACTATATTGTGATAAGGTTATAAATCTATTAAAGACATTTTACAGTCTATGGCAGCTTGGTCTGCTTTTTTTATCGTGGTAAAATCATGAAATGAGTCCTCTCACTCTCAGATTGCTCTCAGCTTATGTTCGCGCACAGTGCACATTCATTTTCGAACATTTTCACTGAATTAATCAAAAAAATAAGATCACTTGTGCGTCCTCAAAAGTATCCAGGTGTACGCGAATACATAGAATATTCGCGTCTGTTAAAATCACGACTCAATAACATTTTTGTCCTCAGGAATGCGAAACGGTGTTAGTGTCGGGTCCGAACGGCGCTCGTGTTCGTCTGACGGACGACCTTGTCCGACACATGCCCGACAACTCTACCTACAGGCTTGAAAGAGTCGACGACTGCAGTGCCTTGCTACTGTGTGCCACTAACAATAACTAGGACAATGGAAGAATACACTAGAAGATATTCCAAGTAATTTTTAATTATTTTGGATTTAAAGACACTTTTAGCGCAGTGGTAGAGATTGGACTGTTATAATATACCAACGACCATATAATACTAGACACCGCATGCACGATCTAAGGAACAAAAACTATTCTGCCAACTTGCTGAGGTACTACGTAAGCGAGGGGGACGAGGTACTGCGTTGTGATTGGCTAACTCAAGGTCTGTTCTGTTTCACCGTATGTTTACGTCTCACAGGATTGGTCGAAATGAGACGAATATAAGACTTTTTTGCCTAATGTTTTGACAGACATCGGTCGCCTGTTATTACGAGTCTAGTATTATATCGCCGTTGTAATATACTCACAGTAAGAGGTTGGGTTCCGACCGGTTGAATAAAAGATTTTCCTAGGAATTTTTATTTTGGATTTTTTCTGACGGCGCGGTTAATACTTTGGTAGAGCGATTGGACTGCTATAGTAAAAATTGCTACCATTCAGCAGGGGTTAGGTTTCGACCGATTGAATAAAAAAAAATCCAAGTCATTTTTATTTCTTTGGATTTTTTAATGACTCTGTTATAAAGTGAAAATGAACCTTACCACTACGACATAAAACACGTTGTTATCTACGGGTAAATGAAAAAAAAAGCACGATCGCCACGACGACGTCATATCAGTCCAATTGCATAATTATTTCTTAGTGGCAAGGTTGATTGTCACTTTTAATTTGGAATCGATCGAATCGCGTCGCATCGCGCCATGGGTAAAGAGTCCCTTTTACATGCATATTATAGTAGTTTATGTAACTGGTACATAATGAGGTGGTATAATACCTAGTTATGTACAGTTTCATACACTACTTTATCTACTCTCATTGAACACGAACATATCAAATAAAAGATAAAAATTAATAAACACTAATAATCATCCACCATGTCATCCACCGAAACACAAACGTCAAAATCCCAACATTCCCTTAGAAAGCGCGCGCAGCCACAGATAAAAAAAGTAAAAAAATGTATCTATGATCAGTAATATGTATCATAATGAAAAAAAATTAAATAATAACATTGTTTTGTTAGAGAAACAGTGTTATAATTTAATTTTTTAATTTCATTACGATACTCTATGGTATAAAGTACGTCATTATAAACTCGTTTTGAGTTTTGTATTTCGAAGTTTACGATATGAGAGTAGATAAATTATATTATGTATGTTATTTTGAATTGGTTACTATTGTAATTCATTTAGTGTAAAAATTACAAAGGCGATTAAATCGCGAAAGACTATTTTGGACTTGAAGCTGTGAGCGGTGACCCGCGGGTAGCTTGATCAAGTAGCTTGCGCATGTTACTCGCGCGGGTAATCCGCAAACCCGCACCTTTACTTGCGCGAGTTGCATGCGCCGTGTGCAAGCACCCCGCGGGTAATTTGATCAAGTAGCTTGCGCATGTTACTCGCGCAGGTTACATGCGCGGTGTATAATAAGCCATTTTAGACTTATCTAAAACTATTTTTACAAGGATTTGACAAAAAAAATATGTGTATGAAAAATGTTCAGTTATGAACTTGTTGTAGAAAAAAAAATGGACGGATATAATAAAATAAAAAGTTATTTCGAATGCAGAGGCCATGGAGTATTTCTTGTCATTAATTTTCACCTCATTTATCATTTTTACTCAAAAAAAACTTAGATTTATTTACTGTTACTCGATTTTATAATATAACACTTCGTTTTTTAGAAAGACTTCGGCTTTGTCGCTCCGTCTCTTTCACTCGTATGTGATGGTCTCTTTCTAAAACCCGAATGTGTATTTGAATCGGGTACTGTTTTATTTTATGCTATAAGTGTATAGTTTATTAAGAGATTATTGGTATGGTTTTTCACCAAACTATGCTTAGTTTTAAAATAAATACTCTTTAATTATAGATAAGTTGTTTTTTTTACAATAATGTCAACAAAATTATGGTGAAAATTTGAAGTAGTATTTTTGAGCGATTTTCAACTCGAGTGAAAATCCATTTTTCATCTTCGAAATGTCAAATTACTGAAAGAAAATATTCAATTTGTTTACGTTATTGTAAAAACTAATTGTTTGTAATTACGTATTATTATTTTGTGCAAATTGCATTTTAGTATAATTTACTGGTGATTGAACTGATACCATATATAATATACCAAGAACTTGCCTGCCAGGGTCTCGAGACTGCCTAAAAAGAGTGTCACAGCACTGGAACGCAAAAGGCAACTGAAGGAACAGGATGGTTTCTAAACGGTTCAAGTCTCACCTCAAGGCGAGAGGACTAATTTGATAATTATCTAAGTACCTAAAAAGAGATTAGACTGCCAGACATGCCCTTTGCGTTTCAGGGCCGATGTTCTCTATGAAGGCACTTTCGCAACCCACGTAAATTGAGCCTAACATTATTTCCGAGAGGCTTCCGAGGCTTCAGTATGTTATGGTAACCCATCTACAAAACGACCTCGGCGAGGGTTTTCTAACTTTGACGGCTATATGGCAGGTCAGTCACCAGTTGTAGAATGAAAATAGCCATGGGTTATGTGTTGATTATTGTTTAGGAGTGTGCGAGACCTAGAATGCCTCACAACATCACTTTTGTAATTGTTCTCCTACATTACTGTTAAAAATGTTTACAGTAAACATTTTCCACCACAAAATAATTTACAACCAAAGACATTAAACTATATACGAACAGTAGACGGGACATCACGAAGAAATTTGTGATCCAAAATTTTTTTACCAATAGGTAATAAGTCGCTCAGTCTAGTAGTCGCGTTGCTATGCAACGCTAGATAGTGCTACTGACGCACGGCATCAACAATTTTGTATGACAATTTTCCCAATGCCCGCTCTATAGGTTCTTTTAAATCTCTTTGTTTCTAACATTTCATGATTTTATTTTCAAGTTCCAAAATATTTGTTAACATTAATGAGAGAACCATAAGCGCCTAAAGATCTAGGTAAAGATGTACAGACGCCAACAGCTGAACCTACGCCAATCTTTCAAATTTTTTTAATGGATTTTCAACCTTATGAAATTAGTGGAAGGTTCATATTTGATTGGTAAAATTTGAGAGAATCGTGTAAGTTAACCTGCTGACTTCTATAACGTCACAATCATATTTTTTACAGTTTTGTAAATATAGTTACAGCTTCATAATTCTTCTTTAGTTAAATATAATACAGTCACGAATTTTCCGATTATTAGCAAACATATGCCATATTACGAAAAATAAGGTGTGCAATATTAGAAAAATAATCTATGTAAATAAAGGTCTCGCCACAAAATGGATGTCATAAAATAAAGGCAGCTACACACCATATTATGTTAATTAGCTTTAATTTGGTTGTTATGTAATCACAGATTATAATTGTTATTTTAGATTTAATGTGTATTATAGCGCCTCTCGGCGATTTGCATGTTTATTATAAATAAATGATATATTTTAAATTTCAAATAAGTTTCAAGTTTTATTACAAATCTATTTGTAATACTAGGGCCATACTAAGAGACTTATCGCAAAAATCAACGTGAAATGACGTTGTAACCTTGTAAAGTAATTGTATATCCCAATGTTTAATGAACTAACAAATTCAACTTTTGAGCATTGGCTTTGGTATGTATTTCATCTACCAAGAACACAAGAAATAATAACAATATCTTTTATCCTAAGGGTAAAAATCATTACATTTACGGTAAAAAAGTCCAGTCCCAAAAAACTCTTCAGTTTCTTCCGTGCCTCGGAAAGCACGTAAAGCCGTTGGTCCCGGCTGTCATGTGTAAATCTTTGACAGTCGTTATTTTTAGTCAGAATCTCTAAAGTCTGACAACCAGTCTTACCATGGGGTATTGTATTACCCAGTTACTGTGTTGTGGAGGTCCGATAGGCAGTCGCTCCATGTAAAATAGTGATATTCAGCTGCATCTAGTTCGACTGGAAGCCGACCACAATATAGTTGGGGAAAGGCAGGCAGATGATAATAATGTCTCAAAAAAAAGTGTGGTAGTTTTCATTTATAGCAACACTTAGAACAATATCATAATATCAAACCTGTATCCCCAGAAATAGGGTACCTATACAGATATAGCCACAACTTGAAACTTATTTTTACAAAAAAAATGGTGCCTTTAAAAAGTGCCTGAACACGACCTCGGAGGTCCGCGCTGTTGCTTCACGGAGTATTATGTTATAATAGTAGTTTATGTAACTGGTACATAATGAGGGGTATTATACACGAGTGTGAGTTTATAAAACGAGCGAAGCGAGTTTTATAATAGTATCACACGAGTGGTATAATACCTAGTTATGTACAGTTTCATACACTACTTTATCTACTCTCATTGAACACGAACATATCAAATAAAAGATAAAAATTAATAAACACTAATAATCATCCACCATGTCATCCACCGAAACACAAACGTCAAAATCCCAATATTCCCTTAGAAAGCGCGCGCAGCCACAGATAAAAAAGTAAAAAAATGTATATAGTATTTCGAAGTTTACGATATGAGAGTAGATAAAATATTTTATCTACTCTCATATCGTAAACTTCGAAATACAAAACTCAAAACGAGTTTATAATGACATACTTTATACCATAGAGTATCGTAATGAAATTAAAAAATTAAATTATAACACTGTTTGTCTAACAAAACAATGTTATAATTTAATTTTTTTTCATTATGATACAGATTACTGATCATAGATACATTTTTTTACTTTTTTATCTGTGGCTGCGCGCGCTTTCTAAGGGAATGTTGGGATTTTGACGTTTGTGTTTCGGTGGATGACATGGTGGATGATTATTAGTGTTTATTAATTTTTATCTTTTATTTGATATGTTCGTGTTCAATGAGAGTAGATAAAGTAGTGTATGAAACTGTACATAACTAGGTATTATACCACTCGTGTGATACTATTATAAAACTCGCTTCGCTCGTTTTATAAACTCACACTCGTGTATAATACCCCTCATTATGTACCAGTTACATAAACTACTATTATAAGATTTTATTATAAAATTAATATAGTGTTAGAATAACATAATATTATTATGTTGCATGATTTAGGTTAATAAATGTATGAAGTATATTATAATAAATGTATAAAGACACATTTTTTGAGTTTCTATTTTATTATACTTATTCGCTGTGTACAAGAAAAGTATGATGACCATTTTTCCTGCAGAAGTCTTAATTTATCCCACTAGGGCACAATCACGACAAATACCGTTAATGATCGCGGTAATGAACGTCTATACGAACATATACAAGACTATAAAAGCGAAAATCAACGGAAAAAGCCGTTATTGTGTGGTCCGACTCAATGATATTATAAAGAAAGATACGCCATGTTCATACTGAATGGCGTTCAGAATTGTTGCGTTGTTATTATAGTAATTTAAAACTACGACAGCGATAGATAATGCGGAACGTATTAAGATAGAAAGAGATAGGGATAGTAAAGAGCAACAATTTGTCTTAGTTTGTCCTCAACAATTTGTGCGTGCTAGTGCGATATCTACCTCTTTTTATTTATAATATCATTGGGTCCGACTATCATATTCTAACATACATTTCACATGATTAATTTCCGAAAACTTGTTACATAACTTGGGAAACGAACCCAGGATGACATACTCGGCAACCGTGTTTGCGATCGATGAATGTGATGCCAACCGCAATTAAGTGGTGGACAGCGAAACTTTTTTCTAAAAAATAATTTGTTCTTTTCTTCACGGGTCCCAGATGGGGAAGACTGCAATTTGGCTACTATTAATTCGGGCAAATTTTTGTGTAATCACTTAGTCAAATCAAATCAAAACGTTTATTTTAACTAGGCCAATTACAGGCAAAAAGACATAAAAATAAAACAATTACCAAAATAGTTATTGTGCTACAGTCCCAGTCACAAGTCATAAAAACTGTGAAAGTACCGTAGGTGCTCATTCCAAAGCGTAGATCTCTATGGAGAAGAATGAGCAAGAAACTCCATGGACACTCTTTTTCAATCGCCAAAATTATTAAAAAACTTGTAACATCATTCATCATCAGACATTAGTGTAAGTGACACCCACTAAGCAGGATACCATGGCCCTGGAACGCAAAGGGCAACCGAAGAAACGGGGAGGATGTTATGGGCATACTCCAAGGACAATCTTCAATTAGCACCTTTGTTACATCGTTCATTTTGACATGGCACAATAATATGTGAGAACGATGCGATGTAGCGAAAATAGTGTCCACAGAAAAAAAAACTACAGGAAAAAATAATTACACACCCACACACTCACTTGAACCTCTCAATATCAATGTCTGTCGCACTATTCCCACGGACTAAAATCCACGGTGTCTTTCAATAGCCCTTTACGTTCCAGGGTCGCGGTGACCTGATAAGATAGGCCCACGATCCCGGCAGGCTTTGACCTAAGATTACTTACCGGCCACATGCCCACGCCAACGGCGGCCGGAATCGCTCTGAGACGTCCAGTATAGTGGGCATCTCCCGTGACTGGGTCACTACCCAGCCAGGTGGAGAAGACCCTCCTCCTCACGAGGTGGGGGAGAGCTTCCACCTCACGAGGTGGAGGAGAGCCTCCTCAAGTGGTGGGGTTAGCCTCCACCTCAAGCGGTGGGGGAAAGCCTCCTCCTCAAGCGGTGGGGGAGAGCCTCCACCTCACGAGGTGGAGGCTGTCTTATCCCTCACGCGTCCCGCCTCCTACGCTCGCATGAATGCTCCGCAGAAGGAGGCGACCGCTTCCCATTCCGTCTCGCCCCACAGCATGGCCTCGACCAACACTAGGCGCGAGAGGCCGCCACCTATCACCGCCGTGAGAGCACGGCGGTGCTCTGCCCAAATGGGTCATACATACCTCCAACATATACTCCACCATGTCCTCCGGACGATCCTCGTAGTGGTGACACCCATGCGTTTCTTCCCGCCCAGTCCAATACAGGAACACCCGTGTCCGGTGAGCACCTGCGTCAGGCGCAAGGTGAGGACGCCGTGACGCCTCTCCTGCCACTCCTCAAAGAGGGGTCTTACCATAGTGACCTATTTTACCTCCCTAAGGTTTAATCCGAATGAGAGGAAATTGTAACATCAACATTTTATGACTGAACTACCTGCCTCCATAATGTTTTATGATGACTGAATGACAGCACATAGAGAGCTTTGTGATCTTTACTTGGTAATCTACTCTTCAAGATTCCGCCTTGATTGCTACTCACGTCTTACGTTCCCATCGCTACGTTTCCATCGCTTACGTATCCCACGTTTTCGGGCAACGTTTGTTCCCAGCCAACGCCCCACACGTATCAAGAGACATGATCTTTACGATGCATATGATTTACACTTTTAAAACGTAGGGCTGTCGGTTTGTTTTCCCACGTATTGCTGCCAACGTGTTCGTTTCAGCGAGTTGTTTAACAGCGTTTTTGTTTCCGACGTGGTAGCAACCGCCAAGGCTAATTTCTTGGTTAATTTCGAGAAAGTTCACGAATAAAGAAATTTAAAACCGTAATTACTGATTTTGTTTACGTAAAATATGCAAAAACGAAACTGTTTCTAAGATCACTACCGCTCACCCGTTATTACATCACGAAAATACATTAGTTTATTGAATTAATTGTAAAGAAAATGAATTGAAAATGTTGATGTTACAATTTCATTGTTACCGTCATATCTTGTTGTTTCACATACGGGGCTCGTACATAATTGTTTCATGAGTGACCTAGACTCACTTGAAGTCAGGTTTGTTATTGCGTCATTCGGGGCTGGATAAGGAGCTGCAAACAGCAATGACAAAATCCCCACGTGTATCGAACGACGTGTTACAATATACTTTCGAAGAAATTAATAAGTATACTATGACGAAAATTGTTTTGTAACATTAGCAATCTATGGTTTAAATTTTATTTTTTTCCTGCGCTTTGTTTTAGCCAGGCTGAAGGAGAAGCAAAGGTATGAAGCCGCTATACAGCCTAAAAAAAAATTACTCAAAGGAAGCATTCCTTTATTTTTAATTAGATAGAAAGCAAACTGCATTCAAAGATTTTCGAAAATAACGAAGATAAAAAAATAACGACAATACACCTTTACCATTTTTTGTAAATAATTAAATTAATCTAAGATTTCCTGGTTTTCCTTTCATTAAAATTTATCATATTTTTTAAAGAGATTTCATCCTTATAAATTGACCCTAACGATCGATGCAGTAAAAGTACAGGGTATATTTTTTCAGATTTTAGCCGGTTCGATTCCCGGGTGTGGGAGAAGAGAATTTTCTTAAATCTTTGAATGCAGTTTGCTTTCTATTTAAAAATAAAGGAACGTCTCCTTTGAGTAAAATTTTCTATCTGCAGCATTAAGAGTACTTTCCCTCCAGGGGCATTACAAAATTCCACCCTGTATTTACTTACGTTACAAAGACACCAAACACTGCTGAAAATTAAAAAAAAAAGACAATTGTGGCGACGACGGATTATGTTTATTTTTTACCCCGCCGACTAATCGATATTGAACCAATTTTGAATTAATTATCTGTGGAGTTAGAAACTACCCATGGCACGATGCGACGCTATTCAACCTATTCCAAGTACCTACTGGTGAAAATCAAGCATTGCTACTAAGAAATAATGATGCAATGCGATTGACTTGACGTCGTCGTGGCGATCGTGTTGCAATCGATCGAATTGCAATTTCGTCGCGCCATGAGTAAAGTCCCTTTTTAGAGTGGAAAAACATCTACCTAATGAGTCGTCCCACCTAGGGCAGGACAGGAGGGACTATCAGATTCGCACTGACTAAAATCCACGGTGTCTTTACGTTCCAGGGTCACGGTATTGCGATAAGTCCCGCGAACCCGGCAGGCTTTGGCCCTCTAGAGGGGGCCCGTCATGGGTAAACTCCCTTAGATAAAAAAATGTCCATATTGATAGTCACTGAGAATTTTATTAGAGCCAAAAACATGGAGGAAAAATTACATCCGGCGGCGTTCTATTTCTACATAAAACAAGTGAACATCTCCAAGGAAAACATTTAAATGTACGCATGGTGCTTACTCACACATTTATAAAAAAGTGGCTTCACTTAGAACGTTTCGTTTTGTTTCGGACACGGAATTTGGACATTTTAGGGTTCCGTAGTCAACAAGGAACCCTTATAGTTTCGCCATGTCCGTCCGTCCGTCTGTCCGCAATTTAGCTCAGAGACGCACTGTACTAGAGAGATGTAATTTGGTGTAAATATACGGATTTGTTGTGCCGAAATCTCGTAATTTTTAGGGTTCCGTAGTCAACAAGGAACCCTTATAGTTTCGCCATGTCCGTCCGTCCGTCCGTCCGTCCGTCTGTCCGCAGTTTAGCACAGAGACGCACAGTACTAGAGAGCTGTAATTTGGTGTAAATATACGGATTTGTTGTGCCAAAAAAGTGGTAAAATAATATCTCGTAAAATATTTTTTTTTAGGGTACCTCCTGTACACGTAAAGTGGGAATGCTTTTTTTGTTTCTCGCGTACCCCTTAGTGTGGGGTATCATTAAATAGGCCTTTAAAAATAATGATAGTTTCCATTAACAATTTTTTGATAAAAAATTTCGTTTGTGAAATATTAAGCTGTGAAGTCCTAAATTTTGCTCGATTCGAGTGCCCCCCCTCTACCAGTTAAACGGTTATGTTAGGGGGTGTGAAAAAATTCACAATAGTAGTATATATAACAAAGTTTAAAAGAAAATTATCATGACTAAGTAGACTTTACAACTTTACGAGTAATAGTCGACCAACTTATAAAATGTACTTGGATATCATATTTTCTTAAACAAAATGTATCGGAGACAACTGCAAATGTAACTTTGTCAACTTTATTTTTACAGCTTTTAAAGGTATGTTTTTTGGGGATAGGTAGGTTTTTATCGTCAACTATTTTTAACTAAATTAAAAAAAACCGGCCAAGTGCGTGTCGGGCCACGCACAGTGTAGGGTTCCGTAGTTGCCCATCAAAATACTTATGCGAACTAACTAAACTGATTCGCTGAATTTAATTTTAAAAAGAAGAATTTTCAAAATCGGTCCAGGAGTCTTTGAGAAATCGGGGACAATACATAAAAAAAAGATTATGACGAATGTAGAACCTCCTCCTTTTTTTGAAGTTATTTGAGGACATGGCGAAACTATAAGGGTTCCTTGTTGACTACGGAACCCTAAAAAAAGGAGGAGGTTCTAAATTCGTCGTAATCTTTTTTTAACCGACTTCAAAAAAAGGAGGAGGTTATCAATTCGACTGTATTTTTTTTTTATGTTTGTTACCTCATAACTTGCGACTGGGTGAACCGATTTTCATGATTCTTTTTTCAATCGAAAGCTGGTGCTTCCCGTGTGGTCCCATGGTCACCACTTCAGGATCTGATGATTGGATCTTGGAGAAATCGAGGGCAACCCTCAAATTTTATTAGCTAACACATAGTTTTTCGCAAATCTTATGAAGTAATTGAAGTACTTGCGTATAGAAATCATCATCTCATGAAGCTGAGCTGATGATGGAAGGTACAACTCCTCAAGTAAGAAAATTATGTTCGTGCTCCCATATCTCCGGAACTACAAGTCCGATTTAAGTAATTCTTTTTTTGTTGTACTAGGTATCGTTCAACTTAGGGAATACTGTAAATTTCATCAAAATCGGTTCAGTAGTTTTTGAGATAGGGAATGAATGAAGGAGATGTTGACGATGTTATTACCGGTGCTACGGATTACGAAATTCTAGTGCACATGTAAGAAAATTATGTATTTGACAAGAATGTTGGTTGAATATTTAAACTAAAAAGAGTAAAATAAAAACTTTTTCTAAAAAAAATGTGACCGCCTTCAAAAACAACCACAAAAAAGGGTAAAATAACCTACAAAACTTTTCTTTCGGAAGTCGGTGGCAAAAAAGACAATGAAATTAATAAAAAAAGTCACCGACTTCCGAAAGATTAGTTTTGTAGGTTATTTTACCCTTTTTTGTGGTTGTTTTTGAAGGCGGTCACATTTTTTTTAGAAAAAGTTTTTCTTATGTATTTTCCCCGATTTCGCAAAGACTCCTGGACCGATTTTGAAAATTCCTCTTTTTAAAATTAAATTCAGCGAATCAGTTTAGTTAGTTCGCATAAGTATTTTGATGGGCAACTACGGAACCCTACACTGTGCATGGCCCGACACGCATTTGGCCGGTTTTTTTTTTAGGGTACCTCCTGTACACGTAAAGTGGGGATGTTTTTTTTTCTCACGTACCCCTTAGTGTGGGGTATCATTAAATAGGTCTTTAAAAAATATTGATAGTTTCCATTAACAATTTTTTGATTAAAAAAAATCGTTTGTGAAATATTAAGCTTTAAAGTGCTAAATTTTGCTCGACTCGAGTGTCCCCCGCTCTACCAGCTAAACGGTTATGTTTGGGGGTGTGGAAAAATTCACAATACATAACGAAGTTTAAAAGAAAATTATCATGACTAAGTAGGCTTTACAACTTTACAAGTAATAGTCGACCAACTTATAAAATGTACTTGGATAACATATTTTCTTAAACAAAATGTATCGGAGAACATGTTCTTCAACTGCAAATGTAAGTTTGTCAACTTTATTTTTACAGCTTTAATATGTATGTTTTTACGGTATGTTTTTTGGGGATAGGTAGGTTTTTATCGTCAACTTTTTTAATATGTATGTTTTTACGGTATGTTTTTTGGGGATAGGTAGGTTTTTATCGTCAACTTTTTTAACTAACTTCAAAAAAAAGAGGAGGTTCTAAATTCGTCGTAATCTTTTTTTTTATATGTATATTTTCCCCGATTTCTCAAAGACTCCTGTACCGATTTTGAAAATTCTTCTATTTAAAATTAAATTCAGCGGATCAGTTTAGTTAGTTCGCATAAGTATTTTGATGGGCAACTACGGAAACCTACACCGTGCGTAGCCCTACACGCACCTGGCCGGTTTTTTTAATCCAAGTATGTGCATTTCTTTTAGAAAAGGTGCGTCAAAGAAAAGAGAAAAGCTCGAGTGTGAAATACACTGCATAATGTTGAACTTAAATGGTCTCCAATGACAGTTCAACCTCAACGATTGGGGGCTGCGATATCGAATTGCATCGATTGATAGCCTTAATGTCGCAGTAGAGGATGACAATGTTGGCTGAAAGATCGGCCTGTGCGGTTATAATTATTTAGCCACGAGCTCCAGCTCTCGAGTGTATATGACGCCGCAGTCTTCGCGTGGATATACCACAGTTTATGCATTGCATGATTCACTGTATACAAGTCAAGTCCGGGTCGAGAAGCGAGAGGTCGGTAGGTTTGCAAGCAGGAAGTCCAATAAACAAGCAAGGGTCAAGGAAAAGCAAAAAGAAGATTCACAACGAACAATATTAGTAAGCAAAGCGCAGAGCGTTCAAATGACATCTGACGTTTGTTTTTTTCTTAAAGATGGGATTGGACTCAAATAGTCACAGAAGCGATAAAAGTATCGATTGAAATCGTTAGAAAGTAGTATCGATCATACTTCAGTTTTTTTTTTCTCTCCCACTCCAGCAGGTGTAGCATGGCACCGTAGAAAGAGGTTTTCTCGACGCAAGAATAGACAAATGACAGAACGTAGAAATATTTTTAGCGTTTTAAGCATGGTAATGTAATAAATATGGAAAATAAACGTTCTTTTCTTCAATAGTGTACGAATGGTGTCATATTTGTGTAAAAAAACAGTCGATTTGTGTAGAAATAACGATGAAATAATCCTTGTCTTTTCTTGGTAGAATAGAGATAGAATCGCCATGCTACGCGTGCTGGGCAATATTCTCTTTCCACTCCTACCTTTCACGATGTTGGGCGTCTTCCTTCTCGTTCGGACGGAACCTGTCTAGTCAATATTATTCTGCACAAAATATGAACTAAGATTAAACTAAGAAGCTCATTCCGAAGCTTTTAATGAAAAATAATGAAGTTGAGTTTAGTGGACGAATCACTTTAAAACAATCCGATTTTCCGAATCTAAACGCACGAAAACACAATAAAAAGCAACGAAACGACTCTGAATCTATCGATTTCCGACAAATACTGTTTCAACGCCAATTTTTTATTTCAGCAAACAAATCGTTTTAAATCACATTAGTAAAAATCGATTAAATACAGTTTCATTTTAACAATCTGGAAAAGCGTTATTACGCTTCCCTAGTTTTCATTATTTCATCGTGACCAAGTCATGTCAATAAAAAATGAGCGAAAAGCAATTCAGATACTTTTTTATGTTTAACATTTTATATAAGTCTTAGGAAATTATATATTAAACATTAAACAATTCATTAATGAATTTTCAAATACTACGAGTTAAAATGAAATTCTTATAGGCGACTGGGGCACTCATTTAGCCATCTCCTTTAACTCCAAAGTTAATCCGTTTTCGGTGTTAATAAAGTACAAAAAGAACAATTTCTCTGAAAAGAAAACTTACAATCTAAATTTCTTGGCCCAGTTATTACGCATATAAAACGACATTTATCAAGATTTGTAACATCTCCGAAATACGATGGAAGATTATGGAGTAAATTCAAGACTTCATTAAAAACGTTTCAATTTTTTTTATCGTTCTTGCTGCGTGCTTAGCGATCAAACTTATTAAATATAGTTAGAAACTTATGTTGTCTATAACTCAGAAAAAAATACTTTTTAATATTGTAAAGCTAACGAGTAATACTGTAAAGCCAAAGAGATTTAAAAGAACCTATATACCTGCTCGTATATAGACATAGTTTAATGTCTTTGTGTAAATCTAAAGTTTGTAATGGCAATAGCGCCTGTGATTTTGTTAAAGCAATTTTACCTATGGTATCTCTTGCCTAGTTTCACTCATGGTGTCTGGTCCAGCCGAGATTTTGCACACTGCTGTAAAATTATAGTGTATAATGAAGTTTTGTGATTTTTAGAAACGTGTGTATCGTCGTAATTTTTCTACGTACTTTTTCTTTTGTATCGTTAATGAAAATTGCGTAAGTACGTACTGACTGAAACCCACGGTGTCCTTCAATAGCCCTGTATGTTCCGGGGTCACGGTTATGAACTAAGTCCCGGCAGGCTTTGGCCCTCTGGGGGAGTCATGATATATCAGATTAATTGAACTTTTTCACAGTACTGTGGTACAGTCACGAGCAATAACATGTAAACACTAAACAAAATTCAAACGCAATTAACTCGTAAAATGCTGGTCTCCACTGTGAAATAAGACCTATTTCGTAATAGTATGGCTTCCAAAATAGAATTCCAATGAAAAGGCAAAAGTTTAATCAATATGGTTGCAGAAAAGTCGCTTTTGAATACCTACTGCTTAATGTATACATACTATTGCTCGTGACTGTACTATAGTCCCCGCCAAATAAGTCTCAATTATAGGTCATTGATCCTACTAATGCATCGTTCGAATTTCAAAATAAAAATAAGGTCAAGATCGCCTCTTACTCTTACCACTAAACGTTGTTTTTGGTCGTTCTACGACATTTTTCTTTTACATTTTTTCGAATAGTTTTGAAATATTGCGATATATTGGTACACGGGGGTCAACGTAAATTCCACACTTATCTAGCAGAAACTACTTATCAACTATATAAAAATAAGTCGGCTTTTCGTTCCTGACGCTATAACTCCAGAACGCACGAACCGATTTCCACGGTTTTGCATTCGTTGGAAAGGTCTCGGGCTCCGTGAGGTTTTCATCAAAGAAAAAAACGAAGCCATCTGGTGGCGAAACGGAGTTCGCCGGGTTTGCTAGTATTTATATAATAATCAAGAATCACATTCAGCTATAATTTTCCAGGCGGGTAGGCATTCATTCACAATATTGTAAACGTGACAGTTTGTTTCAATGGATGGATGTTTGTTCCTCTTTCAAACAAAAACCACTGAGCGCATTTGGTTAAAATTCGATACAAAGATAGTCTGGATTAACACGTAGGATGATTTTTATCCTGATTTTTTATTTTCCCGTGGACGAACTTTCGAGTTGTAGCGGGTGAACCAGCTGGCAACAACAGCTTGTTATTAATAAAATATGACAATTAAATATCTAGTTAAACTCACCGATGTAAAGTTATTCTATTGCACTGCGATGTGTTTCTTCTAGAAATTAGCACTCCCGAAGGCTTTTTTAACTTTAAAACATTTTTTACGAATAAGCTAAAACGTGTTTTTCGCGCCACAGAACTGTCAAGCAACAGAGTGAACTAAGAATAAGAATATTTATTTCACTATCACAAACTTTGCGGACACTTTTGGTTTGTTTTTCACAAGATAGTCACAATGCGGATTATTTAGTAATAATAAGGTTTGTACGGTGAACTTAGGATTATTTTTGATCGCAATCAAATCAAGTCTGTTCTGTGGCGAGGTCTGAACTATTCGAATAAAGAACGAATATAGAATTTGAAAGTGTTTTGGCGGAAGAACTTTAGCGCCACCTCACGGCGTTCATAGTAAAACTCGGTCAACCAATCAGAATTAAGTTACAAGTTTGCCAACATTATGGATTTTTTTAAATGTTTCTTTATTTATATATAAATTTTAACTAGTAGTTAGTACTATAAATCAGTAATATTAATTAAACTATAGAAATGAAAAATACTAAATTATAAAATAAGTGGATAGAATTCTACATTTCTACGACTTCCATTTTAATAATGTTGTCAACTTGAAAATTTTAAATTGGAAATTACTTGCGACGACAGATATTGATTGTCTTCGCAATTTTTATCGTTACACTAAAGATAATAATTTAAACTTAAAAATAATAAAAAGGAATTTGGGCAATTCACATTTCAAAGTTTTTCCGCGGATTATTTCCTGTACTTAGGTCATTTGTTCTGTGCGAGGATCGAACCCGCGGCACGCTGCACCAACCGTGCCGAGAAATCGTGTTTCTTTACGTAGGTATAACTTATTGATTTCCTTTTCAGATGTGTGATGTGATGTTGTCTTCACCAATTTCAGACGGGACCTATACATATACATCTAAATTCACAAAAAAAAAACAAAATTTTGTACGAAAAAGCAAAATTGTTTTGCGAATTTCCAAGTCTTGGAACAAACATTGCTCAGTAACATGGGCTGGGCTGAGCGGCTGAGCTGAGTTACCCCACGAGGTATCGTAATCTCGAAGTAGCGCCATCTGAGCCGAGCTTTGTGTGAAACCTCCCATTCACGAAAAGAGACCATAGACCCAATGAGGAAGGCCGGTCAAAGCTAATTGTAGATGGCGCCACCATAGCTAAGTCCTAATCCGACCAATGAGGTAGTACTATTTTAATTAGAACCAATGGCGATGCTTGGAACTAGCGCCATTAGTTTCCCAGTTGACATCCCCATTAAATGATTGACCCCTAAGGATGATTGCAGATAGACCAGTATCGCCAGTGGTGGGTAGGTTTATCAGGCTGCATGTGGCCTGATGATTTCAATTTAAGGTGTAACGTTAAACTTTATGGATTCACTCTAATTTTTATCTGAAGTCATTTTATTTCAATTTGAATTTTAAATAATTTTATTAAATTTCAATTTTATTAGAATCTATTTTAAAATAATATTTTCAAGTTGACATGACAACATGTAATTAATATCAATTTACTTCAATTCAATTTAATTATAAAAACTGGGTGTAACGGCGTGCTGTTAATTAATAATTTTTCTACTAACATATTCTTTAAGTTACATTGTTACTAACAAAATTATGGACATTTTAGTAGTCTGAATTAAACGAATTTTATTTTATTAAATCCTACGCTAAAAATTGTCTGTGTTACCATAAACTTCAATCTAAGGAAAATAGATAAAATAAAACCATAAAAATTGCTTATAAAATTTATTAAATATTACAAAAGGCACTGTAACTTAATACTGGTCCTATATAATAATATATAGCTTATATTTTGTGATGGTTATAAGACATAACAGTTAGTTCAACAATGCAGTTATTGCTAACATCTATTATAACAGGCTAACGAAGTGAAGCGAAGTAAAAATATTTAGAAAAATATACAGTTTTATTTTATGAGGAAATAATTTAAGTAATGTAAACATTAATTACCCTATTTTATGAGTTTATATTTACCCCATTATAAGGCTAGTATTACCCCACTACGATGTAACTAAGTGAACTTGGCAATGTCACGATGCGACGCAATTCAACCAATTTCAACTAAAAATGAAAATCTTCTTTACCACTACGACATAATTATGACATAAACGTGCGGTTATCTACATGAAAAACAAAACACGCTCGCCACGACGACGTAATTCAGTCGAATGGGGTTGGCAACGCAAATATATTGTAGATGGCGCCACCATAGCTTAGTCCTAATCCGACCAATGGTACTACTATTTTGAAGTATCTATAAGATTTGAACCAATGACGATGCTTGGAACAAGCTATACTAGCGCCATTAGTTCCTCAGTTGCCATCCCCACTGCATCATTATATCGTAGTAGCAAGGATTTTCATTTTTAGTTAGTAGAAATTGGAAATTACACGAATTGCGTTAAAAGCAAGTTCGCTAAGTGGACTATAATTTGCCCCATTATCGTAAGGCTACTTTTACCCCAAGTTATAAGGCGATACTTTAATCCCAGTACACGGTTATATTTACCACAATTATTAAGAAATAATTTCACTAAGGGTCTGTAATGACCCTCCGCTAGTTAAATTGACCCTATCAAAAGGGTTTATTATTACCCCAAACCCATTTAAAATTTTACCCCAATCTCAAATGTATATCAGAAACTATTGACTATTTATAATTGCAAATTCAAGTGCATTGTTTCAGTAATCTCAATGATTTTACAAATACCTTTACAAACATATTTAAATCAGTTCTTAAATCTATTTTATCGAGAAGAGAGGCCTTATCACGGGCTCTTAACGTGACCTAGTTTAGGCTGTGGGAAAGAGATGGCGCTAGACGACTTGTATAGCTCTGTCCCTTTCCCACAGCCTAAACTGGTTAAGAAAAATGTCGTGGTAAGGCTACAGATTCTAAATTATTGTCATAAAAAGTTAGTATGGAATGTTATACATAAAACAGTGCCTATATTATGCAAGTTTTTACATATTTATCGTGTCAAAGAATTCTTATTTAACTCATAATATATATTTTTTAAACTAAAAATGTGTATTTACAAGCATTCGACCTGCCCTTAAAGGGGTAAGCAGGTACTTTAATGTTAATTCTAAGCGTTATAACAAAAAAAAGTTTTTTTTTTTAAATATCGGGCATATTTCTAGACATAAGAATTATTTTCAGTAAAATCCCCACACAGAAAGATTTTACTGATGGATTTTATTTTTGTTTCTTAGGGAAAATTGCCCGATAATTTCTTACAAAGTAAAATATAAATACTTAATAAAAAAAGCAATGCCTATGGGCAAATCGAGCCACCTTCGTTCATAAGAAAACGGCTATATTTTTTTCCAAAAACAAGAAAAAGAATAAAGTAAATACCTATTTCTTACAATAATCTTATGGTTCAAAATTGTAGTTTTTTTTTTAATATTTTCAGTAAAATAACGGAATGATTTTAATAAAAGCATTAAGTTTCTTTTATAATAAAAAAAATGGAATGGCCGTTAAAAGCTTACAGTTTACAATAAAACAGAATTTGATCGCTAAAATATTTTAAAATTAAAAGTAAAAATAAATATTTTAAAACTGCTAACATTTATTTTATTTCACAGAATAAAAATCGAAAGGGAAGTTTTTAAATAACTTTTTTTATATCAAGTTTTTTTTTAATGATATTTTATTTCTAGAATTATATCATATAATATAATTACATAAAACTGAAGGCTTTAACGTTGTGTAGCCTTCATACAAATGTTTTATTTATTAATTCAGTCATACACTCTTAAGATATTCATGCACGTCAAAAATAGAATAGTTTTATATTCGTAAGAAAAAATAAAAAGCAAGTTTCTTAGTTTTATCACCTCTTAAAAGAAATTATTGAGTATGAATTTGAATTATTGTAAGTAACTTTTTAAAAGGTCGAGCAAAATCTTCAAATATTTTCGTATAAATAAATTTTATTTTATTTGCTTAAAAAAACTTTACATAGTGTAATTAGTGGCAATTTATAAAAAAGCTAAAAATTTAAATTACAAAATTTGCAGAAAAAATTTTGACATATAAAAAATTGGTCCAGCCATAGGATATTTTTGTGTTTTCAAAACAGTTTTTTAGTTATAATTACAATTGAATAATTATTAACAAGTTGTAGATATTACGGGTAGGTATAAAAAGAGTGCCGAAAATTTGACATAGTTGAAGTAAAAATATGATACTGCTTTTCAATACGCAAAAGTTAGTAAAAATGTCAAATTCGTGACAGATATTGAAGGCACGCGCATTTTATTACTGTTTTTCTTATAATTAAAAAGCCTAACCTTACTTTTATTGCAATATATTTTTAAATCATAATTTAAGGTTTTCAACGACTATATGGAATTGCGTGGTGATCTAATTTGCAGCAAATGGTTGCTATGATTCCTCGTTCAAGATTAGTAATGGTTGATCAAATAATATAGAAGCAAATGGTTATTGAGTAACCGCTATAGGTTAATTGACATAACATTGTAAGCTAAACCAATGCTTTAATAAGTTTTAATTGATTTTAAACACTATTGATAGTATTCTATAATGCAAAAATTTTGCAAAATTAGTTAATAAATATAAATTAGGCAACCTTTTATGTTTTTTAAAGTGACATGATTAACACTCATCAGAAATTAAAAATTCAATAATTATTTTGAGTTTCCAATATCTAAGCACTGTCTAAGTCTCATGAAGCACTGGGTTACCCAGCAACCATTTTTTTTTTCCTTTTAAAATTCTACCCAAAATGAAGTGAAAAATAACCCCATCCCAATAGTTACTTTCTTTTTGACAGCAACCTAGCAACCACATGCTACAAATCACATCAACCATCTGCTTCTATCGCACAACCAATATCTTCGGGTCGCTACATAGCCAAGTCACTATGGTTACTCAGTTCGACGGCGCTAGTTCCACGTAGTTGGCTGGCAGCATGCCGGTGCGGCCGGTGCGGAGGACTTGGCCTGTCATCCAACCGGAGTCGATCGAGGTCACGTTTGAGATTAGGTCGCCTTCACGGAATGATACCTGGAAAGTGAGATGGTATTTTGAAAACGAAAAATGTATACAAAATTATACTTTCTTACGGTTATTAGTTCATGAAATATTGAAAATTCAAACTTAGAAAGAAAGAAATAACATTTATTGGTAGACACAGGGCATAGCACAATAATAAACATGCAAAAATTAAAATGAATAAGTGTTTTTTTTTTAATTACTTAAAACTATTTGGTTCAAAAATTGTTTGCCCCACGGCTGCTCCAAACAGGCCCAGTTCAGCATAAATGTCATAAATGCCTGACGCTGGTTTTCAACTGGACCTGGTTGAGACTTGAACTTTAAGAGTTTCATCCACAACGAAGTTATAAGGAGCCGAAAATTAGAGAACTGCTTCGAGAAAAGACTTGACTTGGCGGAGGCACTACCATGCCTGCAGTTGGTCTGTCGGTTAGTGGTTGAGCGATTGAGTGGTGCTCTGCATGTAGCGGATTCAATTCTGGAACACTTGGTCTACGTCCCGGGTAGTTATTCATCATCATCATCATTATCAGCCTATAATGTTCCCACTGCCGGCACACAAGCCTCCTCTCTGTGAGAGGGAGTGGGCCATAATCCACCACGCGGGCCCAGCGCGAGTTGGTAGATGTCACGTCTTCGAATTTTTGGTTCTAGGACATGCCGGTTTCCTCATGAAGTTTTCCTTCACCGTTTTGACACACAAAGTAATGCGCCTGGCGGGGTTCGAACCCACGACTTACAAGTGGTCGGGACCGATACCACTGGGCCACCACTGCTCCGAAAGAGGTAAGGTAAGGTTTAAAGGTATTATGTATGAAGAAATATTAATAAAACGTTACCTCATCGCTGTCGCTCGCTTCGTAGTCATACATGGCGACGTATACTCGCTGAAAAAAAGAGAAAGAAAGTAATTTAGAACAAAAATATATCATCATCATATCAGCCGTAAGACGTCCACTGCTGAACATAGGCCTCCCCTTTAGACTTCCAGTAGGACCGGTTGTAAGCGGCCCGCATCCAGCGTGATCCTGTGGTCTTCATAAGATCGTCTGCCCACCTAGTGGGTGGACGTCCTACGCTGCACTTGCCGGTGCGTGGTCTCCATTCGAGAACCTTAAAATACTGTATAATTATATAAAACAAAAATAGAATAATAAGCCTCGTATTCACGGTAACCATTTGTTAAGCAACCGTTGTTTTTGTTTGCGTCGTGTTTTTTATAATGTATGCGAGGGAAGTAAAAATAAGAACATACATTCTTATTACTTAAAGAAAAGTGAGTATAGATCGAATTGCCGTTTCTTCCGCTTAAATATTGTTTTTTATTTTAGGATCGTCGTAAAAAAAATTGGCAAAGAGTTTGCCCAAACTAGAAATATTTTAAACATAATTATAATAAAGTCATCATCGCGCTGCAATTTATTGGCTGTATAAAAAGTTACAACATGGTTAAATAGAAATGTCAAAATAGAACCGGTATTTTTATTTATTTGGCAACTGTCAGTTGAAAGCAATTCTCCCTAGGGCTGCAAAGCACTTTCAAACCGCTTCTCAGGAATGTTGAGACCAACTTTCAGAGCATAATTAATGAAAAATAATATTCTACCTGATTATGATGGTTGGAAGTCTGTCTGGGCAGCTCGTTGGCGAGTGGATCCAGGTCAGTGACGCGACCGATCTGACGCGACTGTTGCTGCTGATGTCCTTGTTGCTGATGAGAACCTGAGGGTATACCGTGAAGATATGGTATTAGACAGCTGTTCTCTGCAATTTCTTCCGTTACTCGGCTTATATTGGCCATAGCGTGATGCTATATGGGGTGACTGGTAATTAGTGTACGATACTTAAACACGTGATTGTGCTCTTGATAACCAACAACTTTTACTATGGGAACAAACATGAAAACTCGAAAAAAAAACCGCTGTTCAGTACATTTATGTTTGCCTAAGTACTGAACAGCTGATATTTTTTTCACGATTTCGGCTTTACTCCCATAATAAAAACTGTTATCATGAGCACACGTTTAAGTATCGTACACTAATTGCCAGTCACCCTATATACACCGTGACTTTTTATTCATCTTACAACGGCAGCCCAGTTCATGAATCCAATGACTAGTACACGTTTATAATAAAAAGTAGGTGTTTAGGAGATTTGAAAAATTGAGAGCAGTGGTGTTGGAATAAATTACACAAAGTAGTGCATGACTGGGTTCGAACCCACAACTTTAGTCCAAGCCCTTTTTAATCTTGAAAAGTACTCCTAAAAGTATTTGTTTAATTACCTATTGATTTAAGAACTTATTTTAATTTACAGAATGGGGTATAAATATTGATATGCTAGCATCTGGACTTCTTTTCTAGAATAACTTTATTTTTTATTTGCCTTGGAGTTTGATCAACCCAACGACGATATAATACTAGACTCGTAATAACAGGCGACCGATGTCTGTCAACACATTAGGCAAAAAAGTCTTATATTCGTCTCATTTCGACCACTCCTGTGAGCCGTAAACATACGTTGAGACAGAACAGACCTTGAGTTAGCCAATCACAACGCAGTACCCCGTCCCCCTCGCTTACGTAGTACCTCAGCGAGTTGATAGAATAATTTTCGTTCCTTAGATCGTGCATGCGGAGTCTAGTATTATATCGTCGTTGGATCAACCCCTTCTTGGAATCGAAAACACTAGGAAGTGGTCAGGGTGGACACTTAAGGCGACTGCCATATTTTTTATTTAGCGATAGTATCTTGTTTGACCACTATATCGCCAGATGGTAAGCGAAGAAGTGGTCGACAGTGAAGCACGCTTGTCTAGAACCTAAATGTGCAAATTATCAGCATAATTTGATTTGTTGAGTTTATAAAGTGCTTCACAAGCATGAAGTGCTCAGAAACTTAGAAGTTCCATGATTTCATCAAAAGCGTTATTTGAACACATACCCAAAACCAACAAATAATGAACGTGTACACAAATAATTAATGAAGAACATAAAATGAATGAACAAAAACACAATATAGAAAATCATGGTAAAGTAAATTTTCAAATCTAACAAACAAAAAAAGTATATTCGGCTATTTGCTCGTCAAAATTTTGAGAATAGTAATTGAAGAGTACCGTTAAATCGTTAGATTTGCCTTCATAAAAAATGTGTCTTGTGTATTGTGTATGTGTATACATTCAAATCCGAAAATATTTTAATACCTTCCTCGATAGATACGACTATTCAAAACATTTTATTTTTCGAATCTAACCAGTATATCCTGAGATTAGGGCGTTCAAACAAACAAACCCTACAACTTTATAATATTAATATAAGTATAGATGAGTCCTTAAAAAACAATTAATGATATCTACCAAAACGCAAATAACAAATCAAAAAACGCACATAATCAGGTTTGACAAACGTAAAGACATTTCGAAAACACAGACACACGGAAGAGCGAATCTATCGATTTAATTCATTGAGAAATTATTCCTCATCCGTATTAAAAAAAAAACACAAAAAACAAACCTCTTTTCCCATCACTAGTGCTATTATAAATAAGCGTAGCCGACGCCCTCTGCGTGTTAGGCGGCGCTCTGGGCCCATCACTAATTGGATCATAATCTTGGATCCTGCCAATCTTCTGTTGCTGCGATTGTTGAGCATTTTGTTGTTGAGCGGGGTAGTTTTGATACTGGGGGTAATATTGACCCTGATATTCTTGATACTGAGGGTAATATTCCTCTTTGGGCTTATAGTACTGTTCTTGGTACTGTCTGTTATGCCCTGATGGCTGATGGCTTTGTTGTTGCTGTTGTTGCTGCTGATGGGGTTGATGAACAACAGATTGCTGTTGTTGATGATGATGGACCTGTTGTTGTGGCGGTGGTGGGTGGTACTGGGTTGATGGGGTCTGGTAGTGGTTCTTGGGCGGCAGATTTGGCGGTGGTACGTTTGGTGGCAGCATTTCTGTCGCGTAGTTGTCGATTTGTTGGTGATAATTGTCCGATGGTAGTTCTATAGGGAGGGATTAGAGACATATGAGGTGGGGGCGGAAAAATAACATCATTGGATTATTTATTTTTACTGTAAATGTTGTCTTTTAAATCGGTTAGCCAAAGGTATACTGATGACCAACCAAGACGTCTCAAAGCGAGCCAGCGAGTGTAGTTCCACTGTGGGAACGAGATGGCGCTAGACGATTTGTATAGCTTTATCTCTTTCACACAATGGAACTAATCTCATTTTAAGACTTCAAGGTAGACCACTTTTCATAAAACTTTTTTAATAGTCCAGTGGTTGCATGCGTGATTGTCGAGAGAAATAACGGTAGGTTTGATTCCCATTTCACGAAAAATTGGTTAAAAAATAAATAAATAAATTAAATGAGAGGCTTATGATAGTTAATTAATGACTCCCATTTATGTGAATTACAATTTTATGGCATTCATAAATGAAGTTTTTATCCTTATGACAACAATATGAGTAAAATGTAACCACATTGGTTAGTGAAAACATTTCCTTTACTTTTTAATGACATCAATTTTTGAGCCTTTTCTGAAAGTAGCAGTGAGCAGAAAGAAAAGTCAAAAAGTCAAAACTAGTATTGTTATAAGGTTCCTCTCCCAAGACCCCTGACTACCAGTGGTGGACGCAAACGGCGACGCACGTCGCATGACGAACGCCGGCCACCGTAGGCGCGGGCATGCGGGCAGCGAGTAAAGGGCAACTCGCTGTCCGACCATGGACCATGCCCGGGTCGACGGCGCGTTATATTCCACGCGCGCCTTAAAGAGCGTCAGCATGATGACGGGGCCCCCCCTCTAGAGAGCCAAAGCCTGCCAGGGTCGCGGAACTTATCCCATTACCGTGACCCCGGAACATAAAGAGCTATTGAAGGACACCGTGGACTTTAGTCAGTAGAAGTCTGACAGTCCTTCCCGCCCTGCCCGGGGTGGACTCATTTGATGGTTTAACCACGAAAAAAAAAATACCCCTGACTACAGGGATGCTGGTCCTACTAAGATTTTTATATTTTAAAATATTTTTACTCCTTTTATCAAAAAAATAAAGAGATTCATTTTAATGAGGTGCACCTCTGCCCAGTATTATAGATCAGCCTTCACTGAAAGGCATTTTTTTTTGGAGTGGAGTTTTTTTGTTACAGGAACTCAGAAAGTAATCGAACCAATGATCACATGCTCAGTGGACATTCTAGCAACCACTAGACATAAGTACTTACTATGAAAATGGTTTTTCTTTTACATTTTTCAAATTATGTATATGACTTTTTTGTATATTTTCCAATGTAAATGTTATTTTTCCGATCAAATCGACATAATGAAAGTTAGCAACAAATGGTTTAAAACCTTATGATTGGACATAAAAACCACATCTATGACAGTGCAACATGACATGGGGTCCTTTTGACCAGCTTGAACCGTTAGAGCAAGAAATTGACAAATAAATATGGTTTTCAAACCTAATTTAATTGTTTCTGAATTTTGTTTTTTTTTCTGAAATGACAGAACCAATATTAATGTAGCTTGACACACATAAGCAGAATACATAGGACCAAAAATAGTAGAAAACATTGGAGTTTTTTTTTTTAATAAAATATTTCGTATTTTCTTTTTGTATGAAAAAAAAATATAATTTTAAAATCTGTAGACAAATGGCAAGCAATAAAAGTAAACGCCCTAGTAGCCTACCACAACGTCTTTGAAAAACTAAAGTAGTTTCACTGTGGGAACGAGATGGCGCTAGAAGACTTGTATAGCTGTCTCTTTCCCACAATGGAACTACTCTCGTTTTAAGACGACATAGTACGCCTACGCCCCCAGGAGTCTAATAGTTATTCAACTTAATACAAAAGCACATTAAGTTGAAAATCCGTTACTACAAATACAATATTGCTGAGCGATAGCGAAAGAATGAACTAAAACATAGTATGTACAATCGACAAAGTTGAATTATGACCTAAAATAACCTTATTTTTCTACAAACATTCAAATACAATGGGGATGGCAACTGGGGAACTAATGGCGCTAGTTTAGCTTGTTCCAAGCATCGGCATTGGTTCAAATCAGTTCAAATCTTAAAGGTACTTCAAAATAGTACTACGTCATTGGTCGGATTAGGACTACTCTATGGTGGCGCCATCTACAATTAGCTTTGACTTGCCTTCCCCATTAGGTCCACATTCGTGTAGACATATTCATGGTAACGACTTTGATTTTTGTCAATTTGACGGATTCAAACGATGTATTGTCAAAATGGGTCATGATTCAACTTTGTCGATTGTACATAATTATCCTGCTTATGGTTTCATAGTTTCATGAAAATCGGTAACGTCATTTAGAAAAAATAGTACTTTACATAATCTGTATGAATACGCTCTTGTTACAAAAATAAAGATAATTAACTATTACATTACGGATTAGACTTGCTCTAACGATTATAACTGTGAATTGATTTTTAATGTGTTCAGATTAAACCTGGATAATCTTAATTACTATTTAACTATATAAGGTGTTAAAATCCTCATTAAAAAGCTATTTAGAGGTGTTAACATAGGTTTGACAGTTTATTTAGTTAAAAGGTGTTGTTTTTCATTATGATAAAGAACCATTTTATTGGTTAATAATAACGAGTCGACACTCTGGAATTTAAATGCATTATATCTTTGTAAATATGTAGGTAATTTGTAGATCTTTGAAAGTCGTTACTATTAGTCAGAAGCTCATAAGTCTGACATCCAGTCTGGGGTATCGTATTACCCAGTTACTGGGTTGTGGAGGTCCGATAGGCAGTCGCTCCATGTAAAATACTGATATTCAGCTGCATCTGGTTCGACTGGAAGCCGACCCCAGTATAGTTGGGTTAGGCTAGGCATTATGCATTGATTTAACGAAACTCTTACTAAGGGTTGAACCACATCTGGCAGCACGGAATCGCCTTTTTCCGTTGTCCTTTCTCTTTTTGTCGCTTAAAACTGCCATTTGCTAGACCGAGCCAGAAAGCATAATGCGATAGCATGCGGCGGAATCCTCGAGGCGGCCGCGTGCTATCGCATTGTCTCGGTCTCTCGCAGAGAAAGGGCGCCGGAAAAAGGCGATTCCGTGCTGCCAGATGAGGTCCAACCCTAAATGAATAATTAGATTTGCAATTTTAGTTTTTTTTGTTTTATGAAGAAAAAGCTCGCCTGACATCCCAGCAAAGTTAGATAGGTAAAATCCCTATTTGCTAACAAATCCAAAGAGATGCTTATTTATCTCAAAAACAAATTATCCAGATTCAATCCAAACCACATAGTGCCAACATAACAAAACAACATCAACCAACATTAAGCAAACATCACCAACATTTGTCCCCAACATTGGTAACCAACTCACCAACAATTTCTCCATTCTCGTTGATCTGCCGCTGCTTCTCCATCTGAGCCTTCTTCTCCAAATCTCCATGGTAGGCCACGTTGCTGATGATTTTCGTGTTGGCTTTGATTCTGAGGGTTTCAGGGTCATCGGCAACCTGTAAATAAGATTTGTACTGGATTGAAGGTTAGGGCATGTTCATGACTTTCCGGGGTCGCGGGATTATTCCCTTACCGTGACCCCGGAACATAACAGGCTATTGAAGGACACCGTGGATTTTAGTCAGTAGAAGTCTGACAGTCCCTCCCGCCCTGCCCGGGGTGGGAGGACTCATTTGATGATTTTACCACGCTAAAAAAAATAAAAATGTTCATAACTTTGGTCTAAGCGGCGAGTGATGCAGCGAACGGCGCGAATAAGACATTAATTACTTTTCACCTCACACACTCGGAAAGATTTTATTTCTCTATAAAAACCTGAGCGCAAAACTCCATTTTGTGCTCTAGAGCACAAAGTGTTGTTCAAAATACAACAAACAACAATAAAACACGTCTTGTAGTCAATTATTTTCTACACTGGGCTTCACACACAGCAGCTATAATCTAAAGATATACATTATAGCGCGATACATCTGATTGCATTTTTCCATAGAGACTCGAAGATGTAAAAATATACATTATAGCTGCAGTGTGTGGTCTCCTGACCTATTTCTATGGAAAGATGTAATGAGATGTATCGTGCTATAATGTACATCTTTACATTATAGCTGCTGTGTGTGAAGCCCTTGACAGACGAGGCGCGGAGCCGCCCTCAGTACATTCCCTAGCTTTTGAGGTGAAAAGTTGTGTGTTGCACTCGGCATCAAAGTTTTTCTGGGTCTCGTACCTTTGAAAACTTCGCTACGCTCAGGATTCTATATTGGAACCGCTCGCTCAGTTCAGCCAAAAATCAACTTTGCAGCCTTGCATAACAAATAACTACATATTGTTAGGAACCTTTCATTATAGTAAAGCAGTTGTACATTTAAAACCGTACCTGTGTGAATTTTCCCTTACTCTTCTCAAAGTCGGCGTGGTACTTGACATTGCTCTGTATTTTCGTATTCTCGGCTATTCGTTTGAGTTCGGGCGTCTCCGCCATCGTCGTGTGCTTCGCTTTCGGGACATGTCTGGAAATATTGAGAGGTCGATTTAAATTCGATGAAAATGTAAGAAATATAGCTCCAACAATGCAAATCTCGCGAGATCCCGCGAGTTTGTGAATAACAATACAGCGAGATATCGCCAATTCGAGATCTCGCGAGATTGGCAGTTTCGTGTTTTTTTTTTTGCAAATAATGCCAATACTTGAATACTAAAAATTATAAGTAGATATCGTAAAATGACCATTTTTTTTTACGAATTTTTATAATTATTTTCACGAATTTTCTAACTCCACCAAATAATTATAAATAGGCAATACGACACGAGTCACGACCGGAGAGAGCTCAGGCGGTCTACCACGACGCGCGACGTCTTAAAACGAGAGTAATTCCACTGTGGGAATGAGATGGCGCTAGAGTGGACTTGTATAGCTCTGTCCTTTTCTCACACTGGAATTACTCTCGCTTTAAGACGTTATGAGAGAAGACATGACACTAGCGCTTCGTCAAAAGGACTTCAATCGTGGCGCGGACTTTATATTAGTTTTTACTTTTCATATCAATCGAAAAAAAAACAATTGTTTCGAAAATTTCGCTCATCTTTTTTCTTCTAATTAAAACGCATCAATGGCACATAATTGACAAGTCACAGTAATTACAAAACTATTCGCTGTCAAGCGTAAAATTCGCGTCGTTGGCAAAAAGTCAAGTTTCCGCAATCTATGCAGTAAAAGTGTGAATAATTTGTGACGAACCACTTTCATTTGATGTTACAAAGTCACGCATTGATGTTATAGATAGATTGACAGTTTATTGATAAAGTAAAATGATGATTGAATTAAATCTATAGCAATATTATAAAGATGATGAGTTTCTTTAGTTGTTAGCGCTGATCCCAGGAACTACTGGTTCGAAATCTCTGAAATGGCTGGGCCGATTTTGACGGGACTTCTATTGGCTGATAGCTGATGTAATAAGGAGTAACTGATGGTATTTTTTTTAAATCCTTTTTTAAAAGAAAAAATACATTGTTGAGTATGAGTACTGACCTCTACGCGAACGAAGTCGCGGGCACAGCTAGTAAAAAAAACGCTGGCAAAAAAAGTAAATAGAATAAAAAAAAAAATCACTGACTTTAGAAGTCGTTTTCATATTTTCGCGCATAGCGCACCTAATTGTATGACTAAGAAGACACCATTTTCTTTGTCTCATTCAGCATGAATAGTATGCTAATAACCAACTGATTACCGTATACTAATTAATACGCGTGATGTTTTTTAATACGTAATTCGCACGCAACTTGAGTAAGGTAAAGGACATTGATGTGGTAATTAATTATGAACTTTAATGTACAATAAAGTAAATTGCATTATTTTTAATTACTAGTTATGACGTCAATATTCGCGGGAGCGTCTGTAAAGGTAACCGTGACCCTGAAACGCAATGGGCAACTAAAAGGAGCAGGGTGGATTTTTGGTCAGGAAATCTGATCTGATCCACCTATTGCCGTCGTGAGGACACGGCGGTGCTCTGCCCAAGCGGGGGCAGTCCTGCACCGTATGCTCCCCCGTGTCCTCGGTGACACCCAGACGTTTCCTCCTTCCTCATCAGACACAAATACCTCCCGATACATCCGTGTCCTGTGAGGACCTGCGTCAGGCGGAAGGTCAGGACGCCCGCCGTGACGCCAATCCAGCCCTCAAAGAGGGGTCTTACCGCCGCGATTGCGGCGTGCCCAGGATAAAGGGGACCATAGGTTTGGATTGCTTAGGCCATCAAATAGTCATAATCCGGCAATGCATATTATTTTTAATATAACCCAAATATACATATTACTATTGGAAACACAATAAAAGAAAAACTACGTAGGGAAACGTTTAAAATGTAAGCTAGGCGAAGGATATTTGTAAATAATGGACATTTCCTTTGATTTACAACACAAAATTACACACATTGCTATATTTGATCCTTATCGCTATCGATAACAGTAATGTGGCATTGATGTAGTACGTTCTATAATCTTATCAGCAACTATGGTATTTGATTTTTATTCACGGCTAAGGCTTAAACCCACGTCATCATCAGCCTATAATGTTCCCACTGCTGGGACACAGGTCTAGGAGAGGGAGTGGGCCATAATCCACCGAGAAGGCCCGGCACTGCATTCAACGATTTTTGAAAATTCTTTTCTCCCACACCCGGGAATCGAACCGGCTTAAATCTGAAAATAAGCTTTAACTTGAATCATTGAATTTGTAACTTCAGATTTCCTGTTTTGACGATCGATGTAATAAAAGTACAGGGTATAATTTTTTAGGGTTCCGTAGTCAACAAGGAACCCTTATAGTTTCGCCATGTCCGTCCGTCCGTCCGTCCGTCCGTCCGTCTGTCCGCAGTTTAGCTCAGAGACGCACAGTACTAGAGAGCTGTAATTTGGTGTAAATATACGGATTTGTTGTGCCGAAAAAGTGGTAAAATAAAATCTTGTAAAATATTTTTTTAGGGTACCTCCAGTACTTACACGTAAAGTGAGGATTTTTTTTTCTCGCGTAACCCTTTGTGTGGGGTATCATTAAATAGGCCTTTAAAAAATAATGATAGTTTCCATTAACAATTTTTTGATAAAAAAATTCGTTTGTGAAATATTAAGCTTTAAAGTGCTAAATTTTGCTCGATTCGAGTGTCCCCCCCCTCTACCAGCTAAACGGTTATGTTTGGGGGTGTGAAAAAATTCACAATAGTAGTACATATAACGAAGTTTAAAAGAAAATTATCATGACTAAGTAGGCTTGACAACTTTACGAGTAATAGTCGACCAACTTATAAAATGTACTTGATATCATATTTTCTTAAACAAAATGTATCGGAGACAACTGCAAATGTAAGTTTGTCAACTTTATTTTTACAGCTTTTATAGGTATGTTTTTTGATGTGCATCTGGACTGAGAGCCCGTTTTTTTTTTATTGTTGGATCAACTTGAAACTTACAGGGGTTTTACTTAAAAATAGTAAAAATTCAATGCCGCAAAGCATAAATTTCTTAAACGTGAAACAAAGCTGTTATGGGCAAATATCTATGGCCCTCAGTTCAGACGCTCGCTAAAAACGGCTTAACATAAATCACAGAAAGTACTACCTCTGTGATAATGATTTTTATTTTATATTTTAATAAAGAATTTCTTAAGGATTTTAAGAAATTTTCAAATTCCTAGAATATGGCATTACTGATTTATAGCAGTTTTACTTAGGGCTCTCAGTCCAGACGTTTATGAACTGAGAGCCCCACTGAAACATAGCTTTAAATGAATAAATACATACATTTGCTTCTTTTACCATAAAGTTAAACACCCCAATGAATTTCTTAAAAAGAAATAACGACATAGGAAGTAACTGTTGAAAGGTAAATTACAATTGAATTTTCGGATAACGTCTGAACTGAGAGCCCTTATATTTTCGGTTTTAACGGCTATTTGCGGGCTCCGAGTTTGAAATAAATTAGCTGAAAAGTTTTAAGAAATTTTTAAGTAAAACTTAACATACGGCTTTTTCTTGTAAATGCTATACTTACCGAGAAAAACCATTTTTTAATTTTTCAATCGAACAATTTTTGTAAGGTAACCATGATTCAAAAATCTCAAACGTCAGTTAGTTTCAAAGATGGCAGCACATGTGGGGTTGCGTTTGGAAATTTAATCTTCATAAAATTATGTGTGACGTCTTAGTGCTCGCCCGCGGCGATGATGCAGCGCGGCGCCCGCCGTGCTACGTCGCGCTGCGTTGCGAAAGGTGTATCTTTTGTTTTTTATTATAGAGTTACATTTTTAATAACTCTATTGAAATGTGCGCGCAGCGTCACGTCTCGGTCTGAGCTGACCCTAAGGCGGTGGCGGCGGCGGGCGCGATAATATTGAATGTATGAAATCGCCGCTCGTGGCCACACTGAAGTGACTAAGGCGGGCCTAGCTCGATGGCTACAAGCGATTTTGCAAGCCTAGGTGTTGCTCGGGCACGCCGCAATTGCAGCGGTAAGACCCCTCTTTGAGGAGTGGCTGGAGAGAAGTCATGGCGTCCTGACCTAACGCTAGACGCAGGTCCTCACCGGACACGGAAGTTTCGGGAGGTACCTGTGTCTGATGCGAAAGGAGGAGACGCCTGGGTGTCACCACTGCGAAGATCGCCCGGAGAACACGGTGGAGCATACGGTGCAAGACTGCCCAGCTTGGGTGGGGCACCGACGTGTCCTCACGGCTGCGATAGGCGGAGACCTCTCGCGCCCAGCATTAGTCGCGGCCATGCTGCGGGGCGAGACGGAGTGGGACGCGGTCTGCTCCTTCTGCGAGGCAGTAATGCTCGTGAAGGAGGAGGCGGGCCGCGAGCGAGAGAGGACAGCGTCCTCCCTCCGCCCCAGCCGCAGTGGTAGACGCCCACGGCGACGGACGTCGCTTGATGATCTCCGGCCACCGTAGGCGCGGGCATGCGGGCAGCGAGTAAAGGGCAACTCGCTGCCCGACCAAGGACCATGCCCGGGTCGACGGCGCGTTGTGTCCCACGCGCGCCTCAAAGAGCGTCAGCATAATGACGGGGCCCCCCTCTCAGAGGGCCAAACCCTGCCGGGGTCGCGGGATTATTCCCTTACCGTGACCCCGGAACATAACAGGCTATGAAGGACACCGTGGATTTTAGTCAGTAGAAGTCTGACAGTCCCTCCCGCCCTGCCCGGGGTTGGAGGACTCATTTGAGGATTTTACCACGCTAAAAAAAAAAAAAAAGGGTACTTTCCCTCCAGGTGGCATTACAAAATTCCACCCTGTAGATATATATGACATACATATTATATTACTCCGGTCCGAAATAAATAATTGATAATAATAAAAGCCTGCCGGAGTCTCGGGACTGTCTTATCAGGTAACCGTGGACCCGGAACGTAAAGGGATATTGAAGGACACCGTGGATTTTTGACAGTACAAGTCTGAAACAGACTTTTGAGATTTTTAAATCATGGTTACCCTACAAAACTTGTTCGCAAGAAAATGTAGAAAATGGTTTTTCTCGTAAAGTACAGCATTTTGAAGAAAAAACCGTATGTTAAGTTTTACTTAAAAATTTCTTAAAACTTTTCAGCTAATTAATTTCAAACTCGGAGCCCGCAAATAGCCGATAAAACCGAAAATATAAGGGCTCTCAGTTCAGACGTTAACCGAAAATTCAATTGTAATTTACCTTTCAACAGTTACTTCCTATGTCGTTATTTCTTTTTAAGAAATTCATTGGGGTGTTTAACTTTATGGTAAAAGAAGCAAATGTATGTATTTCTTCATTTAAAGCTATGTTTCAGTGGGGCTCTCAGTTCATAAACGTCTGGACTGAGAGCCCTAAGTAAAACTGCTATAAATCAGTAATGCCATATTCTAGGAATTTGAAAATTTCTTAAAATCTTTAAGAAATTCTTTATTAAAATATAAAATAAAAATTATTATCACAGAGGTAGTACTTTCTGAGATTTATATTAAGCCGTTTTTAGCGAGCGTCTGAACTGAGGGCCATAGATATTTGCCCATAACAGCTTTGTTTCACGTTTAAGAAATTTATGCTTTGCGGCATTGAATTTTTACTATTTTTAAGTAAAACCCCTGTAAGTTTCAAGTTGATCCAACAATATAAAAAAAACGGGCTCTCAGTCCAGATGCACATTGTTTTTTGGGGATAGGTAGGTTTTATCGTCAACTATTTTTAACTAAATTCAAAAAAAGGAGGAGGTTCTAAATTCGTTGTAATCTTTTTTCTTATGTATTTTCCCCGATTTCTCAAAGACTCCTGGACCGATTTTAAAAATTCTTCTTTTTAAAATTAAATTCAGCGAATCAGTTTAGTTAGTTCGCATAAGTATTTTGATGGGCAACTACGGAACCCTACACTGTGCGTGGCCCGACACGCACTTGGCCGGTTTTTTCAGATTTTAGCTGTGATTTTAGCCAGTTTTATTCCCGGGTGTGGGAGAAAAGAATTTTCGAAAATCTTTGAATGCAGTTTGCTTTCTATTCAAAAACAAAGAAATGTTTCCCTTGAGTAAAATTTTCTATCTGCAGTATTATTAAGAGTACTTTCCCTCCAGGTGGCATAGCAAAATTCCACCCTGTATAGTATCTTTACCAAGACATAAATTAATATTACCTGTTAATTAATAGTTATGGGAATCAGGTCAAGGTCTGTTCAAGTTAACTACAGTTATATCCCACCCATTGATGACAAACTGACGTAATAATTACTAATAAATGCAGAATTGCAGACCGCATGACGGACTAGGGATGTGAATGAATATCGATGATGGATTTCTATTTATTTCTACGAAGTTATGATGCAAAAATAAAACATCAAAAAATTTATTAAATGAAAAAAAAGAAACACTTTTTTTGCTTGTTTTTAAAGTCAGTTAATTTTAGTTATCACAAATCATTGACGAAAAAAGGCTGCCCAACTTAAATGGGACTGGGCAGGACATGTCTGCCGCATGCCGAGCGAGATGTGGGCACGCCAAGCTCATGATTGGTGCCTTGAAACAGCGACGCGAGGCCACGGTAGACCGCGAAGGAGATAGCAGGACGAGCTGGATGTCTTCCTTGAGAATTGGAAAGAAGTGGCGCAAAGTCGCGAACGTTGGAAGGTATGGAGGGAGACCTTTGCCCAGCAGTGGGACAGTTCAGGTTGATATAATAATTATGTTTTACCATTTTTTGGTTCAAATAATCAATTTAAATTTTTTATAATATACATAAAACGATTATTTTAACATTATATTGGTCAATACAATGTCTGGATTTTAAAAGAGACAGTGACCTCTGAGTTTGTTTCGGCTGTTTCTTCTCAGAGTAGTCAGGTACGAAACACTGACCTCATCTAGTTTGTGAAAAGACGTGTAAAATTGTTTAAAATAACCTACTTGCAAAAATAAATATCATTTCGTTTTAACATCGATAATACTGCTTCGACACAGTCCCTACTCAGTGACCATAGCGGGACAAAATATGCGTCTTGTTGCATAATTAGCTAGCAAGTTGTTGACCAGTCAGTCAGTCAGTCATTTACATTTAAATCAGTCCGTTTTGACGTAACACACGTAACAAACATGTTTGTCTGTTCGTTATGCGGCATTACGTCACTTGACAATATTCAGGGACTTAACTCATGGCGCGATGCGACGCAATGAGATGCGATTCGAAAGAATTCCAACTACAAGTGAAAATCAAACTTGTCACTAAGAAATAAAGATTCAATTCGATTGAGTTAACAATGTTTTGTTATTCATCTACCCACAGATAATTAGACAATGACTATAACTCAGTGCAAACTAAAAAGAGTCAACGAAGCGCCGCTTTGCGGTGCTTCTATTTCTGTTTGCTGGGTTTTAAGGAATCTAACCAAACCGAACTTAGGGGTGTCCCCACAGGCACGCCGCAATCGCGGCGGTAAGACCCCTCTTTGAGGAGTGGCTGGGTAGTCTTCACGGTGTCTTGAATTACCGCTTGCGGCAGGTCCTCACCGGACACGGACGTTTCGGGAGGTTTCTGATGAGAAAGGAGTGCGCAGTAATAGGCAACTCGCTGTCCGACCATGCATCATGCCCGGGTCGACGGAACCTTGTGTTCCATGCGGGCCTCAAAGAGCGTCAGCATGATGACGGGGCCCCCTCTAGAGGACTAAAACCCGGAACATAAAGGGCTATTGATTTTGAAGGACACCGTGGATTTTAGTCAGTACGAGTCTAACAGTTAGGGGGGTGGGAGGACCCATTTGATGATTTTACCACGACAAAAAAAAGGGGAGTCCCGAGCAACTTACGAAAGCAGGTCTTTTTGCAAAAGCCCTTTTTTCCGTTCGTGGCGTGGCCAGAAATATATACCTTTCCATCCATCATTCCAACTGGACGCAATTGGAAAGTTCACCCTGTATGAGTAAGTATAAAGAACCATGCTTCACTGACATCAATGCTGCATTTTAAAATTCCTTTAGTTTAGCCTCTCTAGAGAGGATTAAAGGATTACTTAATAACCTGAGGCAACCTTATCCACTTTGAAGAAGTAAACGCGATTAAAATTACGAGCACATTGTGGAAGATGACATTGAATTACTTACATGACATTAGTTTCCTCAAGGTGAAATTTAATATCTACAGCTATGCAGTGTTACAATAGTATTATTTAGTAAATTAAGTATACAAGTATGACTATAATGCCATGGAAGCTGGGTAGGCCTTTGGTGTGGGATGCAACATGTGTCGACACCCTTGCGCCATCCCATCTTCCTAGTTCAGCGTGTTGTGCTGGCGCTGCTGCTGCAGGTGCTGAAAACTCCAAGCGGCGCAAATACACTAGCTTAGCTAGTAGTTATGTGTTTGAGCCGTTTGGGGTTGAAACTCTGGGGCCATGGGGTCCGAGTGCCCACAACGCTTTTAAGGATATCGCCAGGCGTTTAGTCGACTCTTCAGGCGACCAGAGGGCTGGCCTATTCCTAGGCCAACGAATCAGCATTTCCATACAACGTGGCAATGCTGCCAGCGTTCTGGGCACTGTTCCCGTTGACAGCGATGTGGACGTATTCTTTGACGCCCTTTGAATGTTTTTTTTTTCTTTTATCTATTTTTTTTTGTACATATTACTAGTAAGTTTTTATTTATAGTTTGTACATAATTTTAGTCTAGTAAAAACTAAATAAAAAGAGATTAAAGTTAAAAAAAAAAGTGTACAAGTTAACAAATTAATAAAAGTGTCTGACAAAAAAAAAATAGTGACTATAATGGGGGCTTTTTATTTTTTAGTGTGGTTTCATAAAACCACACAATCCCCTTTTTTTCATTTCATTTTTTAATCGGGAGTGCTGGGCCCTTGGTCATGGTGGGCCCCTAGGCCAGTGCCTAGGGGCCCACCATGACCAAGGGCCCAGCTTTACTCTACTTTAGGCCAGTGCCTAAAGTGCCTTATGGATTGACACTGGGAGCAACGAAAGTAACTATTCTGGGAACGCTATAAAGAAAAGCCACAAACCTCAGATTCAGACCATCATTATTCATTAATATCCGCTCACTTCTTCAAAATATTTACTCTAGTTTCACTGAATACTTCTCAAAACGCATTTTAACCATTTCAGTCGAATGATTCACGCATTACGCGGTGTAGCGTAACAACTATGTTGTGTGTGAGTAAGCTTAATTGCAATGAGTAACGACACATAAATATACACCGGTTATGCCGTCGAACACTTAATTGAAATCGCCGGATTGTCTAGGAATTTTAAGAGGAAAACGTGGTGTAGGATTTAGTTATGAGATCTGTTTTCCTGATTTACAAATAGACTGCTCGTATAGCATGAACTCAAAGCAATAATTTCAATTGCCGATTTCGCCGCGACATCCACGCGATTCTCGCTGTCATCTTGTCGATACGCATCTTTTAATACCTGGCCCTATAGCCAAACGGCAAGCAACAATCGCTAACGTTCAGCAGTCGCTAATACATTTTCAACTTTATACCCCATCGCATAAAATTGAAAATCTAGTAAAGACTGCTGAGCGATAGCGAACGAAACAAACCAAAACGATCTGTAATCTTTGATAGATTTTCAACTTCATGGCAATGGGGTATATGTATAAAGACTGATGAACGTTAACGATTGTCGCTTGCCGTTTGGCTACAGGCTCATATTCGTTTACTTAGCTTTAGAACTGACGACACTAGAGCAGAACTTCACTATCCCTGAAAATCAAAATCCCTACTACACGACCGAAAAAACATTTCCAATATTAACTGTGGTGACACCCAGGCGATTCATTCCGCCCAATCCGACACAGGAACCTCCCAAAGCACACGTGTCCGGTGAAGACCTGTGTCAGGCGGCAGGTGCCATGGCGCCTCTTCAGCTACTCCTCAAAGATGGGTCTTCCCGCCACGATTGCGGCGTGCCCGAACTTCGGTTGCGATAATCGTACCCTCCATACCATTGTGCCTTAGATGGTATCAAATACACGTATTTCCTTTCTTTATCATCATCATCAGCCGGAAGACGTCCACGGCTGAACATAGGCTTCCCCCGGCCAGTGCCAACCCACCCAGTCCTGGGCAGGGCAGTCCGCTTCCATCCGCTGCCAGCCACATCTCATTTTTTACATCTCTTTCCTTTCTTTAAAACGACATTTATTTTTGGAAGTAGGTTATTATAAACACTTACACACGTAGTCTTTTTACAAACTAGATGAGGCCGGTATTTCGTACCTGACTTCTCTGAGAAGAAACAGCCGAAACAAACCCTGAGTTCACAGTCTCTTTTAAGGGGGATGCTCAAGCCAGCCCGCGAAATTCAAATTTTTTTCCGTTTTTTGCAATTTGCAGGCCAGTGACATGTTGAAACTTTATAAATATTTGTGTTGCGCAAATAACAAGTATAATTTTAAATATAAAAAATATCAAAAAACTCGCTCCATCAGCTCTCACATAGAAAAGGTGCATCATGTTAAAATCTCCGAAATCTAACTACGATGCACCTTTTCTATGTGAGAGCTGATGGAGCGAATTTTTTGACAATTTTTATATTTAAAATTATACTTGTTATTTGCGCAACACAAATATTTATAAAGTTACAACATGTCACTGGCCTGCAAATTGCAAAAAACGTAAAAAAATTTGAATTTCGCGGGCTACATCGAAGCAATCACCTTAAAGTCCAGACATTATATTGGTAGTCATACGGACCATATAGGTTAATGTCTGATATGGTCTCAATACTCAATACGTTTATTGCATGCCACAATGTGAACTTAGGTGGTATGTAACAATAGTTTTGGAGCATTGTGGGCCCTGTCTTTTGAAAAAAGAACCACACAGATTTTAGTGGACCTATCCAGTCAGTGCAAGCATTGGCAGTTAATATTCAGCCTAGTCTTTGGGTAAAAGTATACACACAACATTTCCGTTCATGTAAAGAATTTACGTTGTTTTTCAGACAATAAACAGACATTTTTGTGACGTTATTCAGTGATTCATTGATTCAGGTTGTAACCAGTCGTGTTGATCATACGTAGGCGAACTTCACGAGCCAATGTGCGACTCATCTGTAAATTATTTTAGTACCTAGCATTCTATCAGTATCACTGCGGAGCCTCAGAACAAACGATGGCCCACCTCCTCACTTGTGCTTTGAGCAATTCCACCTGCACTCTAAGAGACCTGTCCGCGGGCACGCCGCAATTGCGGCGGTAAGACCCCTCTTTGAGGAGTGGCTGGAGAGAAGTCATGGCGTCCTGACCTACCGCTTGACGCAGGTCCTCACCGGACACGGAAGTTTCGGGAGGTACCTGTGTCTGATGCGAAAGGAGGAGACGCCTGGGTGCCACCACTGCGAAGATCGCCCGGAGGACACGGTGGAGCATACGGTGCAAGACTGCCCAGCTTGGGCGGAGCACCGACGTGTCCTCACGGCTGCGATAGGCGGAGACCTCTCGCGCCCGGCATTGGTTGCGGCCATGCTGCGGGGCGAGACGGAGTGGGAAGCGGTCAGCTCCTTCTGCGAGGCAGTAATGCTCGTCAAGGAGGAGGCAGGCCGCGAGCGAGAGAGGACAGCGTCCTCCCTCCGCCCCAGCCGCAGTGGTAGGCGCCCACGGCGACGGACGTCGCAAGATGATCTCCGGCCACCGTAGGCGCGGGCATGCGGGCAGCGAGTAAAGGGCAACTCGCTGCCCGACCAAGGACCATGCCCGGGTCGACGGCGCGTTGTGTCCCACGCGCGCCTCAAAGAGCGTCAGCATAATGACGGGGCCCCCCTCTCAGAGGGCCAAAGCCTGCCGGGGTCGCGGGATTATTCCCTAACCGTAACCCCGGAACGTAACAGGCTATGAAGGACACCGTGGATTTTAGTCAGTAGAAGTCTGACAGTCCCTCCCGCCCTGCCCGGGGTTGGAGGACTCATTTGATGATTTTACCACGCTAAAAAAAAAAAAAAAAAAAAAAAGAGACCTGTCCGAGGCCACCACCAAAGCCGTAAATGTGGCAGAGTTTTGGTCGAAGCTCATTTGAGTTTTCAGTGATTCTATAGCCATAAATATTACAGATCGTGCTTATGGGATGTCCATCCTACGGGTTGATGAAGAAGAGACTGTCAGATTCTTACAGAAATACTTAGTTTTTGTTTGGCAAGGCTGTTAAGTTGTTTTTTGGCGCGAGTACTTGAATCGAGCAAGGGAAGGATTATGGGATTGAACCGCAAATATATCCAGAATACTGAGCGTAGCGTAGCGTTCTCGGAGACACGAGTTTCCGAGAATCGCCCTAAATTGGATTTGTTTTGAGGTAGGATAGAATAACCTCAATACCACGCCCTGTAGCCATAAATTAACCATTTCGTGAACACTTCGCAATTCGGTTAAAGCTATTAAAAACGTGTTCGTCACCTTGACCTTATATCACAGATAACCTCCTCTAGATTCCGCACACAAGGCGACTTATGAGCGACACGTGTTAGTGCATTTGCCATTATAAGTTCTTATGCTGTCGACATAGTCTTTTATTTTATTAATTTTAAGAAACTTACACTTGTCTAAAATTTTAAAATGTACAGAAGAAAGCCAATTACAAATTTCCGCTGACAAATTTTTATCAAATATGTATTTCTATGGAAGTTATGTTAAAGTATAAAGTAGATTTGGAGAAAATGTTAGCGGTTATTGTGTCTCGTCGATCAAGAACGAACGTTTAAATGGTTTATGGTAATATTCGTCCAAGTGTTAAAATGTCCACATGTCAGAATACCCCAATGTCATATTTCTATTTGGTTAGAATGAAGTTTTGCAAAAATCAACAAGTGTTATAATGTCCAAAAGTCATATTAATACATGACGGCACGGTTAGCGCAATGGTTGAGCGATCGACTGATGCGCAGCGTGGCGCGAGTTCTATCCCCGAACGGATCAAATATTTGTATGACCTACAAGTAGTTGTTCGGGGTCTGGGTGTTAGTGTATATGTTTTTAGACGCACCCACAACACCGGAGAAATTCAGTGTGGGGCAACTTGAAAAAGCAAGCCATGACGTTTCGCGCATATGGATTGCTTTTTTCGGAATCTATAGAAGGTTATCAGTGCCTTATAAAATTATGTAAACGAAGCGTGCTTCCAATAGGTTGGTCAGCAAACTATTAACATTAGGTAATGGCGCGAATTTACATAATTATTGTTGGATCAAAAGTGAAACTGTAAGGTGACTCTTTTATATTGGAATTTAGGTTTTTTATGTGTTACTGGGGCGTTTGTTTTGGCTATTTTTCTCGACAAGTAATATATTATGTAGATATTTTTTTAATCATGTAGATAGATGAAGATCTAAACTGAATCAGGCCTGATTTTTGCGTCAAGTATGGTATTTTTTTTATCTTAGTCGAAAATCATCAAAATATAAGTTCTCACGCCTAGAGCGGGACGGGAGGGACTGTCCTACTCGTACTGACTAAACCTCCACGGTGTCCTTTAATAATCCTTTACGTTCCGGGGCCTCTGTTACCTGTCCCGCCGCAACCCTGGCAAACTTTGGCCCTCTAAGGAGGCCCCGTCAGAGTAAGGGGTCCGATAGGCAGTCGTTCCATGTAAAATACTGATATTCAGATGCATCTGGTTCGACTGGAAGCCGATCCCAATAAGTTGGGAAAGGACTAGGCTAGATGTTAGTAAAGTTTACAAATAATAAAGAATAAAAATACTTACGCTTCACAGTACGGTAGTTTTCCATATCCTTTGTAGGTGCGCATGTTGAGTGTCATGCCACATTCCTGGCATTTGAAACACCCTTTGTGCCAAACCTGTAATTAAAAGAAAAAATATATAAGTACTCATTATAGAAATAAAACCATTTCCATTCTACAACGTGTAACGTTAATAGCGCAAAACCTCTCGTGGAGTAACTCAGCCCATGTTACTGAACAAAGTTCCAAAACTAAATTCACAAACGATACAAAATGAGAAATTGATCGGGCCCATCAGTGTGAACAATCATTTTTTTGCGAATTTCCAAAAGTCTTACCCCGGCCACTCACATGCGCGCGAAGATTCGTACATTGTACGAATCTTTGCGCGCATGTGGAGGGCCGTCAGACATACATTCGCGAACTTCGCATATTTGCAAATGGGTTCGCATACTCTATGATCAAATTAAAACTAATAACTTTAAACTAAGGACCAAAATTTAACGGTGTATGAATAGGTACTTATACTGATCAGTATTTCCTCACACAAAATATAACAACGACACGACCATTTGCTTCGCAATCGTGTGTGCAACTGGTCACACGAATGTGTAGGAGACTACGCGAAGGTTCGCGCACATAAAACCGACACAGCTTGGAAAAGCACGAATGCCACGAAAACTTCGCGAAGTCATTCGCAAATGTCGTCCTACACATGCGGGTTCACGTATTCGCGCGAATGTGAGTGGCCGGGGTTAGAACAAACATTGTCCAGTAACATGGGCTGAGTTACCCCACGAGAGATTTTGCGCTGTTAACGTTACACGTTGTATATTTTAATTTAAGCTATGGTCAGTTGGTCACAGCGTGGGGCTGCGGGGCTATTGCGTATTTAGGTGTCTGAGTGGTGATCATCAAATAGCTGTCAAAAGGTAAATTTCGTATTGGTTTTTACATTTGCAATGAAACTGATAAATGTAAATGTTCCCTAAAATCAACTATTCTAACTCACGTGAGGCACTCGACTCGTCAACTTAGCCTCATAACAAGTATCAAGACATTCAAGTTCAGTGGATAACCGCTGGTCAGTGACTATCAAGTTAGCAAAATGCCTTGTATCCTTAGCACGAGTTTTCACTCTTTTACTTTACAGCGTCTTTCCAGTATTTACAGCGTTTTTGTATGAAAACATGGAACAGCGACTCTGGTGTGCGAAGAAGGAACTAAATTTTTCCTTGAAAACTGTCAATTTGAAATTGTCAAAGTTCCAGTTTACGTCTCAAATACTGAAAATTCTTGCTAAGGGTACGGCTGGTTACGAAAACGGTACCTATAAATTTTTCTACGATGCCATGTTACGCGTGGTGCAAAACACTTTTTATTTACGTGGTAAAATTCTCAAATGAGTCCTCTCACTGGAGGGACTGTCAGACTAGTACTGTCAAAATCCAGTGGCCCTTTGATAGACCTTTACGTTCCAGGATCACGGTAACCTGACGAGACAGTCTTGCGAACACTAGACTAAACTATGCCATCAAAGTCAGTCAACAGGTGTCAAGTATCAACTTCAACATTATTTGTGAAGCAATTTTCCTCAATTGATATCGTGTGTAATGTACTTGAGTTTACGTGCTAGTTGTTCAATTAAATTATCATAATTGAGGAGCTGGTCAATCACCTCTACGATATGTGTAGTTGGTGGTGGTGGTTGGTTGGTGATGAGCAACAAATTGATCACAGCGCGATGTGGCAGAGATGATGAATCAATGCAGGCAACGCATTCAAGGAGTGAAGTACATCTCAAGTTTAATATTCATTACAAAAAAATTAAAGTTCGTTCAGGGGAGCTCGTGGCTAAATAATTACAGCCACTCAGGCCGACCTTCCTTGTTAAACCACGCTTACCAAGGTTGGTCTGTGGATGGGTGACCATCTGCCACAGCGAGTTTCCTCCATGCCTCGGAAAGCACGTAAAGCCGTTGGTCCCTATCAGTACATCGAATTCCAGCCTACTGTAGTCCACTGCTGGACTTAAGCCACTCCCAGAGAGCGCCACAGCACACGATCTCCAGCTTTTTTGATCCAGCCACAGCGAGCTACCTTCTTCAGGTCATTGGTCCATCTTGCTGGGAGGCGTCCTACCCTGCGTTTACCTACGCGCAGTCTCCATTCGAGAACCTTCCTACTCCACCTTTCGTCGATTCTATGGCAGACATGACCAGCCCACTGCCACTTCAGCTTTTTTTTATCGTGGTTAAATCATCAAATAAGTATTCCCACCAATGGCAGGGCGGGAGGGACTGTCAGACATGTACTGACTAAAATCCACGGTGTCCTTTAATAGCACTTTACGTTTCAGGGTCACGGTACTTCGTTAGTCCCTCAACCCCGGCAGGCTTTAACCCTCTAAAGGGAGGTCCATCGTTGAGCTGACTCTTTCAGGCGCGCGTGGAATCCAACGCGCCGTCGACCCAGGCATGGTCTATGGCTATCCTGCCACTTCAGCTTGCTACAGTTTTCGATATCTATAACTTTGGTCTTATAACACCTCATTTTAAAATTACAACCATGTATTTTTTGTGGAAACAATCACTATGATACGAGTATCAGTCACATCTAAAATATTGAGCCACAGGCCCACAGTCCATCGGGCATTGCACAAGCGCAGTTTTCGCAAACGTTGTCCCACTTCACATCGTATAATACAACAATTAGGTAACAATACACTGTGGTCTGTCGATTAACGCTTGTGGAAGCGACTGAATGTACAAATTGTACAATGGATGTTGCTGATGTGTTTTTTTTTTGGTATTGATTGATTTTAGCGATGGGAAGTGTTTGACCTCCGTAGCTGCATGTGAAGACAATGTGGCAAGGGAAGTACCGATTGTGGAGGTGGATAGGACACGTTTTACGAAAACCGGCAGATTACGTGGGAAACAAATGCCTTGTCATGCCGCCTCCACCTGGGCCAGGGAAACGAGGAAGGCCGAAGAAACGTTGGCTTGACGTCGTAAGGGACGATATGCGTGCTAACGGGCTCACGGCAGGAGATGCACAAGCCCGTGCGAAGTGGAGGAGTCTAGGTAGGAAGGCGGACCCCGGGCACCGAGGTGGAAGCTAAGGAAGCAACCGGGAATAACGCCCTGAGGATGATGATGTGGAGGTGGATAGCATTGCTAGGTCTTTTTCTTGTCGTGGTAAAATCATCAAATGAGTCTTTCCACCCAGGCAACGGGAGCGACTGTCAGACTCTTACTGACTAAAATTCACGTTGTCTATCAATAGCCTGTTTTGTTGCAGCTTCACAGTTATCTGATAAGACAGTCCTGTGACACCGGCAGGCTTTGGCCGCTTCAGATAGCTAACAACTCTTTTAGGAGCGCGTGGAACACGAGGCGCCATCGAGCATGGTCCATAATCGAACGACAAGTCACGTATTCCTTGTCGTCCGCATTCCTGAGGGTTGTTAGGTCTTAAAACGGAAAAATCTCGCTCTTTAATCCAAAATTCTGCTAGACTCCACAGATTCAGCCTTTTTTTTATGTGAGATGGGCTTGCTCTTGACCTTAGTCTAAGTCAGGAGTGATTAAGACAAGCTCGACAATGGAGCGAGCTTACCCAGAAGAAGCCTGTTCACTCTTACTTTGAAGAGATTAGGGTTGTATGTGTTCGGAAACACAGACGCATGCAGAGAGTTCCACACCATCGCTGTTCGCATTATAAAAGACGTTTGGAAACTAAGAAAAACATAGAACAACTGTTTTGGACACATCCACTTAGCGTTTTCCTTTTAAAGTGGCATGAATTTTATGAATGGCAAACCATCTGGCGGTTGTGGCACCTTCACGGCGTATAATAAAACAATTAAGTAACAATACACTATGCATTCCGTGTCGGTTAGACCGGACAATGTTAGGTCCTGTTTCGAATACAGTTTCAGAGGACATACAAAGTCATGTTTGTGATATTCATGGAGTTATATAATTGGCTATTTGGCTGAAATAAAAAAATCTAATTAGTCAGAAAGATTAAAGAAAAATATTTGACACGTATTTTTTAGTTTGTTACGTAAACCAAAATTGACGAAAATACTACACTTTAGAAATTAGAAAATGTCAATACGTCACAAGCAAGTAGTTTTTACTTGCTTGTGACGTCACGACCCTCGAATTTTGATGAGTTATATTGGTGGCGCTTTAAGACTTCATGAGCTTACCTTCCTTACCACGAGCTCTTAACGCGATCCAGTTTAGGCTGTGCGAAAGAGACAGAGCTTTACAAGTCGTATAACGTCTTCCATCTCTTTCCCACAACCTAAAAACTCACGCTTTAAGAGTTCATGGTAGGCCACCTAGTCTGGCCAAATTGTGATCCTGGTTTGGCCGTTTTTGCGCCTTCCGCCTGGGCCTCGCACTCTTCTATTTTCGGCACTGCCCATCAGTAAAATGTCTCCTAAAATTCATCATCTGTCTGCCTTTTCCCAACTATATTGGGGTCGGTTTCCAATCGAACCAGATGCAGCTGGATATCTGTATTATACATGGAGCGACTGCCTGTCGGACCTCCACAACCCAGTAACTAGGCAATATGATACCCCATGGCAGGACTGGTTGTCAGACTTTACAGCTTCTGACTAACAGTAACGACTGTCAAAGGTCTACAAATGACAGCCGGGACCAACGGCTTTACGTGCTTTCCGAGGCACGGAGTAAACTCGCTATGACAGATGGTCACCCATCCACAGACCAATCTCGGCAAACGCGGCATAACCCAGAACGACTTTGTGGCTGTAATTATTTAGCCACGGCTCCTCCTAAACTTGCGAAGCCATTTATGACAAAGTATACTACCAAGTTATTTATATACCATGACTCATATCACGCTCCATTTTATTCTGCCCGTGGTATTATGTTGTTAGCTATTGTCTGCTGTCGTATAATCTGGGTCAGGATAAAAATATATGGTTTATCTTAGGTTTTGTGTGCTTTGTCGTGACCAAGTGGATGTCTTAATTTGGCTCTGATCAGGTCTGTTAATAAAGTCTAGTTTTTGGCTAAGTTGTAAGTGAACACCGTTATTTTTGCATAGGTACCGTAAAAGATAATCAATCGCTAATTTCCTGACGGACAGACCGACGACAGTTGAATCTTAGTTATAGGCTCCCGTTTTACTCTTTGGGGACGGAACTCTTTTGCGAATTAATTTCGCATTAAATTTGCATATCGATAAGTTTTCTTTGGTCGTCAAAAAGAGATAAATCCGTACGAAAATTAGGGACACAGATAAACGGGCGCTATCAGGAAGCTGGTCATCTCCTATTAATTTTATTGATCATATTGTTTCTGATTTGTTTTTTTTTTTTGTAATTTTCAGTTTGACGACTTTTAATTTGCTACATCGTTCTCACATAATGTATTTACGTATACTAGGTCAAAATGAAAGATGTAACAAAGGTTTTGTAATAATTTTGTGGGATCTAAAGAGTGATTATGGAGTTTCTTGCCCGATCTTTTTCATATAGATATACTCCTCGGAATGGGCATCTACGGTACTTTGACAGATATTACATCTTGTGACTGGCACCTTAATTTTGTAGTATGTACTTAATTTAATTTTTTATGTCAATCAATTCAAAAGAGCCTGTAACTGGTCTACTTGAAATAAATGATTTTATTTGACACGAAAACACGTGGAGTTGCGAACACCAGCCCGATATGCATTACAATGCAATTAAGTCACGTAAGAATGTGACCGTGATCGCTAATTTAAAAGATAAGATCAGTAATTATGTGATAATTATCCTCTTTTTATCTAGACTTTAGATAAAGAGGATAATTATCTCATTAGGTCGTATTCTAGATTCTAGAGTACGACCATTAGCTATCACGGCTATTGCTGCATGCATATTAGCATGGTTATTAATCGGGGATGATTTCCAAACAATAGAAATGAAAAATAGATATTTCCTCTCCTAATTGCGTCAGACTTCCCGAATCATGAAAATTGCAGAGTCTATCTTCGCAACAAGAAATTCTTTGGATGAACTAGTAAATATTTATAGTAAGCAAAGAGATCTAAAAGAACCTATAGAGCGGGCATTGGGAAAATTGTCATACAAAATTGTTGATGCCGTGCGTCAGTAGCACTATCTAGCGTTGCATAGCAACGCGACTACTAGACTGAGCGACTTATTACCTATTGGTAAAAAGTTTTAGATCACAACTTTCTTCGTGATGACGTCTATTGCCCGTATATAGTTTAATGTCTTTGATAGTAAGACTCAAATTTTTCATCCCGTTTATTTGAGCCGAAGTTTTCGACGTATCATTGAAATCGCAGTATTTGCTCTCCAAAGTTGCGTCAGAATACCAAATCTCCAAAACCGCTTCTCTATCAACACCACACTTCTGTAAACTAATTCTAAAGCAGGCAGTTAAATTAATAATAGCCCTGAAAATAAATGGAGCGCTTATTATGACTCAGACCTCGCAAATAACTCCTAATGTAAACATTGGTGTTTCCGTTCCAACCAAGATTATGGATATTTTGGCATCGTTATGCAATGCTATGGAGTTATGTGAGACGAATATTAAGTTGGAGTTTTGAATTCTTTTATGTTACTTGCTGTACAGTGATTTCCGGCTATTGATGGTAGTTGATATTTTTGGCAAGTTATCAGTTGAATAAATTGTTTGATTTGATGGTAGGTAAGCCAAAAGGCGTTGTTCATAGGATCGCTGTTAGTTATTGGCCTTGTTTGGGCTCCTACTTGAAACTATATATATTTTAATGAATAAAGAAATACGCCTGGATAGGTTCGAATTCAAAAGTCGTTAGTCAGGGCGGCAGTTTAACATGTCATTAAGAAAGTTCTGACTAAGGCTCTTGATAGCTACAATTTTTGATAAGACTAGCGAAACGAAGTATTCTGAAATTAGACATGCTGTACCAATTTCTAATAAATTGGGATAAGGAGAACGACGAAACGGTGTGGATGTGGATCTGAAAGGTTGTTTCGGAAAAATCGCTTTTAGCGATAAGACCACCCATTATGTCACCCTATGTATAAGGTACTCTGTACCAATTATTTCTATGGTGTGCATAATAAAGTGTATTCTATTCTATCTGTCACGCAACTTGCAAATTATGCTCCACCTCCTGCCATCTGGCCCAAAAAATTGCCACATATAGCGTCTTTTCTTAGTGCAAAACGGTGTTAGTGGCCATAGATAAGTAATGATATTAAAAATGCTAATTTTGAGTCAGCATTAACCTTCTACTGGTGACGTCAGATTGAGTAACAGTATTGGTGACGTACCGTCATTTTGACGTACTTCTGCAAAGTCGAATTTCAGGACAACTAAGTGCATGGAGATGAAACAAATGGCTTTATTTACAAGTAGATATCTTACTTTCATAAATTAAACACTTTTTATATATTATTACAATAGAAAATTTTACGTATATTATTAACACAAACTTAGTATTAATATTTACGTTGCACTTTTGTAGATATTGAAATCAATGAAGATTAAATTAAATAAATAAATCAAAATGAAGTCCAACGATCAGTTCTTATTGATACTTTAATAAGTAACGAAAAAAAATGATTTAACATACTACTACAGTGAAAAAAAAAAGATAAATTTTGGTGAGGAGTGGGTTTTATTTTAGGTAATAAAGGCAGGATTATTGCACTACTTGTATAGATGTGATGTTCTTTTTTTATTTTTTGCGGCACTTATTGAGCAACAAAACCCTATCATTTTTCAAATTACTAAAAAACTCATCCTCGGAGTCCGTGTCAGGTTCTGGACTTTCTGGTCACTTTTCGTGTTACGATCAGATTCCACTCAGTGATTCTGTTCAAACTCATTACTGCTATTTTGTTTTAAAATCTCAGTGTTAATAATCGTAATCTTCGTCATTTGGATTAATTTTCAGTGAAAAATTGCAACTTGATAATAGTATAAATTACGGACACTATTGGTGACGTGACGTCAAATTGACGTCGGGTATCCTATATCTCATCATCTGTGCGTTTGCAATGACCAATTTTTGTTAAATCGGACGCCAAACTGAGCTAAATGCAGCTACTGAGAAGTGCAGGTGAGGGGAAACAGTTGTTCGACACATATTCAGTGGTTTTAGTTAATAGGTGTCAAATTGACGGCACGTCACCAATAGAAGGTTAACTATCATGACATGGGGGTTACCTCATACATTCCTTCATACTGTGAATCATGACCATGATGGTGATGTATTCATGGGTGTAACTCAGGTAGGTATTTTTAATTAATAGTATTAAAATCATCTCTCGAGAATTAAACTATTGGCCCCTGCTGTAATTTGTAGATGTGCGATAGTCGAGGGTCGAAGACTCGAAGCTTGCCAATTGGGTATTTGACTGAAGACCTAGTTACCTGTCTCACCAAATAATCTCCCTTTATCTAACACGTCGATAACCTTTTTATTTGGTTCTAACATGCACCCCCAGATCAAAGATTCGATCGAATTATATTCCATAATGTTTTCTTTGTTTTTGAGAACAACTTTTACAATGTTTAAAGACACGAGACGACATATTTTGGCAAACAACAACAACGACGCGCAGCTTGGTACTGTCGCGACTTTGTATTCGATTTTGTATTGACTTTGGTGGAAACACTCGCGTGTTCTGAGCGTTCTATCTGCCTATTTCTTTGATCTGATCATGCACTAAACTGATTCTAGTGATGGAGTAATAACAAAAATAGGATGAGAACAGATTTCTTTGCCCCAGTTAACATGCCCTACATTTGGGACTAACTTTCCATTTCCTCTTGGGATCGTGTTACTTTTAATTATGACTCTTAGCGAGGAAGTGCCGACTGCGTGTTAGTGTGGAGCTTGAACTATATTTACAACTAGCTGTTGCCAGCGGCTTCACCCGCTACAACTCCAAAATTATCCCACGGGAACATAAAATCGGGATAATAACTATCCTATGTGTTAATCCAGGTTATACACATAGATGTGTACCAAATTTTATCCAAATCCGTTCAGTGGTTTTTGCGTGAAAGAGTAACAAACATACTTACTACATACACATACATACATCCTCACAAACTTTCGCATTTATAATATTAGTAAGATTCTACAGAAATAAATTACGGATATTTAAATCAAATAGCGGAAATAATAAGTTTGTTTACAAACACAAGCCCTTGTGCGTTCACCGTGCGTATTCCGTCGACGCGCGTTTCTAAAACGCGCTGCACCGGCGGGCTTAAAAAACGCAGTGTGCATAGGCACTTAAGGCGTACAGCGAATATTGAACGTCGTCATAAATCGACAGTAACTTTGGTCTCTGACTGCATAAAGATAAAGAGGCTACTTAGACAACAATAGCAACTGTAATAGCTAGTTAACCAACGGTCAAGTACAGTAAATTGACCCATTTACCTCGGTTGGACGTACAAATTGCGCAGGATGATCGCTCTTGGAAACCGCTTGCTTGAAATGCGGGTACTTAGGATTTGATGACGTCAGGTTGGAGGGACTGACAGAAAAAAATATTAGACTGGCAGTAAGAATTAAAAAAAAATTAGGCACGAAGTTTTTCGTTTTTTATGTAAACCAAAATTGACGAAGATTCGACACTTGATAAAGCAATACTTCACAATTTTAATTTTTTACTTGCATCTCCTCGTCGTTCGGCGAGGGGAGGCCTATGCTCAGCAGAGGACGTTTTCCGGCTGATGATGATGATGATCTCCTCCCAACGTGGGCAAGGCGAGAGGGACTGTCAGACTCGTACTGACTAAAATCCTCGGTGTCCTTCAATAACTCTACGTTCCAGGGTCACGGTAATTTGATAAGTCCCGCGACCGAGCCCTCCCTCACACTCGATAAATTTTGATGCGTTCTAATATATCTTTCTAAATATGGATTGACTTGAAAAAGAAAAATTACGTGTCCATTATTTTTTTAAACTCTAGCTGACTCGTTAATTTTACAATTTACCAGCTTTTGCCAGCGGCTTCACCCGCTACAACTCGCTAATTATCCCACGGGAACATAAAATCGGGATAAAAACTATCCTGTGTTTTTTAATCCAGGGTATAAACTATCTGTATACCAAATTTTAGCCAAATCCGTTCAGTGGTTTTTGCATGAAAGAGTAACAAACATACCTACATACACATACATAAATCCTCACAAACTTTCGCATTTATAATATTAGTAGGATTGATTCAATTGGTTAGTCATTTCTTCAATACATGACACAGCTTCAACTACTCTAGCGTAGTTAAGAAGTAGGAATCCAGTTTAACAACGATGACATCAATATAATTTTCTAATACCCAACAACAGCTATAAGTAACAACATAATTTGACCCAATTTCCATCCGCAGCGTTCAATTGAACAGTTTACTTAGATTTCTGAGATAAAAGTCACTAACTGTAACTGTCGAACGCACCGTTGAAGGTTAAGGTAAACTCAGGTTAAGGATGACGGCTGGTTAAGAGTTAAATGATAGTCATAAATGATATTTATTTTGCAAGTTGGTTGTTAAGAAATACTTTTACACGTCAAAATAAAATTATTATTAATGTGGCCGCGGTTTCATTCCTACCTACCTGACTACTCTGAGAAAAACATACGAAACACTTTAGAGGTCACTGTCTCTTTTAAAGTTCAGACATTATACCGTTCAAGCCACACGAGGGCCAAGCAGATGTCTGAAATGGTCTTCCACACGGATTTGAGTGGACCTGTCCAGTCAGTGCAAGCATTTGACGGTTATCGTGTAGCTCAACTCATTTATTTAATTATGTACCTATGGTTAATAATAAGTGAAGTTGGATGTGTCTAGTGGGTGTAGAACAGTGATGACAGTGGTATAGTCGCCGTTGTGTTATTTATTTCTCTCTCAAAATGGTTAAGGAAAACAACGTGAGGATACCAGCATTTCCTAGAAACAAAAGTTCTAAGACATGTGTCATGTGTCCGATTGTGATATTTTTTGACCGGTGAAATTATCAAATGTATCCTCCCGCAGAAACGTCAATATTTCTTTGTTAAAATATGAATTGCCATTAGGCAGTTATCATTGTATATTGAGTACAATGAGAACCGCTTGTAACTTCGAACAGCTGATTCACGATTCTTTTTATTTTATTATTAACGAGACGAATTCAACATCTGGGTGTCATACTGCGTTTGAGCATCCGGATACCGAATTAAAAAGTTTTGTTAGTTAGCTGCTGTTTTTTCAGTAATTTTTCATTATTATTGATATGTAATTAGTTTTTAGTGGGTGAACGGACAATAGCTAGAAGAATGTTTAAATATATTTTTGACATATTTAAGGTCAGTTGTCTAATCAACTGTTAAGTTAACTAGTGATTAAAATCCTACACATTTTTTTCCAAAAAGATTAAAATTGAATTAGGATTTTAGCAATAATAGTTTACTAAGTAATTATCAAACTGGCCCATAAATGGGTAAATCGGATGTAATAGTTGAAACTGCAAGAATAAAAAGTAATGTTGAAGATGACCGCAAAACCATTCTAGGCAAAAGGGGGAAGATGCATATTTTTATCGTAATGTCAAATTAACGAATAGTTAATATTGTTCAAACAGGCGTTTAACCTTAGGGGTTAGGCGCCACTCTTAAGTCCACGACCATCTGACTGAACGTAGTCAGGTTTATGTATAGTGCTCTTAACAACGAAGATGTTCGATATGGTGTGGAGGGAGGTCGCTAGCCTCTCCCTCACGCGGCCCGCCTCCTCCTTGAGCATGACTGCTTCGCAGGAGGCAACAATGACAATACTAGGCTATTTGGCTCTGCCTTGGACTAACCACTAACCGTGACTTTCAGTCGATATGAGTTTAATCCGAGGTTAACAAAAGGGTCAGTTAAGCAACCGGCGCTTAACCTCAGGAGCCAGTCATAAATCCAGGTTTATGTTTAGTGCGCCCGACTACGAAGATTTTAACGCTTAAAGTGACTTCTCTCTTATGACGGCTTGACTTGACTTCTAAAAGTGACTCTTAGAACGGCTTGACCTCTTCAAGTGAATATTTTCTGTTCTCTCTTATGATTAGACGGGCGGCGTACCCAACTTCTGAAAGTCAGCCTTTATGATCTTTGTAGCAATCAAATTAGGAGAAATACTTCCATAGTTGGTAACAATGAAAGTACTTGGCTACATTTGGCTCTGCCTTGGACTAACCACTCACTTAGTTTAAACCACGGTTAACAAGCGTCAGTTAAACAAAGATTAACATTGTACAACCGGCGCTTAACCTCAGGCGCCACTCACGGGTCGCAGTTATAGTTGCTACTTTCTATAATATGACGACCATCTGTATGTAGCTGGCTTTATGACTGTTGTTCAAGACATATAAGGATTTGTTTAGCTCAAAATCAGGTCATGTGATTTTGATGTTAAGGTTTTTAACGTAATAGGTAGGTTATGAAATATTATTTTTAACTTTAAAACAGTTTGTATCTCATAAATGGAGAGGAAAATAGTTTTTTTGCTCCCATTGTATTTAGAGCAGTGATGGCCCAGTGGTATCTGTCCCGACTTACGACTTGTAGGTCCTGGGTTCGAACTCGAACCCCGCCAGATGCACTACTTTGTGTAATTTAGGAGTATTTCATCACCACTGCTCTCGAAATGGTGAAGGAAAACATCGTGAGGAAACCGGCATGTCCTAGAACCAAAAATTCGAAGACATGTGACATCCACCAATCCGCACTGGGCCCGCGTGGTAGATTATGGCCCACTCCCTCTCACAGAGAGGTCTGTGTCCCAGAACTGGATGGGGAACTGTGTTTGTACGAAAAAGCAATTTTTTTTGCGAATATCCAAAAGTCTTGGAACAAACATTGTTCAGTAACGTGGGCTGGGTTACCCCTCGAAAGGTTTTGCGCTATTAACGTTACACGTTGTATAGCCTATAACCTTTGATAAATGGACTTTCAAACAAAAAAGAATTCTTCAATTTGAACCAGTAGTTCCTGATATAAGCACGTTCAAAAAAACAAACTCTTCAGCCTTCTGATGGCGAATGGGGTGTTACAACGTCTTAAAACCAGGCTTGTTCCAGTGAGTGAACGAGATGGCGCTAGACGGCTTGTATAGCTTTGTCACTTTCACTCACTGGAAAAAGCCTGATTTTAAGACGTTGTATTACCCCCCCAGATCCCAAGAAATTCTACTTGTACTTATCTTTTCCACTTATATCTTTAAAATAGTCGTGAAGATAAAATAATATGACAAAGAAGCTGCGCAGTGACCGCAAGACATACTGGTCTGAATCGAATAATTAAATCAATAATAGTGTTTGTAGGAGCGCCCGATGACATGGGGGGATACCATGCGTTACTTATAAATGCGGATATTTCTACGCATGTAATAAAAAAAAATATTTAACGAAAAACAAAAAACCCGACTGCGTTAAAAAAAAAACTAAAAAGAAAGAAACAAGCCCAGTAGTTAAGAATTCACTCATTCCCACTCACAGTCGGGGCCCATTCAAATTATACCAATCAAATCTTCCCAACGGGCCCCGACTGTGAGTGTGAATGAGTGAATTCTTAACTACGAGGGGTGATCAAAAAGTAATGATAATGAATATAAAACACGGTCATTAAAGTCAAAATAATAATTTATTATTCTACATAGTCTCTTAACAAATCAATCCATTTAGTCCACCTTTTTTCTAAACCCAAGATTCCCTTTGAAAAAAATTCTTTGTCTTGACCCTCCCAAAACTCCTTAACAGCGGCCATCACTTCACTATCGTCTTCAAATTTTTTGCCTCGGAGGCGTTCCTTAAGCAGAAGAAAGTGGTAGAAGTTGCTAGGAGCTAGATCTAACGAATAGGGAGGGTTTTCGAGCAGTTCCAAATCCGTTTCCTGAATGGCAGCCCTCACAACTGCGGCTCAACTCGTTTTTTCTTTTGCTCGTCAGTTAACATTCTCGGTACCGATCGCGCAGGGACCTTTTTCATATGAAATTTGTTTGCAAGGATTTTATCAACACTGCCATATGAGGTCCCTGTGACCTCAGCTACATGCCTAATGGTCACTCTTCGATCTGTCAACACAAATTCTTCGACATTTTTCACGTTGTTTTCAGTGAGGGACGTGAATGGGCGTCATTCGCGATGTTCATCTTCAGTGGATGTTCTGCCCAGTTTAAACTCCTTGGTATAGCGTGCAACTGTAGTATACGGAGGAGCAGAGTCCCCCAATGTTTCCACAAGTCACTGTGTATGTCTTTTATAGACATTTTTATCAAACAGAGGTACTTGATGACAGCTCTAATTTCATTTTTCTCCATGTTGATGTTATTTCTTCGACATGTTCGTACTCAAATGAATGTATCTCCCGGAAATCGTGATCTATTCATATGTTTTTTTTAGGCTGATGTAGTGAGTATATAAGCAAGCAAAAAATATATTTTTTGGATTTTTATGCGGACCTGAAGTAACCGATTATCATTACTTTTTGATCACCCCTCGTACTGGGCTTGTTTCTTTCTTTTTAGTTTTTTTTTTTAACGCAGTCGGGTTTTTTGTTTTTCGTTAAATATTTTTTTTTATTTCATACTTTTTAGTTACTATACAGAGAATTTTATTATTGTTTTGCTAAACAACTTTAAATCGTTATATATGCTTAACTATTATTTAAAATGAAAAATGATAAAGGGAACCTAAAGTTGATTTTAAAATACCTATTCAACGATACCCCACATGACATAGTTCACCGACATTTTTTTTTTTCATTTTAACAATATGGCGTCTGTTTGTCGTTGTGGTGAATTTTGATTACTGGCATGTCTTTAGTGACACTCGCAAGGTTAAGACGAATCGATTGACGTAAAAATTATCAAAATCGGCCTACGCGTTTGGTCTCTAGAACGCCACATAGAAACAAACACACATACATACATACATACATACACACATAGACTGATAAACACATTACCCTCCTTTGCGTCGCGCAGTCGGGTAAAAAGGTAGGTTTTAATGTTGTGAAACTCAATTTTTGTTTAATTTTCTTGGGGTTTCTAAGATTCCGCTGTCCGTCCGTTTGTATGTCTGTATATCCGTCTATCACTATAATTATACCGTTAAATTTTCAATGATTTTGTTTAGTAGTTGTTTGGAAGTATTACTGAGCATCTATTCTAGAAGTTGTGGTGGCCCAGTGGTATCGGTCCTGACTTACGAGTTGTAGGTCGTGGGTTCTAACCCCGCCAGGAGCATTACTTTGTGTAATTTATTTCATCACCACTGCTTTCAAAACGGTGAAGGAAAACATCGTGAGGAAACCCGCATGTCCTAGAACCAAAAATTCGAAGACCAGCGGGCCCAGTGCGGGTTGGTAGATGTCACATTCTACCAACCCGCACTGGGCCCGCGTGGTGGATTATGGCCCACTCCCTCTCACAGAGAGGAGGCCTATGTCCCAGCAGTGGAAACATTATAGGCTTATGATGAAACATCTATTCCAAGATGGCGCCGCGTTACCGAAAACGTCCAAACTATGGAATAGAAGATTCAGCTTCTGAGTGTGAGTTGCGATAGACTAATTGGTAACGTGTCTTGAGTAGGTACTTTTCGAAAAGATAAGGGTTCAAATTCCACTCGCAGAAGAATTTTTTCTTTCTAAAAATCATATTAACACCATTTAGCTAACTACCGTTAAACAAAAAAAAATCCTAGATGTCCTAGAAAACGTCAAACGAAACGTCACCGTACTACCGTCATTCCGTCACGGTTCTTAACATGGGCACAATGACTCTTGTCGGTCCAACGCTCACACCAATGTTGACATACAACGCTACTAAGCTGGATATAAATCAGTAGATTTATCTGATATCTCTTCTCTGACTCAGATCAAAGAAATAGGCAGATAGAACGCTCAGATCACGCGAGTGGGACCACCAAAGTTAATACAAAATCAAAACGAATTAGATTCCATGTTTTCTTTGTTTTTGAGAACAACTTTTACAATTGTTAAAGACACGTCACGGCAAAGACATTAAACTATATACGAGCAATAGACGGGACATCAAGAAGAGTGATCCAACATTTTTTACCAATTGGTAAAAAGTCCTTCAGTCTAGTAGTCGCGTTGCTATGCAACGCTTATATAGTGCTACTGACGCACGGCATCAACAATTTTGTATGACAATTTTCCCAATGCCCGCTCTATAGGTTCTTTTAAATCTCTTTGGGTCACGGCATATTTTGGCAAACAACAACAACGCGCAGCTTGGTACGACGCGTAGCTCGGTACTGTCGCGACTTTGTTTGTACTAGATTTTGTATTAACTTTGGTGGAACCACTCGCGTGTTCTGAGCGCTCTATCTGCCTATTTCTTTGATCTGAGTTCTCTGATATGCTCGGCTGCTGGGAGTAGGTATGTGGCTGAGAAATAGTACTCTGTGTACATATACTTTCAAAGAGAAATGATTTTGGTTCATCATAAGCCTAGCCTTTTCCTAACTTTATTGGGGTCGGCTTCCAGTCTAAAAAGATGCAGCTGAATATCAGTATTTTACATAGAGCGACTGCCTGTCGGACGTCCACAACAGTAACTGGGTAAGACGATACCACATGGTAAGACTAGTTGTCAGACTTTTAGAGCTTCTGACTAACAGTGGCAACTGCTAGCCTGGCCGCATACTTCAGTTTTCTATCCGTACACAGTGAATTTATTTAAACGTGTGTGCAAGTTTTGTGTGTGTTGTTCAATTTCATTCATCATTTCGAATTCCGAACGAAAAAAAAAACTGATGTATGCGGCAAGATCTACAAAATAAATGACTGCCGGGACCAACGGCTTTACGTGCTTTCCGAGGCACGGAGAAACTCGCTATGACAGATGGTCACCTATCGACAGACCAACCTCTGCAGCTTGAACCGCAAAGATCGGCCTATGAACTAGGTAATATAATTTCTTTGTATGACGTAAATAGAGCAGTTATTTTTCGTTACTTCGAAGTCGAAGCATAATCCAAACAATGTACTAAACTAACTAAGAATAGACCCCACCGCCCTTAGATAAAGATTAATCGACACACTCCCCTCGGTATAGCAACTGCTCATTGTCAAAAATTTTGGGGGAGGCATATGTTCAACCCGAGACACTCGCGACCAAATGTATAGAACCACTTATTGCGATTCCGAGCGATCTTGAGTAATAAATAACTAGTTTAAGACTAATAAAAATGGTACCATTTTAAAGATTACACTGTTAACTTTAAATTGATATCAAATTCATTCAAATCACGCCATTATTTAAGGAGCTATCCCGGTTTAATTCCAAGTAAGTGATCCCCTACTTTTGCTCGCTAGTGTATTTGGAAAGGGACAGAAATTAGCACGAAAACGTAGGGAATCACCCCATTTTATATTAGTGTGAAGTTCACGTTGTGAATGCGACTCGGTGACTCAATTTCGTTGAATTGTTGAATGGCGTAGAGTTGGCGAATGAGTGGAACAAAACAGGTAAAACCATTCGTGCTAAAAGAAGTAGCATATTTTACGGTTCAAGAATAATGTCAAAGACTTTCATCTAACAACTCGCACTTGAAAAAACGTCATCATCATCACCTATAATGTTCCCACTGCTGGGACACAGGCATCCCCGCGTGGTGGATTATGGCCCACTCCCTCTCACAGAGAGGTCTGTGTCAAAGCAGTGTGAACATTATAGGCTGATCATGAGCATCGAGCTAAACGGGAGAGTTGTCCCGATTCCCGAAAGAAGTCAAAGAAAAGAGTCAGACACAAGTTTCGGCTCGTGTCCGTATTTTTGTTGACGGACTAAGAGATTACCGGACGCTGTAACTTTAGCATTCATAAATGAAAATTATCAGCATTATTATGCAAGTAAACGCCAGAAATAGTCCCCTATAATATTGTTATCACTATTTACATAATATTCATTCTTATCAGACGACCTTGGTAGTTGCTATGTCCACAAAAACTGTTAGGTACGGTGACGAAAGCTGTAAACGTGGACTAGTTATTTCATGAATCTCGGTTTTTCTGCTCTATTTATTACAGAATTTAAATTTTATGCGTGATATTGAAATTATTGTCGCGCGTTTTACGAGTTTGGATAAATTTCTTTGTAGAGAGAAAGTACGAGGACGAATTTCTTTAAACTTTTTTTCAAAGTTGCCCCACAATATATTTTTTTCCTATAACGGTGCGTTTACAAACATAAAAAAACTCACATCCACACGCCACACGGATCTATTCTAGTCTATACTATAACATTACAAAGAGTAAAAAGTTTGTATGTTGGGGTAATCTCCGGAAGTAACGAACAGATTTTAAAAATAGTATCACTGGCACATATTATCACTGGTCGAAAGCCACATTATTCGTGAGTACTAAGTATAGGCTAGATGTGTTTGAATAACCAATCAGGATGTCAACTGAAGCTAAGCGGAGAGATGTGGACATCTGATTGGTTATTCAAATACATCTCCTCTCCTCTTCGCTTTGGTGGCTACCGGGCCTAAAAGGCGTCGAAGGAAACTACACAGACTTTGGTCAATAGTCGAGTACAACTTCCTGTTTTAAAACAAGGAAATTGGTTACAGGAAAATTGACAATTACCATGATGACATCATCAATAAATTGGTTTTGCATTTAGTCTAAGTCTTGAAAAAACCCACGTTTTTATATGTCCTAAAAATAAGAAATTAACCCTACGGGGCTGAGAGAGGGGGAGAGGGGCCACTCAAAACGTGGGGCGTATATTACATAAGGGATTATTTATGGGATATATTTACATGACGTGTAGTGAGGTATAGATCGTGGGTGTAACTTGCAAAGATACGCCCCCACGTTTTGAGTTTTTAATTCTATTACTTCATTATTTTATTATTTTTATCTTTGTTGTTGTTTAAAACCGTAAATCCGTTACATTAACACGCAAAACACGTAATCAGTGTTCAAAGTAATAAAAACATAATGAAAGCCACGCATTGTTTCTTAGTTAGCAATGACAAACGATTTTGACCTACAACACAATAGATTAGGAATTTCTTCACATTGGCACTAATGAATCAAAATGGCTGAACTAATCATGTTTTTGAAGTTAAGACATTTTTAACTGGCTAAAAAGTATTATTTCAAAATACAATGCAGTGTAATTACTATTGTTTTACGGATGATTAAAACTGAAATACTAAATTATAGGCAACGTTCTGAAATCTTCTTCTTGATTATGAACGCTTTCGTCCCGGATTTAAAGAAAAAAGTTACGTCAACTTCGTAATTATTTATTTTTAATGACCCCGGATAAGTCGTAACATTTAGCCGTAATATGCGTTGAAAAATTGCTTTTTTATGGACTTCTACGTGCTTGAAAGAAGTTATTAATTACACAGAAATCCATATTTTATTACAGTGTACAGTATTGAATGATCTACAGTCTACACTGTTTTAGACTGTTCAGTAAAATACAGCAATTTATCATCAATCCGAGATGCTACCATGAATTTTACGTACTTGGTCTGTTTGAAAAATGAAGAAGCGCTTTTAGTGTCCAAACAAGCAAGACTCAGAATAATCTCAACTTTCCTACCCACAAGAACAATATTCTGAGAGACAGTCACCCAATTGTGCAACGACGGAGCCCCAATTTAGGGCTTTATTATTGTACAACTCAAGTCGAGTCCCATTTGGGCGCCAAGAGGACCTAGCTTTGCCAAAAGCACTGACGATTCGTGGCTTAAAAAGCTGCCCAGCCTATTTCAGTCTTGGATTTGGCTTCCAGTCTAAGGTGATCTAGTCTGTGAAGGTGATACACATATTTACCTACTAAGCGCTTTCAATTTTCTCTCATAATGCGCACAGCAAAAGAGTGGAACTCACTTCCTGCGTTTGTGTTCCCGATAGCAGTTATTCGGGTTGTACCCGAATCTTTTCAAAGTTAGGAGTGAACAGGCTTCTTCTGGGTAAGCTCGCTTCATAGTACGATTTGTCTCAGTCACCTTTGACCTAGATCCAGGTCAGGGTCATCTTTACCAGGGGGTCCGTCTCTAGAGACAAGAGCAAACCCGGCTCCAATAAATATGACTGCACTTTTACAAGATTTATGAAACCAACTTTCCCTCGCAAAAGTTATGTCAAACAGACAAAAATGGCGTCTAATTACCGCCATTTTGTACGTCATAATGTGTCTATGGTCTAATAAGGCGCACTTTCACGCTTTATTCGTTTGCAATGTTGCGATAAATGGTTTAATAGCTGTGTTACATAATATCGTATCGTTATTATTCATATTATGAGCAGAGAATTATCGGCTCAATATGGTATCGGAAATCGGATATGATAAGGTTTTGTTTTGACAAGTAAGGAACATAGTTGTAAGGAACGTGTTCTAAGTTGATGTACTCAAAAATTGTTTACACTTTCGGTGCCAAGAGACTAATTTTGACTTGGGTGGCAAACTTTATCATGCCTCACCATGAAAAGCAGATGAGAAGCTCACGCTTGCCGAGGTTGGTCTGTGGATGGGTGACCATCTGTCATAGCGAGTTTCTTCCGTGTCTCGGAAATCGGAAAGCTCGTAAAGCCGTTGGTCCCGGCTGTCATTTGTAGATCTTTGACAGTCGTTACTGTTAGTCAGAAGCTCTAAAGTCTGACAACCAGTCTTACCATGGAGTATCGTATTACTTATTTACTGGGTTGTGGAGGTCCGATAGACAGTCACTCCACGTAAAATACTGATATTCAGCTGCATCTGGTTCGACTGGAAGCCGACCACAATATAGTTGGGAAAAGGCTAGGCAGACCATGTAAAGCAAATATTTTTTACAGGAACCTTCAGATTCAAGGCAGCTAACATTCGCACTGTCTAAACAGGTAACAGTGACCCTGGAACGTTAAGGGCTATTGAAGGAACACCGAGGATTTTAGTCAGTTAGAGTTGGACAGTCCCTCCTGCTCCACCAGCGGTTGTCCACTGAACTTGGATGGCTGTTAACCTGTTATGAGGCAAGTTGAGAAATGAAATGCCTCAAGAGCGTTAGAATAGTTGATTTCAGGGAACATTTACATTTATCAGTTTCATTGCAAATGCAAAAACCAAAGAGGTTTAAAAGAACGGGCATTGGGAAAATTGTCATACAAAATTGTTGATGCCGTGCGTCAGTAGCACTACCTAGCGTTGCATAGCAACGCGACTACTAGACTGAGGGACTTTTTACCTATTGGTAAAAAGTTGTGGATCACAAATATCTTCGTGATGCCCCGTTTATTGCTCGCATATAGAATGTCTTTGGCAAAAACCAATACGAAATTTACCTTTTGACAGCTATTTGATGATCACCACTCAGACACCGAGATACGCAATAGCAATGCGGGACAGGCGGACTCATTATTAAAATTGATGATTTGTACTTGATGAAAAAAACTGCCAATAGCACAATAAATTCACAAAAAAAAACTAGTAGCGAGTTTTCCAGTAAAAAGTTTTAACGCAACTTTGCTACAATTATTTTGAGCAATGGAATAGAACACCAGTTGCGCGTTTTTTGGCAATAGCTTGCGAATTGAGCAATCACGACGGTACTATGAAAAAGTCACGGAAACATCACGCTGGTACCTACCGATGTTTCGCGGGCATACGGACGTCGAGTAAAGGGTGACTCACTGTCCGACCGTGGAATATGCCCGGTTCCACGCGCGCCTCTAAAGAGCTGTTAGCAACATTTCGGGGTCTCCCTTAATAGGGCCAAAGCCTGCCTGGATCGCGAGACCAACGAGTATGCGTGGCTCTGGAATCAAGGGCTATTGAAGGACACCGTGGCCGTGGATTATAGTCAGTACAAGTATGACAGTCCCTCCTGCCCTGCCATGGGTGGGAGGACTCATGATTATAATTAAATGAATATTTTTGACAGGCTTGTTGGTCTAGTGGTTAGTGACCCTGACTGCTATGCCGGAGGTCGTGGATTCGATTCCCACCCAGGACAGATGTTTGTGTGATGAGCACGATCATTTGTTCTGTGTCTGGGTGTAATTTATCTATCATATTTATGTATTTAGATATGTTTATGTATGTTTATCAGTTGTCTAGTACCCATAACACAAGCTCTGCTTAGCTTGGGACTAGATGGCGTTGTGTGATAGTTGTGGAATATTATTATTATATTACCACGTTAAAAAAACGATACAGATGTTTATCACGTAGATATAAAACTATAAAGATAATTTTACTACCTTAACCGCACTTTCTTATCAAGCAAGCATTTGAATATTACAACACAACATTTGCTTACACCATAGTATAAAGAGGGGAAGTAGGTTATCTCCGGCCCAATCCGCGATATAATTGCCTACTGTCTTAGGGTTGTAACTACATTATATCATCATAGCTACATTTAATTCGGTGCCTATAAATTAGCAAGGAACTGGAAGTAGTATTTATATCCATAACAGGTTAGCGTTAATTATGTTACACATTGTACACTAGTCAGTTTTTTGTATTTTTTTAATCGGCATAATGTGGTATTTTTTCACATAAAAGACCATTATTTATTTTTATTTTTAATTAAAACAAACATAAATAATGCAATAATAGCTATTGAATCATACAATACGTTCTCCTGCGATTATCACACATTTTTGATTCATGTAACGGTGCCGAAAAGTCGTGACGCGTGAACCTCGTGCATACTTAACCCTGACTGGCGCTACTCGAAACCGCGCGAGATTTTGTTAAGTGTGCGTGCGGCGACGCGTAAATACTATGGCGCACACATACAAGCCGCGCGCGGTGCGTTTCTATGAAGATAACCTACTTCCCCTCTTTATACTATGCTTACACGAATCAAAACGGATGATTACATGTTGCATGTCTGAATACCAATTACTATGACACAAAGACATACCAATTTAGTATCATGAATTCATGACATAACCATTCAAAGAAAACGAAAGCGAGTGTACAAAGTAGTCGCGAATTTGGAACGCCACTCAACTGGTTCCGTGGTGTAGTGGTTATCACATCTGCTTTACACGCAGAAGGCCGCCAGTTCGATCCTGGCCGGAATCATATCTTTTTGAGGTTTTTGGATTTGTGATAATTGTTTTTTTGTTTTAGATATAACATTTGTAGTTTTATTTTTGGTAGAAACCTGGATTTTTTTTTTTATGAATGTTTTATAGTAAAATAAGTTAATTCAATTACTAGTTTTACTAATTTAATGAATTAATTTCCCTAATTAAATTTAATTTTCCTTTTATAATTACATACATTCAAACATGAATTTTCCCGGATGTCATAAAATTTTTACATACCTCAAAAGCTTTCAACAGTTTGAAATATACTGACATAATTATTTGACGCTGTGAACAATCAAGGAATCAATCCCACCTAAATCAACCTACTTAGCCTGGCTGCATGCGTCAGTTTTCCTGATCAGGAATCCTGATCCATTTTCTATCGGTACACACGAAATTTATACAAATGTGTGTGCATTTTTTGTGTGTGTTGTTCAATTTCATTCATTTCGAATTCCGAACGGAAAAATAACTGATGTGTGCGGTCAGTCTTAGTTAGGTTTTTCTGTACTCTTAGCACGAATTTTCACTCTTTTACAGCTTGACATAAAAATGTAGAAAACCGGAAGTCGCCACTGTCTTCGCGCTACCAGCACTTTGAATGATTTTTTTTTTCAGTTATTACGTTAGTTTTATGGCACAATAATAAATCTAACAAACCTGCGGTCTTTGTTTACATCAAATATTTTAAAACGCTGTCAGAAATAAAAATTTTAGTTCTGTTTCAATCCGTTCTGGCCAAGCTGTACTTTACAGTATTTACAGCTTCTTGTACAGTTTCTTGTATGAAAAAAACCGGCCAAGTGCGTGTCGGGCCACGCACAGTGTAGAGTTCCGTAGTTGCCCATCAAAATACTTATGCGTACTAACTAAACTGATTCGCTGAATGTAATTTTAAAAAGAAGAATTTTCAAAATCGGTCCAGGAGTCTTTGAGAAATCAGGGAAAATACATAAGAAAAAAGATTACGACGAATTTAGAACCTCCTCCTTTTTTTGAAATTAGTTAAATAGTTGACGATAAAAACCTACCTATCCCCAAAAAAACATACCATAAAAACATACCTATTAAAGCTGTAAAAATAAAGTTGACAAACTTACATTTGCAGTTGATTTATTGTTTCTCCGATACATTTTGTTTAAGAAAAAAATTAATCAAGTACATTTTATAAGTTGGTCGACTATTACTCGTAAAGTTGTAAATCCTACTTGGTCATGATAATTTTCTTTTAAACTTCGTTATATATACTACTATTGTGAATTTTTTCACACCCCCAAATATAACCGTTTAGCTGGTAGAGGGGGGGGACACTCGAATCGAGCAAAATTTAGCACTTTAAAGCTTAATATTTGACAAACGAATTTTTTCATCAAAAAATTGTTAATGGAAACTATCATTATTTTTTAAAGGCCTATTTAATGATACCCCACACTAAGGGGTACGCGAGAAAAAAAAAATCCTCACTTCACGTGTAAGTACAGGAGGTACCCTAAAAAAAAATATTTTACGAGATTTTATTTTAACACTTTTTCGGCACAACAAATCCGTATATTCACACCAAATTACAGCTCTCTAGTACTGTGCGTCTCTGAGCTAAACTGCGGACAGACGGACGGACGGACGGACGGACGGACATGGCGAAACTATAAGGGTTCCTTGTTGACTACGGAACCCTAAAAATGGAACAGCGCCTCTGGTGCGCGAAGACGGAACTATTTTTTTCCTTGAAAAATGTGACTTGAAATTGTCAAAGTTCCAGTTTACTTTACGTCTTATGTACTGAAAATTCGAGCTAAGGGTACTGAACAGTAATGCTTCAGTGAAATTACAGGCAGTCGGTCAATCGTTCTCCATTTAAAACCGGCCAAGTGCGTGTCGGGCCACGCACAGTGTAGGGTTCCGTAGTTGCCCATTAAAATACTTATGCGAACTAACTAAACTGATTCGCTGAATTTAATTTTAAAAAGAAGAATTTTCAAAATCGGTCCAGGAGTCTTTGAGAAATCGGGGAAAATGCATAAGAAAAAAGATTACGACGAATTTAGAACCTCCTCCTTTTTTTGAATTTAGTTAAAAATATACGATAAAAACCTACATATCCCCAAAAAACATACCTATAAAAGCTGTAAAATAAAGTTGACAAACTTACATTTGCAGTTCTCTCCGATACATTTTGTTTAAGAAAATATGAATCCAAGTACATTTTATAAGTTGGTCAACTATTACTCGTAAAGTTGTAAAGCCTTCTTAGTCATGATAATTTTCTTTTAAACTTCGTTATATATGCTACTATTGTGAATTTTTTCACATCCCCAAACATAACCGTTTAGCTGGTAGAGGGGGGGGACACTCGAATCGAGCAAAATTTAGCACTTTAAAGCTTAATATTTCACAAACAAAAAAAAAATTGTTAATGGAAACTATCATTATTTTTTAAAGGCCTATTTAATGATACCCCACACTAAGGGGTACGCGAGAAAAAAAAAATCCTCACTTTACGTGTAAGTACTGGAGGTACCCTAAAAAAAATATTTTACGAGATTTTATTTTATCACTTTTTCGGCACAACAAATCCGTATATTTACACCAAATTACAGCTCTCTAGTACTGTGCGTCTCTGAGCTAAACTGCGGACAGACGGACGGACGGACGGACGGACATGGCGAAACTATAAGGGTTCCTTGTTGACTACGGAACCCTAAAAAGGAGTTGAGCAAGGAGACCCACTTTCACCCAAACTTCAACTTCTTTTTTTTTACTGCGCTCTGGAGGGAAATATATAAAAACTAAAAAACTAATAGCTTGTTAAAACTACAAAGTAAATTCTCAGACGAAACACGTCAATAACAGTAAAATTATCCTTCCACAGAAGCGATAATGTAACAAAAATAAATTTTAGCTACGTAAATTAAGTTAGCACCATTAACCGCGTGGGTTTCCCATAAATATGAGATTAAATTGACTGGTTAACAATAACGGCATGACTTCACATTATGATTAATTAGGTTTAATAAGGATAATAAAGTATTAAACTCCATTTAAGGTAAACAGAATCAATGGAACGAGACTAAATAATTTACTGCTTTGCCTGTAAAAATAGTAAGTGCAAATATGGTTGTGAAATACTACAAAATTCATTTATACATACTAGTCAGTTTTAAATAAATACTTTTATTTTTATATACCTACTTGAATTGATGAGGATGTTAAGATGGATGTGTGTGTGGAGTGACAAGAATGGATAAAGTAAGGAATGAGTTCATAAGAGGAAGTTTGAAAGTGGTGCATGTTACAGCAAAAATGAAACAGAATCGTCTGTCTTGGTCATGGACATGTGATGAGGAGGGATGACACTCATGTGACTAAGAAAGTGAAGAGTATGAATGTTGATGGATGGAGAGGAAGAGGAAGGTTAAAGATGGATGGATTGTCTAAGGAATGATATGAAAGAAAAAGGAGTAAATGATACTGATGTCTGATAGGGGAGAATGGAAGAAAAAAACGTGTTGCACTGACCACAAGTACTTTTTATTACACCTGTGCTACTTATGTAACTACTGTTGGAGTATATGTTTTTTTTACAGGAATTTTTGGCACAGTGACTGATTGAAAGACTGCTGTGCAGATTGTCAAGGGTTTGATCCCTGCACACAACAAATATGTATTACTATGATCTGCGAGTAGTTGTTCCAGATCTAGGTGTTTATGTATTTGGGTTTCTATGTTTGTAAATGCACCTATAATGCGGGAAAAATTCTTAGTAATATTTTTGTTTCATGTAGGTACAATTTCAGGATGTTGTGCAAACTATGAAAACTAAATATAACTTTGTTTTATCATGGTAAAATCATCAAATGAGACCACACAGGGCAAGGCGAGAGGGCCTATCAGTCCTCCTACCAAGGGCAGGGCAGTGACTGTCTTACTTACTAAAATCCATGGTGTCCTTCAATAGCCCTTTAACATTCCAGGGTCACAGTAATTTGGTAAGTCCCGCAACCAACTTAAATAACTTCCTGAAAAATTCTGTATGATTGAATTTAATGCGGAAAGGAACGACTTCATTTAAGACCTAATGTAATAAATATTTCAAACCAGATATTGAAATTAGCACATTCTTTGTTCATAAAACACTTATTTGTGTTGGTGGAACTTGAAATGGCGGAATACCATAAAAGTGCATATTTATAGACTGGTTGTTACAACATCTGCCTACTCAAATAGTTTATTAAATACCTTTAGAAGAAGGCATGTTTTACAAGTGGAACTTTTTTAAAATGACATGTAAAATTTACTAACTCCTGATCACACAATATTTTACCCATACAATAAAAAAAGTATTTATGTGAGTTGTTAGACAATGACTTTTAGGATATATTGGTTGGCCGATTTTTTCGGGCTACATAATATCATGAAAATACTTGGAGAAAAGTAGTGCAAAAAACTGTAGAACATAGCTGTGTTCTTTCTGTGATTGTAATAGCATTAGCAATGTGATGTTTTCTTTAACAACATCATAAGATGGATGTAAATCTACCAATTACACGTAACTTATTCCCCAAAGAAAAGAGGTGGCCCAGTGGTATCCATACCAACATAGAATTTGTAAGTTGTCGATTCAAATTCAGCCAAGTGCATTACTTTGTGTAATTTAATTCATAAACCGCCCAAGTTCCACATGGTGGATTACGGGACCAACTCCTACTCACTGTATGAGGCCAGTGTCCCAGCAGTGGAAACATTATGGGCTGATGATGATAAACTAATTCCTCCATTTTCTAATTTTCGTTTGACGAAATTCCTTCTTAACTGTGCTCAATGTAATTATCTATTTTCAAAACAGGTGTTCCAAACAGGTTGTTATGCACCCCTTATGAATGTTGCAGCATAAACAATATTCATTGTTTATGCATAAAACTGAAAATATGATAACAAAACTCCTTCTCATTTTGATAGTACTTAATTAATTTCATGTTGACTTCCTTCAAAGTTTGCCAAAATAATATTTGCGTTAAAAATCACTTTTTCATGACATTTAAAAATTGAGTAATCTAATCTTTAAGACTAAAGTACATAATTTCAGGTCTTATCGCCAGATAAAGTTTTTATGCGAGTGATAAATTTAAAATTACACCATGTAAACAATTTCGCGGGAATATCGTCGCCAATTTTATCTCATTTTCAATCAAGTAATTGGCAAAGGAATTAACTCATTCTTCCAAGAGTTATCATTGAATACAATCGATGCAATAATGTGACACAAGGTCGTGTATTGCCTAAGACAACAGCTCTAATTAGGTAAAAAGGTCGATGCAAGTACAGATGTGGTATTATAGAGACCTCACAATGATATCAGCAGCAATTTATATAATTTAATGAGTCACGCGTCCGGCTGTATGAATTGATGTGCCCGGCACACGACAATAGTTACGAAAAAAGTTAGTCCGTTGAATTTAGAACATCGAAAATTAAATGCAATGAGCAGCTTTCAAATCGGCATTGCAATCGTATAACTCGTGAAAATATGCAATAAAAAGTTAACTGGAGTGTAATAAGTTTTAGGAATACAAGTGAAAATTACCTTGTCCAAACATTTCAATTCCTCAGTCGGATAAACTGTTTTCTCACACCTTGCGCAAGTTTTATTCATGATGAATGTTTTTAACACAAAAACACAATAAATATTACAAAGCACTGATATTTCACAGAGCAACACGGGTTTTCACGATTCACAAACAAAGTTTAAAACTCGGTATTGTTAGAAAACACTCAGGAGCACGATTTTCGTAGCATCTCCGAACGCGCATGCCAAAAAAATGACAAATGGCGGCCGTTGGGGTGGCACACCACACCAAATTTTCTACCAAAAAAAAACCAGTTATAATGTTGCCACATAATAATTTAAATAATACCATAAGCGTCTCCAACTACCTTCAAATTAAATAAATATTATATTATTTACCATTCTTGCACTAACAATAGTCATACAGCTTCTACTAAAAATTAAAAACCTCTAAGAGTTACTGACTTTAACGCGATAACATGAAAAACTGAAAAACGGATTTATCTGAAAGTTAAATTAAACCAACGGAAATAAAATAGTGTAAAAACAACTAAGAACATAGACACTTTTCCTTTTGAAGCACTGCCAGCGCTTCGTGGAACAACTGTTTTGAAGTTTGTATCATCTCAGTCAAATGGTTGTAATCATACTGTTTTTCTTCCTCCAACATTTTTATTTTATCCTCTAAAATTTTTAATTTCTCTTCAGTCAACTCTAGTCTGTATTTCAAATCTTCTTTATCAAGCTGCTCTTCTTGAGAATCGGAGCTTGTATACTCACTTCGTTTATCACCGCTTGCTTCAGTGGACGACTGTTTTTTAACCACTGTCGAGGATCCATTACTGAAGTCGAAAGTACGCTCCTTTACGACCGAAATCTTTGAAATCCTCGAACCTTTTCTAGATTCTCGCAGATATTTCACTTCATCTTCCAAGTTAGAGATTTTTCGTTCACATCGTCTCTTTTTTTCTTTCAATTTCCTATGAGTGGCTTCTAGTTCGTCCCATTTGTGTCTTTCGTCTTCTAACCTGAGATTTAAAATCACAGCTAGTTCAGCCAACCGTTTTATTTCGTTATCTGTTGCCGTTTTCATTGGAGTAAAGAATATGCTTTGTAATGAGCATTCTTCATATCTCAAGAGCTGGGCTCTTAGTTCTTCAATTTTAGTGGCCTTTTCAGTTGCCTGTTTCCGTAAAGCATCAATTTTGGCGGCAGTGTTTTTGTTTAGTTTTTGATATTCTACAATTTCAGAGTTCATCTTGTTCATTTTAGCTGTGTTTTCTTTTAGGATGTCTTGATAATACAGCTCTAAAGTTTTTATTTGATTCTGGAAGTGAAGAAAGAAACAAAATGATTAGTCTAAACTTCTTTGACATTGGAACATCTGCTTGGTTTATTCAAGTTTTTCAATTTGTAGAAAAAAACGATCTCTTTTAGTTACTCAGGGTCAGTAATTTCTATAACCAGAAGGACATCGAATTTAAAAGCTAGGATAAATTTAGCATCTGTCTTACCCTTTGCTCATTAATCAATAAGTCATCATGACTGCTCTTTTCAACAAAAGTCTGCATCTTCTGTCTGATAGTAGTGGCATCGCATTCTAAATTTCTAACCCTGCATCTCGCACCTTCTAACTTTCTCTTTAGATCGTGATTTTCATCTTTCAGGCTTTCCATCTCCTTCATTGCTTGCTCTACTTCTTTCTTTCTTTTTAGTTCTATCTCTCGAATAATCTGTGGATTTGAATAAAACAGTTTTAGCCGTGTTTATTCTACATTATTTTTGTTCAGTTATGCCTTGCCACCAGAATTCGATGTCTTGGGAGGCCCAAGTTGCAAAAGTGAAAATGACGAGATGAGTTAATTGGCCCGCATCATTGTTGAAGTAAGGTTTTGCTTGTAATCTCAGGTAGATTAGAAAATTCTGTATATAATAATATTGTATATGTGATTTTCTATATTATTTGTAAACGCAGCCACGATACAGAAGAATTATAAGTGTGGGCCAACGTTTTAAAAATACATTTTAGATTTGAACAAAGCCTTAAACCACCAACAGAAGAGGAAAGGAAGCAGGAAGGCTTTTGCACAGCAGTAGGACACTACGAGTAGGTATATGTGGTTTATTGTGAATTGATGGGGTGATACGGGTGATAACGTGTACTAAAATCATAAGTTGTACTATAAGTTATACCTGGCTAGGATCGTTCTTCTTGGGATCAACCAACTGCGACTCTGACTTCTGTTTTCCACTGACTTGCTTCTCAAGTTCACTAACTTTAGCTTGTAGCAGCAAAATTTGTTGCGCTCTGCCCTTCCAACCAGCAACATCGTTCTGCAACTCCTTGATACTTGTAAACTTATCTCCTAACTCGTTCTGTAGAATCTTCGTAGCCATCAAAATTTCATTTTTTAGCTCAAGATTTCTATTCTTGCTATCGTAGAGCTTTTTGTTGACGATTGCTAGTTTGCTATTCAGTTCTTTTAATTCATCAGGACTTGCGTCTATTGGCTCATCCTTGCACATGCATAGGTCAAGTTTCTCATGTTCTTTGTTCAAGATTTCAAGTTGCATCACCTTTCGTTCTAACGTCGCGTTTTTCGTCTTATAGCTTTCTATCTCGGCTACCAAGTGGCGATTTTGTTTGCAGAGATCTGTGATCTTTGCGCTAATAATGCCAGCTGACTTTGAGGATATGGCAGGACCAGAGCCGGAAATAATGTCACGTATTCGCTGATTTAGATCAGCTATAGTTTTGTTTAGCTCTTTAGCATTTTGCTCCTTCGTGAACACTAATTTGCGTAGTTCGTTGTTCTCGCATGTCATTACCTAGAATATTTTGAGACTTAAATGCAGGTTTTGCTTTCAATTAGAGAAGTTAGTGTTTAGTTTAAGGAATTACCTTGCAGCCTGAATTTGAAATAGGTGAGTATCAAGATGTTTATGGATGGAAAAGGGGCGTACCTACCACAGGGTTAATATTACGGCAGACTAGAACCTGTTCCAGCTAGGTTTTAGTTGAAACTGGTTCTAATGGGGGCAGTTTTGGCATTAGTAAGGTTTCTAAATTGTCTGTTCAAATATCTCAAATTGTGAAGAGATTAACGTTATAAAGACTTTTTTTTAGCGTGGTAAAATCACCAAATGAGTCCTTCCACCCAAGGCAAGGCGGGAGGCACTGTCAGACTTGTACTGACTAAAATCCACGGTGTCCTTTAATATCCCTTTATGTCCCGGCGTCACGGTAATAGTTAGTCGACCAACGTTATAAAGACTAGCTAAATTTAAGGCTTCTAAGGAAGTACTGCCATTGAATGGTATAAAGTTTTGGAAATCCTAAAAAGTACGTGCGCGGATCAGAAGAATCTATTCTAATCAAAACTTTTACTTACTTTTAGTTGTTCAAGCAAATGAGCATTCAGTTCTGGCGGGTACAAACTATCGCCGGGCTCAGGCTTGTCTAGAGCAGCCAGCATTTTGAGTTTCATCTCGTCAGTTTCGTCGATTTTGGCAGATAAATCTGCATTTTTCTCGTCTTTATCACTCTGCTTCGTGCGAGTAGATTTTGATTTTTCCGTCATTGTTTCTAATTATTCTGTTGTATTTAAAATGTAAATAAAATATTACCATTTCCACTGAGCATTAAAAACTGTCACGATATATTGAATTATGTTCTACTTTTAAAATTCATTGGTTACCTTTTTGCTGAAAGTGTCCGACCTCCTTTTTCGGTTTTTGTTTTTGTCAAGATCTGTGTAGATCGAAGAGTTTATCAATACCGATCTGATTTTCATGTCATAAAGATTAGTTTTGAACAGTATTTTTCAGGATTTTTCAAATCAAGCCAGTAGTTCCTGGAGCGCGTTCAACCAAACAAAAAAACGTTTCAGCTATATAATAAGTATCGATTACGTGTAACAGAGTAATGTGAAACGACATCGCTGCCAACATGACAAAACTTACCGTCATCAACGTCAGATGAAATCAGCTACCTGTCAAAAAAGTGACAGCAGAGGCGATTGATTTTTGTCGCAGTAGTCGTGTTTTTATTAAATTAAAATTGAATAAGTGCATTTCAGTGCAAGTTTTGGTAGCCTCCATGGACGTTTAGTAGTGTGGAAGCTGTTGAAACCTTTTAATCGGTTGTTTAGAGTACTAGGCAGGTAATAAATTGATTTGTCCTTGGGTTGCAGGCAGATGATCCTAAAAATCTATGTCTTATCATATTGTTATGCTAACAAAACATCTTCACGGTAACTTTATGTGCTATTTATGCTGTTACCTAACGTACATATAATAGAACATGTTTGGTCACATGATTTTGTCCAGTTAGAATCTGAAGTAGATGACAAGTTGAATGGAAAAATAATTGTTTACTATTTGTCCTTATGAGTGGTTTATTAGATTTCGATATTACTCAAATCTCTTATCATATACTTACATTATACCAGATAATTCTAATTTTGATATTATGAGGCCAAATAAGTAGTCTAGTCTAGTCTTCCAATTGGTCACTTCTGTGTTAAACCTGTCAATTTCTCCCCTACCTCCCTACCTTACCCTTTCCCTACCTCTTTTTCTCTATTTGAGCAATACAGAGTGTCTGATATTATCAATTTTTTACTTATAATAGAAAACTATTTTATTTTTAATAATTATAAAATCATTCATAAACTCAATCAAAGCTATAATACAATGAAAATGAGTACCTATTTCAGATCTTATTACATGTAAAATTTATTCAGAGGTTTACCATATTAAAATATAAAAAAAAACTGTCTTCTACTGTGGACTTGGGCTCAGTATTTGTCCAAAATTATAAAAGTTACATAAAACTGTTTCTATATTTTCTTATAACTATTAGTAATAATTTGAACACTCCCTTGAGATTGCATCATCATTCTCCCATTGTCTTCTCCTAGCCCAATTCATAAATGTTAAAAAATATGCATAAAATCTATGACCACACTTTGGATATAACATTAGAGGGACATCATCTGCCTAGCCTTTTCCCAACTACATATTTATATTGGGGTCAGCTTCCAGTTGAACCAGATGCAGTTGAATATCAGTATTTTACATGGAGAAACTGCCTGTATGACCTCCACAACCCAGTAACTGGGTAACACAATAGCCCATGGAAAGACTGGTAGTCAGACTTCCAAGAGTTTCTGACTATGGTTAATGACATTCAGGGTTCATTCAGCTTAAATTTGATATGTTTTGTAAATTGATGTGATGTTGTTGTATTTCCTACCGTTCTGTGCCAAAGTTCTGAACTAGGTTGTTACCTTTTTCAATAGGAAACTGCTAATTTTATAGGTACACAATCTGGATCTCACTAATAAGATATTTACACAGAATGATTTTTTGGTTGATTTGTGTAAATGCGAAACCCGTGTAAATGCCTTATAAAGCCCAGATCTATAAAAAGAAATGACCTCAGTCATGCAAATACCAAATATTTTTATTTTTTTCTATAGAGTTTCCTATATGAAAACAACATTTACTTAATTTTTTTTTACATTCATTTTTATTTAGATATGAACTTCATCTCAACATAATATTTTGTTCTATGGATTATACTCTAAAAGTCTTAGAAAACAAATATAAAAACCATATCTATAAATATCTTTCTGGGGTTATTTGGTATTCATCAAATGGGTGGAGTGAAAGGGACTGTCAGACTCATACTCATTAAAATCCACTCATCATCATCATCATCCCACTCCCACTGCTTGGACACAGGCCTCCACTCTTGTGAGAAGAAGTGGTCCATAATACACCATGCGGGCCTAGTGCGGGTTGGCTGATGTCACATGTCTTCGAGTTAAGAATAAAAAATCCACGGTATCCCTTCATTTGCCCTTTACATTTCAACTTTTATGACAATGACGGTAACCTGCCCAGACTTTACAGCGATAAGGCACACCAGATTTAAAATTTTATTTCATTTAAAATGTGTACCTGTGGTATGCTAATAAACATGTTTTATTTCTTCCTCAGCCATGCCGGGCACAAACCTCATAGTACCCGTTGTGCTATGGGGCAAGCACGCACCCACCCACTGCGTATCCTCTGTCTACCTCTCACGAGATCAGAAAACCCTTGTCACTGGCTGCTACGATGGACAGATCTGCATATGGCAGGTGGATCCTGATAATTTGAAGATGACACCTCGGTGTTTACTCGTGGGGCATACTGCACCCGTTACGTGTTTGTCCAGGGCTTCGATTATTCAGGTGGGTTTTGAAACTTTTTATTTCGGTCATCTGCTTATGCTTTAAAAAATCTTTTATTTTTATGTAATCTGGCGAGTTGATGCAGCAAACCTTTTTGGCATTTTCTTTTTTATGTTGTTTTTTTTAAGGCCAGTAATCTTAATATTTTTTTTTATTTTAGCTCCGTAAACCTAATTAAATTTTAAGTTATTCGAATAGTAAAAATTTGACCAATTATTAGTTCTCTCGTTTATTTAACTAATTAGTGGTGTCGTAGGTAGTTATTAGATTGTCACACAAAATTGTAGTGTTCACTGGTGTATTATGGTCAACCTATCTAAGAATTAACGTAAATGCTAATGAAACCAAATATTTATTTCATATTGAAATCATTTCAGTTCGATATTCAAAGGGATACCAATTTTATGAAAGTTTCATGGTAAATATTGTGCGGCATATTTGTACGCGCATTTCAGCAGTGCTCGCCAAACTAATCACTATCTGGAGCCCTGACACAGCCAGAAGGTGTCGCGGCAGACCTCGTAGAAGATTTTGGGATGAGCTAGACAAAACTAAAACCCAGTGGCTCACCATAACAGAAACAATACTATCATCATTATTTCAGCCTATTGCAGTCCACTGCTGGACATAGGCCCAGGGAGCACCAATAAACTATAATTGATTTTAATTTTCATTTTCAGGATAACAACTTCATAGTGTCATCATCGGAAGCCGGTGAGATGTGCACCTGGGACCTAGTTGATGGCAAATGCAGGGAGAGTGTCAAACTATCACAAATACATACTAATATACAGGTTAGTAGTGTTTTGGTGTAATTAAAAATTCAAAACTAAAAGTTCTTTAAAAAACACTCCTCACTAAATTTATTATGTATCGTGGGTGCATTTACAAACATAGAAACAACCATACATAAACACCTAGACCCGGAAAAACTACTTGCAGATTATACAAATTTTGTGCCTTACGGGGACCGAACCCGTGACACGCTTGCGCAGCAGTCGATCGGTCAGTCACTGAGCCAATCGTGTCGCAAAAGTCTACCTCTCGTCCTAGCCGCTGCGATAGAAGCCAACGGCAACGAATGTCGCGAGACAGGCTTTTTATTTTATTTTTTCGGGCTATCCTAGGCGCGGACATGCTGACGGCGAGTAATGGGAGACTCGCCGTCTAATCATGGACCATGCCCAGGTCGTTTACGCGTCGCGTTCCACGCCTTCAAAGAGTTATAAGCAATCCGATGGGGCCCTCATAGAGGACCAAAGCCTGTGGGCCCTTAATTGGTAAAATCATCTGATGAATCGATCTTTGACGAATTTACAAAAAACCTCGTAAAATAACTTCTATACTCTCTTATGTATAGGATTTTTTAAATAGGATTCAGTTCCCTTAGCACGAATTTTCAGTATTTGAGACGTAAACTGGAACTTTGACAATTTCAAATTGACAATTTTTAAGGAAAAAGTTAGTTCCTGCTTCGCACACCAGAGGCGCTGTTCCATTTTTCCATACAAGAAACGCTGTAAATACTGGAAAGTGAAAGAGTGAAAATTCGTGCTAAGGGTACAGGATGGAAAGAAAATCAATGAAGCCTAAAACAAAAAAAGAAACTAACTTTAAATTTTTCTACACACTTTTATTTTTCTTTGAATATTGATTCCTTGTACAGACGCCAGCACATCAATCTACCTCAATTTGTCAATATTCTCTTGGTCAAATTTGTGTGATTCGGGCAGGTTGACCTTCTGGCGTCTGTACCACAAAAGAAAAGATCTGGCCTTATAGCCAAACGGATACATTTTAAACTTTAAACCCTATTCCATAAAGTTGAAAATCTATTAAAGATTACAGATCCTTTTCGTTTGTTTCGTTCGCTATCGCTCAGCAGTCTTTTTCACCAGATTTTCAGCTTTATATGATGGGATATAAAGTTGAAAATGTATTAGCAACTGCTGAACGTTAACGATTGTCACTTGCCGTTTGGCAACAGGCCCTGATATACTGTCATAAAAAAAACCCTCACTATGAGATAAAAGACCTTTGCCCAGCAGTGGGACAACATAGGTTAAAAAAAAAAAAAAAAAAAAAATGAGATAAAAGAGAGAAAAATAAGTGTGACATAAGTAATTTTTTTTTTTTATATATTTATTTGCAAACATGCGATCGGTTCTTGAACCATAAGCAGTTGTTTTAAAAGAATGTTTGGCATGTTAGGCTTGCCCTCCCATTGTTAGGCTGCCTTTGTATATTGCTTTACTCAGTGTACATTATCCCAAGTGTGCAGTCTTTTAAGACGTCTTGTTGGCAGCCATTTACTTAGAGCCTGAGCAAGTCGGTTTTCGTGATTTATTATCCTCTCTCTGTAAGCTTTTGTCAGATATAAGTAATAATAATTTCGTGTTAATTCCAGGCATATCACATGTGCAACAGTGAAGACCTGCGTCTATTCTGCAACGGCTACTATGCAGAGATTCTGATCATGGATCCGTTTTCGTTAGAGATTCTGTTTTCACTCAGTTCTAAGATGAATCCAGACTGGATTTCTGCTTTACATGTGAGTTACTGTTAGATTGTCTTATCGCACAGACCCCATAACCCCTATGACCCCATGACCCCCATAACGCACATGACCCCCATAACACACATAACCCCCTATTATAACACACATGACTCCATAACACACATGACTCCATAACACACATGACCCCCATAACACACATGACTCCATAACACACATGACCCCCATAACACACATGACCCCTATAACACACATGACTCCATAACACACATGACTCCCATAACACACTTGACCCCCATAACACACATGACCCCCCATAACACACATGACCCCCATAACACACATGACCCCCAATAACACACATGACCCCCATAACACAAATTACCCCCATGACACCCAACTTTTCCGATCAAGCGCTACTGTAGCCTTTATTGTGTTAGAGACAAACGCTTGTCGGGGTCACAGGCCCGTTTAAACGGCAGACAGTGAGCCTGGAACGTTGAAAGTTTGTGGGGGGCTGTTCCCTTACACCCTGTATACCTGAATACGGGCCTTTCGCGGGCTGTCACTACGAAATAGAATAGAATAGAAAATATTTATTTGATAATGGGGACACACACAGACATAATAAAAAAAAAATAAGAAAACCATCTAAACATAATTTTGTATTTTCTTTTGTTTTTATAATAAATATAATTTTCTAAATTTTCAGGTCCTCCGTCCTTCTTCAAGAAAAGATGATGTTGTGTTAGCTATATCTATAACTGGGACAGTCAAGGTAAGCATAGTACATGTTATTAAACTTAAACTTTGTTTCTGGTACGGTTTTGAAATGTCGGAACGAAACGACACGAGACTGCTAATAGGGAAAAAAGCCGGCCAAGTGCGAGTCAGATTCGGCCATAACGGGTTCCGTAGCAGCAAGTAACATAATATACAAGTGCTTGTAGTTGGTTGTAACTTTGAAAGGTAAATTGCGGTTTACGATTAATGACGTAATATCTGGTTGACCGAGCTTCGCTCGGGTTTTAAAATTGAACCGAGCTTTTCTCGAACCTGGGATAAATCGATTCCTTGAGCCGAAAAACCCCTAATCTGTAACTTTCATGAAAATCCTTGGAGCCGTTTCGGAGATCCTGATTATATATAAATATACAAGAATTGCTCGTTTAAAGATATTAGATTAAAAAAAACTAATTACTTGATCTCGTTCAAACCAATTTTCAATGGAAGGTTGCATGCTAATGTACATCATATATTTTTTTTTATTTGCATTCTCTTATTTTAGAAGTTACAGGGGGGGGGGGGGACACAAATTTGACACCTTTGGAAGTGTGTCTCACGAAAACAGTTCAGTTTAGAAAAAATGATATTAGTTATCTCATCATCATTTTTAAAGACCTATCCATAGATACCCCACACGTATGAGTCAGGCAAAATAGTATGGGGGGTACCCCCAAAATTAGTTTTTGTGTGAAAATCCTAAAGCGGTTTACTTAATACATCTCCTTACCAAGTTTCAACGGGATAGCTCTTATACTAATATAATCTTAAAAATAAAAGTAGCTGTGACATACGGGCGGACAGACAGACAGACATGACGAATCTGTAAGGGTTCCGTTTTTTGCCATTTGGCTACGGAACCCTAAAAAACATAAATAAAAAATATATTTTGTTTTTGTCTTTTGACAATTCAAAAGTGCCTCTAACGGCCTACTTGAAATAAATGCTTTAATTTTGATATTTTCGTCAGGTCTGGTCCCTCTTAGGTCACGAGAACAAACAATCAGAACCTATCTACGAGAACGAATCCAAGCAGATTCGATGTCTGAACGCGCTGTCGCTCAACTGCTGTGCCTACAATCAGAGGACTGTGCTAATTGTATGCGCGAAGTATTGCCAGATTTATGATGCGGGTAAGTTTTAGACCAGCAAAGATTTTCTATAAAAAAAAAATTAGAAACGTCTTTTACTGAATCCGGAAGTCGCAGGTCAAATCCTGCTCGTGGTTCGAATTTTGAGCGGTTTTTTTTTATTTTTGTTATGCCACATGCAGTTGCATTTAAAAAAATTCAGAAAAATTAAAAAGAAATGTTAGGGGTGGATAATCCTTATCACTTGGGGCATGAAAAATAGATATTAGCCGATTTTCAGACGCCAGTACGTCTGAAAATCGGCTACTATCTATTTTATGCATATCAATTTTCATAAAAATCGGTCAAGTCGTTTCAGAGGAGTGTGGTAACACTGTGACACGAGAATTTTATATATTAGATTTAGGCTAGTAAGCCTCCCCGTATTCTCACTAGAAGCTAAGGAGGGCTGGAGGACGGCGAGTAATGGGTAGCTCGCCGTATATCAAGAAACAGGAGAAGAAAAAATGGTATCTAAAAAAAACCCGGCCATGCGCAAAGTGGACTCGCGCACGAAGGGTTCCGTTACCATTACTGTTTGGAAGCCCACTTAGATATTTATTTCATTCTGTTATTTAGTATTTGTTGTTATAACTGTCAGAGAAATATATCTGTGAAAATATCAACTGTTTAACTCTCATGGTTCATGAGATACAAGGTCTCTTTACAGACAGACAGACAGAATGACGGTGGACTCTTAGTAAGCTTTTTACCCTTTGGGTACGGAACCTTTTAAAACTGCTATTTTAAACTATTAACTTTTAAAACTATTTATACAGGTGACTTCTCAGTCCTCTGCTCGATACAAGCGCCATCTGGTGAACGTTGGATGTCGGGCGACTTCCTTGCGCCCGATCGAGTGCTTGTCTGCTCTACAGAAGGCAAGGGATATCTGTACAAACTGCCCGCCAAGTAAGTGTGATAGTATGATAGATCGTGATAGTTTGTGATAGATCGTGATATGTTACGTGGCTAAAATTACGGGTCCGAAAGTCAATAATCCAAGAGGATTATTGACTTTCGGACCCGTAATATGATCGAATAAGATACTAGGTACTTGCCTATTAAAATTGACATGAATTGCTTGACTCCTTGACTAAGTGGAATATTTAAGTTGAAAACTCTTTGACTATGTCTTTTGTAGCTCGACTTACTGACATACTCTATATGATTTACAGAATTCTCGTTGACTCTTGTATCTAACCATAGCCATAAATTATGGACTGAGCAAAACCTGCCTAAAATGAACCTTACATTCTAGAAATAGAGGAAAACTTATTTGCAATTTTGCATAAAAGTATTGTTTAAGATGATGATGTGAAACTTACTCAGCCTTACTACAAAAAACTTAAACAATTGTTGAATAGTTGTCTAAAAAAAGTGTGACTGTAAAACGAACCTTCTTTCAACGTGTTAATCTGATTTTTTTAGAAAAGTGTTCAACAGACGTTTAAAAGTTTTTGTGGTATGCATTTAAATTTAGTTGACTGTCTCTTTGACTATTTTACATTTTAGCTCTTTGACTAATATTTTACAGCCATCTGCCAGATGATAACTAAAGTACTTGGTTATGACATTTTTATGAACGACTGCTTGATTTCATTGACTGACTCTTTGACTAAAAACTAGGCTAGGTTGCTATAGGATTGTTTTCCAGTACAAGAACGCTAACAAAGCTAATGTTTGCGATCTCAAGCGATAAATTTCACATACAATATTTTGTGAAAAAAAAAACTCTTCCAATACTTGTGAATATTAATTATAGAGTAGTTTTTGTTTTTTTTTTCATGAAACAATTTTGCATATATTTATTTAATTTAATTGTTTAGGTTGTATGTGATTTTGTGTCTTCATTTGAGATTGCAAATATTATGTGAATGATAGTAACTGATTAATAAAATAATCAGTCAAAATTTTATATCGTAAAATATGGATAAGGTATGTTGAGCAGAACACGATGCTTGAATGAAATGTTGATATAATATCTAATTTTCAAAGCTTGGAAAATTACTCATAAGCTATTATGAGGCGAGTTTTTGTCTTAGACGCGATTTCTTATTGGTAACTAGTAAACCCGGCGAACACCGTTTCGCCACCAGATGGCTTCGTTTTTTCTTTGCTATAAACCTCACGGAGCCCGAGACCTTTCCAACGAATGCAAAACCGTGGAAATCGGTTCGTGCGTTCTGGAGTTATAGCGTCAGGAAGGAAAACTCGACTTATTTTTATTTTTTTTATTGGTAATAACCCCAGGTCGGAATTAGGTAGAGTCATTCATTCATTCACACTGATACATTCAAACAGCGAAAGAATAAATAGGATAGGCCCTATAATTCCTTAATTACTTACAAAGAGCATAAAAATCCCTCGATTAATTAAACAAAACTGTTATTTACTTTTACAGAATTGTAATACTGTTTTCCACCCGAGATTGTCTATAAGAAATACCGGGTAGATCCATATTTATATCAACATTAATACAACAACAACAATTAAATATTATGAAAAATAAATAGCTTTAATTCCGCGACAAAAAATCCAGGCCTGTTGCAGGATGCAATCCCACCCTATGCAGTCATGCATATGCACATGCAGCAAAGGAATCGTGCATATGCACACATGGAACAATCGGAAAAACATGCCATGCAATCAAACCTATACTCGACACGTGTTTCGCCTCTCCACGGGGCATCCTCAGGAGATGTTGACTCGACAAGCGCTCGGCCAACAACAACAATATCAAAATTCTGATTCTGTCCTAATTCCGACTTCTGTAATTTTTTCACGAAATTACCTAATGAGACATTTAAAAAAAAAGGTTACCCCACAGGTGGTGGTAGCTTGACGTGCTAGCGTCTGTACATCATACTTTTTGAAAAGTGAAAACATGTATCAACGAAAGTGGTTTAAAATTAGATATAATACAACTATCTCGTTCAAGCGTGTGTTCAAAAACATACCTTATATCCTTAACTTAAGCGTTTAGTTTCGATTGGCATGTCATTGGTAAAAGTGTATCATCATTAGATTCTCATTGGAGCACTATATGCCTATGTTATAGATGTTTATTTGGATAATTAAAAGGGTTTTTCATGAACAATGTACTTTAATACTAAAAATAGTTTTAAAAAATATCTCACACTGGCTTGCCTTTTCCAACTACACCAGCGAAAAAAAAATGGAATTACTTAATTCCATTTTTTTTTATAATTCATCCGGGATATCTCCTTAAATAATGGCGTGATTTGAATGAATTTGGTATCAATTAAAAGTTAACAGTTCATCATCAGCAACCTATAATGTACCCACTGTTGGGACACAGGCCTCTTCTCTGTGAGAGGGAGTGGGCCATAATCCACCACGCGGGCCCAGTGCGGGTTGGTGGATGTCACATGTCTTCGATTTTTTTTATTCTAGGCCGGTTTCCTCACGATGTTTTCCTTCACAGTTTGGAGAGCAGTTGTGATGAAATAAATTACACAAAGTAATGCGCCTGGCTGGGTTCAAACCCACGAACCAACTCGTAAGTCGGGATCGATACCAGTGGGCCACCACTGCATTGCTGAAAAGTTAACAGTTAAACCTTTGAAATGGTACCATTTGTATTATTCTTAATTAGCTATGAAGAACTTAAGATCGCGCAGAATTGGAGTAAGTGATTCGAAACTTTTGCTCGCAAGTGTATGTGGTGGTTGGCTCCCTATCGAACCGCTTGCAGCTGAATATCAGTATTTTACATGGAGCAACTGCCTATCTGACTTCCACAACCCAGTAACTGGGTAATACAACCCTTTACCCTTTGGTAAGACTGGTTATCAGACTTTTATGTTTCTGATTAAGGGTCTTTTTCCATGGCGCGATACGACGCGATTCTACCGATTCCAACTACAAGTGAAAATCAACCTTGTTATTAAGAAATAATGATGCAATTCGATTGACTTGACGTCGTCGTGGCGATCGTGTTTTGTTTTTCATTTACCTGTGGATCACACCGTGTTTTATGTCATAAGTCGTAGTGGTAAGGTTGAATTTCAATTGCAGTTGGAATCGATCGAAATGCAATCGCGAAGTGCCATAGGTAAAGTCCATATCAGTAACGACTGCCAAATGAAGATGCTATGTAACGTAACAAAAAAAAGAAATACATTGTTTATGAATAACCCAAAAACTCCGTCCACATAAAATCGAAAAACCTAATAGCCGAAAGGCCAAAAAAAAGCTTTATCCCTAAGCTACACTAAAAGCTATGCCATACGATAATATTTGAAGATATAAACATTTCTTTTTATAGCAAACTTCGAGGGCGGGCTATCAGTAGGTCAGCACAATGTTTGTCTGTTTATTATTGTATTTTGTATGTAGATAGAGTTATTTTTTTGCTAGCACTTTTTGAAGGCTTTTTTAATTTTTTTAGATGGTTATTTAGTTTTTTTGGCGATAACTTCATTTAAAAAAGACAAATAGAACTTAAGGTTTGTCTTGTGCAAGTATTTGTCAAACTTTTGTGTCGAATCTATTCAAATATATACAAAACTTGATAAAATAAAGTTTTAATTTTAACGAGAAGAGGTCACGTTAAGAGTAAAACTTTTTTTTTTTAAATAACTAAGGTTATTTAAAAAAAAAAAAAAGTTTCTCTCCTCACACTATGAATTTCTTCCTGTATCGTGAGTGCGTTTTCAAACATAGCAACTCACATAAATACAAACACCCAGGCCCGGAACAAATACTTGCAGATCAAAAACCTGCGTTAGACAAAACGTCTGTATTTTATTTGACAAAAAAAATCTGTTGTTATCGCTTCCAGTATGACAATACCCTTAGCGTATCCGTAACGTTACTAAGCCCAGTTATTATTTATTTATTCAAATTACGAGTATAACGAAATTGTTGTTATTTTAAAATAGAGCGTTTTATATTTAATTTGCCTTTGCACTATCATATTATATCCATCGTTTTCCTAGTGTATTTATTTGTAAAAAAGTTTATAAATATAGGTGCGTAGTATTCGCAACGGCTTGAGTGAAATAATGTAAGAAAACGTATGAAAAAAGATGTATGTTTGGCTTTTAGAATTATTCTTGGTTTCTGAAAAACTCGTCAGTAAATCTGTTCTCAAATCTTTAGAGCGAAGCGAGCCACTAAAATTTGCGAACATTCAAGCCTAAAGGCGCTCCCTCAACGCGAGCATTCACTTGTAATATAACGTTACAGATTCGAACATTTTATCAGTGACGGAAGACAATAGAACATCACAATGCGCACCTTGTATCAAATCTATACTAAATGTACGCGAATGCTCGTCAGTCAGGGAGGTAGTATTGTAATGTAATGCTCAAAGCTAAATCTATAACGTTACATTACCACGCGAATGCTCCCGATGAGGGAACGCCTTTAATTTTCGAGATGACTGAACCGTTTTGGCGGCCCTTGAACGCAAAAAGCAACTGAAGGAACCGGTTGATTTTAAGCCACCGGCAGCGAGAAAAATAATGTAATGATTTTGTAACATAAATGAAAAAGAAAGATGCCTCGATGGCTTGATTGAAATAATAACAATAAATAATATTAGATCTGACAACAGGGCCTGTAGCCAAACGGCAAGCGACAATCGTTAATGTTCAGCAGTCGCTAATACATTTTCAACTTTATACCCCATCGCATAAAGTCGAAAATCTAGTAAAGGCTGCTGAGCGATAGCGAATGAAACAAACGAAAACGATCTGTAATCTTTGATAGATTGTCAACTTTATGCAATAGGGTATAAAGTTGAAAATGTATTAGCGACTGCTGAACGTTAGCGATTGTCGCTTGACGTTTGGCTACAGGCTCAGGTTAGATAGAGTTTTCAGAAATTAAAGAATAGTACTTTAATTACTGTCTCCTCTCTTGAAATAATACGGCGTAAGTATTTCAAGGTATTGTTAATTAATTCAAACGTGTAATTCATCCCGAATTTAAAGTTTTTTTTCTTATTTAACAATATTGTTTATTGTTGTATTTGTAAATTCATTTTTTTGTGTTATATTTTGTAAAATATTATTCCTTTTTGTCATTTTATGGTATTAGGACCCGCGCAATATTATCTTTAGCCAGAACAAGAAAGGATATAAGACTGGTTTTCATTTTCTAGGTTCGAGTGTTTGTATTTCAGGCAAAAATAATCATTTTGTCCTTTTTTCATGATAAGCATATTGACAGCATTAATAAATTACAAATCAAATTAGTCCGTCAATTATAGGTTTGAAATAAAAAAAAAATAGACGTATTTGTTATCAATGAATATTTTGCATAAATAAAACGCATCAAAACTCGGGAGTTAGCGATGTCAGAACTATGTAAAAAATTAACCTAGACGTGACGTATTGTCGCGGGACTTATTCCATCACCATGACCCCGGAACATAAAGGGCTATTGAAGGACACCGTGGATTTGAGTCAGTACGAGTCTGACAGTCCCTCCCACCCTGCCCGGGGTGGGAGGACTCATTTGATGATTTTACCACGTTAAAAAAAAAGAAGACGTGACGTATTGCTGATTTAAAAGTCATATCTTCGTCAATTTTGGTTTGGCTTAAAAAAGCGGTTTGAATATTTTTTGATAATTTATCTGACGGACCTGTTTATAGTAAGGCCGCGTTCAAGGACACGCTGTGCGTCGCGCAGAGCGTGTTGCGGGACGGCAATTGTTTTCTCCGTTTATGGTGTCCGCGGTGTCCGATGCCAATAATTAAACAAACGCTTGTAAATATGCTTTTCCTTGAACGCTCTGTACATCGCCGTATTTTGTGTTCTGGGCTGCTCGCTCCGCTCGACGCTCCGCCAGTCGCTCCGCCCGACGCTTCGCAGTCCGTGAACGTAGCCTTAGTTTTTGCCTGTTATGAGTTAAAATAATACTTATTAGCTCCAAATATTTATTCTAGCATGGTACCTTATACCATAAAATGACAAATTCTACATGTTTTGATGTTCCTCGTTCCCTAAAAACTCTCTTTTATATGAAACCTCTTACAAAATATAATTATTATCGATGTACTAAATAAAAAACTTGTTCAATTATAGCTCAGTCCCGGATCACAAAGGGTTTCACGGTCCAACTGTGGATCACGATAGTCCAGTACTGTTTGGGATACTTGCACATCCGGATAATAAGGTATGGTTTAATTTTAATTCTTATTTTTTTTCTGTGTTAAGTGTAGCTGGGACTGCTGTAGGGTTAACTCGAAGCGAGACGCGACGCTGAACGCTCATTTCAATCATCATCAGCCTATAATGTTCCCACTGCTGGGACACAGGCCTCCTCTCTTGTGAGAGGGAGTGGGCCATAACCCAACACGCGGGCCCAGTGCGGGTTGGTAGATGTCACATGTCTTCCATTTTTTGGATGTAGGACATGCCGGTTTCCTCACGATGTTTTCCTTCACCGTTATGATCAACATACATCATTTCAATAGAGACTCAAAATCAAACTTTATTTACTACACGAAAAAATTTCATCGATGACGGGACGCAGCGCTCACATTTTAGATTCTAACTTTATTTACTTTACGAAAATACACATATTTCCAGTATAGTCGTATCGTGTCGCGTTTTACTGTGCACTAACCCAGCGTCCACTGACCCACACCCCACCCCCACCAACACGTTGCCCGACAACCAGCTCTACGCTCCGCCCGACGCTAGACGCGTTCTAGAACGCGGCCTTAGTGTCCAGGGAACTTGATGAATTCGACTAGTGATAATCAGGCTTTATATTTCATGCAACACATTATTGGAAAACTCCCTTTGAATGCCATCGCACATGGCGCAGTGCAACGAATAAATAAAGAATTTTTACCAGCCAAGAACCTTATTAACTAGACTGTCATTTAATCATGCTATTAATACTTAATTACTTTTCCTACAGCTTCTATCATGCCCGCCGGCCATGCGTTTCATAATAACTTCAGTAGGCGGAAAACAACGTCGTCTATTACTACGCGGCGACTCAGCCGGCGTAGTCTCCGTATGGAACGTAGACGAGGCCGCACAACCCACGCCAAATCATACGCCAAGTGAGTAGTCATAGACAACAACATCGACCATTACTACGCCGCGACTCAGCCGGCGTAGTCTCTGTATGGAATGTGGATGAAACCGCACAACCCACACCAAATCATACTCCATGTGAGTAGTCATAGACAATAACATCGACCATTACTACGCAGCGACTCAGCTGGCGTCGTCTCAGTATAGAATGTGGATGAGGCCGCACAATCCACGCCAAATTATACGCCAAGTGAGTAGTCATAGACAAAAACGTCGACCTTTACTACGCGGCGACTCATCTGGCGTAGTCTCAGTATAGAATGTGGATGAGGCCGCACAATCCACGCTAAATCATACGCCAAGCGAGCAGTCATAGATATTGTTGACGACTGTGTCGTGGTCCGCTCGTCTTTATAAAATAATATTCTTCTGTTCGTTCTAAGTGTGTTTCCTATTACAGTGTATGTAATATTTCTTATTAAGAGCCCAGTGAGAGGAGCTCGCAATTCCAATTCGAGGAGAGCCCAAAAATCGGACGAAACATTGCTATCTCTGTCTGACTTTTCGCGGCGAAGCGCGCAGCGGTGTGCGTGCGTGTATGTGTTTGTAGCGAGTGACTGATAACATTCATTGTACTAATTTTGTTCAATTTTTGCTTTATTTTTGCTAACTAATTTGGGGAATCGTTAGTGAACGCACAAACCAACAATGCATTTTTTGGAAATAACTCTACAATGGCTACATTAGATTTTAGGACATTACCTATCTAAAATCTAATAAAATAAACGTCGAGTAGGTATAACGGAGGTATTTATCTTGAGATTTATCTGTTGTAATCTAACTACTAGTAGGAATGAAAAAATATATATTTGGTTAGTCCATATTGAGGAAGGCTTTAGGCTATGTAATATCACGCTATCACCAATAACAGCAGAGCAGCAATGAGAATTTTTTCAAAATCGGGATCATAATTGTATTCCTTTTCGAAAGCTTCCGTTGCGTAAACCGTTAGAGTTACGTAAAAATTATGTACCTAGTTTACTACGGAATTATTCCTGATATAGATAAAAAGTTCTAAAATAAAGTCTGCGTGAGCATAATGTTAGTCTGTTGATTTTCAGTCTTTGTTGACATTTGTATAAGAACCGCTATTTGGTTACCACTGTTAGCGAACCAGCTAGTCTGGTAAGTAAGCTGCTTGCCTTTCGTGCAATGGGTATCAGGATCAAATCTTGGTAATTTGTGTCTCACTTTTTGTAATTATTTATTTTGTTTTTATTATTTAGCCTGTGAGTTTTTAATAATTCAAAATAGTTTTATGTCTGGGTGTAATTTATCTATAATATTTATGTATTTAGAAATATATAAGTATGTTTTATCAGCTGTCTAGTGCCCATAACACAAGCTCTGCTTAGCTTCTCGCGGTGGTGGACGCCCACGGCGACGGACGTCGCAAGACGATTCCCGGCCATCGTAGGCGAGGGCTGTATGCGGGCGGCGAGTAAGGGCAACTCGCTGTCCGACCATGGACCATGTCCGGGTCGACGGCGCGTTGTGTTCCACGCGCGCCTCAATGAGCGTCAGCATTATACATATTCTATTAATTGAAGCGCAGTTTAAGGAAAAATTGATTATATAATATCCAGTGGTTTAGAGGGACAATAGCGTAATAATACATAGCCTAATAACAGAAGCATATTATTAGGAATATTAGAGGAAAATTAGGAATATTAGAGGAAAACTAGTATTTGCGCGTTGCGCGAGCTGCAAGCAGCTCGCGGGGTCGTGTTTCGAAAAGTATTTCTTACTTAGAATTTTTTGCAGTCGCCGTTTTAGATTTTGATTTTGACCTTACTATCGGCTTTAGCATCCTCGAAAACTATTAAAAAGACTCCCATGATGAACAATTCAAAAATGATCGCAGCCGCCATCTTAGATTCTGATTTAGACTTCACTATCGGCTTTAGCACCCTCGAAAACCATGAAAACGGCATCCAATATAAAAAAATGATTTTTTGAAGTCGCCATCTTGGATTTTGATTTTGACCTCACTATCGGCTTTAGCATCCTCGAAAACCATGAAAACGACTCCCATGATGAACAATTCAAAAATTATCGCAGCCGCCATCTTGGATTTTGATTTTAACCGGCTTTAGCATCCTCGAAAACCATGAAAACGACTCCCAGGATGATTATTTCGAAAATATCGCAGCCACCATCTTGGATTTTGATTTTGACCCCACCATCGGCTTTAGCATACCCGAAAACCATGAAAACGACATCCATGATGAAAAATTCGAAAATTGTCGCAGCCGCCATCTTGAATTTGGATTTTGACCTTACTATCGGCTTTAGCATCCTCGAAAATCATGAAAACGACTCCCATGATAAACAATTCGAAAATGATCGCAGCCACCAACTTCGATTTTGAACTCACTATCGGCTTAAGCATCCTCGAAAACCATGAAAACGACTCCCATGATGAACATTTCAAAATTTATCGCAGCCGCCATCTTGGATTTTAATATTGACCACACTATCGGCTTTAGCATCCTCGAAAATCATGAAAACGATAGCCATGATGATATCTTTGAATTTTTTGCTGTCGCCATCTTGGATTTTGATTTTGACCTCACCATCGGCTTTAGCATCCTCGAAAACCCTGAAAATGACTCCCATGAAGAACAATTCGAAAATGATCGCAGCCGCCATCTTGGATTTTGATTTTGACTTCACTATCATCTTTATTACCCTCGAAAACCATGAAAACGACATCCATGATGATATCTTTGAAGTTTTTGCTGTCGCCATCTTTGATTTTGATTTTGACCTCACTATCGGCTTTAGCATCCTCGAAAACCCTGAAAATGACTCCCATGAAGAACAATTCGAAAATGATCGCAGCCGCCATCTTGGATTTTGATTTTGACTTCACTATCATCTTTATTACCCTCGAAAACCATGAAAACGACATCCATGATGATATCTTTGAAGTTTTTGCTGTCGCCATCTTTGATTTTGATTTTGACCTCACTATCGGCTTTAGCATCCTTGAAAACCATGAAAACGACTCCCATGATGAACATTTCGAAAATTATCGCAGCCGCCATCTTAGATTTTGATTTTGACCCCACCATCGGCTTTAGCATACCCGAAAACCATGAAAACGACATCCATGATGAAAAATTCGAAAATTGTCGCAGCCGCCATCTTGAATTTGGATTTTGACCTTACTATCGGCTTTAGCATCCTCGAAAACCATGAAAATGACTCCCATGATAAAATTGATGAACAATTCGCGAAAAGGGGAGGTTTGGGATTTTTCCCATACTCACGAGAGTGACTTGTATACGAATCTGTCAAAATATACCCACCTCCCCCTTCACCATCTGGGAGAACAATTCTGTCAGTGAGTGAGTGGTAATCGAGCTTTATATAGTATAACTAGTATTTGCGCGTTGCGCGAGCTGCAAGCAGCTCGCGGGGTCGTGTTTTGAAAAGTATTTCTTACTTATAATTTTTTGCAGTCACCATTTTAGATTTTGATTTTGACCTTACTATCGGCTTTAGCATCCTCGAAAACTATTAAAACGACTCCCATGATGAACAATTCAAAAATTATCGCAGCCACCATCTTGGATTTTGATTTTAACCGGCTTTAGCATCCTCGAAAACCACGAAAACGACTCCCAGGATGATTATTTCGAAAATATCGCAGCCACCATCTTGGATTTTGATTTTGACCTCTCTATCAGCTTTATATCATCATCAGCCTATTGCCGTCCACTACTGGACGTAAGCCTCACCCAAAGAGCGCCAACTATCCCGGTTTTGGGCAGGCCGCATCCATCCACTGCCAGCCACCTTCCTTAAATCATCGACCCATCTTGCAGCAGGGCGTCCCACACTACGTTTGCCCATTCGCGGTCTCCACTCAAGCACATGTTTGCTCCATCCGCCGTTTGTCCGTCTACAGACGTGCCATTTGGTTCTACATTTGGTTCTCTGGCATGAATCGTATGCATCGAATGACTTCATTACGAATTCTAACCACCAGAGAAACCCCGAGCATTGCTCTCTCCATTGCACGCTGAGCAACCTTAAATTTGTGGACCAGGCCGATGGTAAGTGTTCACGTTTCGGCTCCGTAAGTCATTACGGGTAGGACACGCTGGTTGTAAACCCTGGTTTTAAGGGATTGTGGATCGATGATTCAAAGATATGACGCAGCTTCCCGAATACCGCCCAGCCCAAGCGTATTCTTCTAGCTGCCTCCTTCTCAAAGTCGTGCCTGCCCAGTTGTACACTTTGGCCTAGATAAATGTATTCTTGCACAACCTCGAGGGCAGCAACATTCACGATTACAGGTCTCGGGGTGACGTGACCATTAAACATGACTTTGGTTTTGTTCAGCCAGATTCATTCCGAGACCCACACGCCTTGAAGAATCGCTCAAGCTGTTCAGCATTTTTTCCAGCTCCTGCAGAGACTCTGCTATGATGACAATGTCATCCGCAAATCGGAGGTGTGAGATGTACTGACCGTTGAAATTAGCACCCCGTCCTTTCCAATCAATCGTCTTGAAAACGTCCTCCAACGCGTTTGTAAACAGTTGGATTGGTTTTGTGCTCTGTTCTTGTAATTAGACGGTCACTGTTGCGGCCTTATACATACATCTCATCACCTCAACGTAGCGACAGTCAATGAGGCATCTCTGCATGGACTCCAGAACAGCCCAGGTCTCGACGGTATCGAAAGCCTTCTCGTAGTCCACATACGCTAGGCACAGAGGCTGGTTATACTCCTCGGTCTTTTGAATCACTTGCCTAAGGGTGTGTATGTGGTCTATGGTGCGGTAACCTTTTTGAAAACCGGCCTGCTTCGGTGGCTGAAAATCATCGAACTTTTGGGCGAGACGATTTAGAATAACCCTCGAGAACAGCTTATCATATCTATAAGCAGAAGTGAGATGGGGCGGTAGTTTTTAAGGAGCGCTTTATCGCCCTTTTTGAAGAATAATACTACCACACTCCCATGCCATGCCTCCGGTGTTATGCAAGTGTGGATGACGGAATTGAAGAGTGTACAAGCTCTGTCAAGATAGGTATTCCTCTTGACATGAGCAGCTCAATGGTTATTCTGTCATCCCCTGGGGCTTTGTTGTGGTGAAGCTGCCTGAGTGCCATTCCAATCTCACCCATGTCAATGTCGGGAAGCTCGTCTGTGAGATGGCGTGTCTGTTTGGCCCGTTGGTCATCCGCGCCGTGGACCTGAGGTGGGCAAGGTTTTTGAGCATATAAGTCTCCGTAGAACTTTTCGACTTCAGCTAGAATCTCTGGCTTTGAGGTGACGGTGGTGCCTTGTGACGTTCTGAGCTTTGTCCGGCAACAGCGGGAGGTATTGGGCTTGGCAAATACCTTCGAGCCTTTATTCCGAGCTAAAGCTTGCTCTATAATTCGGTTATTTGCACTCCGAGTATCGCGTATGAACTGCTTTTTGACCTCCCCGTTAAGAACCTGACTCTCAGCCTGTGTGGCTTTGTGAGTTCTCGTCGTATCCTCATCAGTGCCAGAGTCTCGCTGGTAATTAAGTTCCGACTTACGTCCATTCCTGATCGGTCGAAAAAGTTTACAGCCCACCTCGCAGACGACACGCAGCAGGCCTTCGGTGTCGTCGTTTATGCCCTCCTGGATTTTAAACCTCACTATCGGCTTTAGCATCCTCGAAAACCATGAAAACGACTCCCATAATGAACAATTCGAAAATTATCGCAGCCGTCATCTTGCATTGCCGTTTTGACCTCGCCATCAGTTTAACATCCTCGAAAACCATGAAAACGACACCCATGATGAAAACACAAAAACTATCCAAGACAAAGAGAATTTTTCAATTCCAAAACAAACTTTTCAGTTTAGATAAAATATGATATTTCAAAATATTATTGTGTTAGGTACGCGCTTACTGCCCCTCGAACACTCTATGCGATCATAAGATTTGGATTTTAACCTCACTATCGGCTTAAGCATCCTCGAAAACCATGAAAACGATTCCCATGATCAACAATTCGAAAATTATAGCAGCCACCATCTTGGATTTTGATTTGGACTTCACTACCGGCTTTAGCACCCTCGAAAACCCTGAAAACAACTCCCATGATGAACAATTCGAAAAATATCGCAGCCGCCATCTTGGATTTTTATTTTGACCTCACTATCGGCTTTAGCACCCTCGAAAACCCTGAAAATGACTCCCATGATGAACAATTCCAAAATGATCGCAGCCGCCATCTTGGATTTTGATTTTGACTTCACTATCAGCTTTATTACCCTCGAAAACCATGAAAACGACAGCCATGATGAGCAATACGAAAATTATAGCAGCCGCCATCTTGGTTTCTCATTTTCACCTCACTATCGGCTTTAGGATCCTCGAAAACCATGAAAACGACTCCCATGATGAACAATTCGAAAATTATCGCAGTCGCCATCTTGGATTTTGATTCTTACTTCACTATCAACTTAGGCATCCTCGAAAACCCTGAAAACGACATCCATGATGAACATTTTGAAAATGATCGCAGCCGATATCTTGGATTTTGATTCTTACTTCACTATCAACTTAAGCATCCTCGAAAACCATGAAAACGACTGCCATGATGAGAAATACGAAAATTATAGCAGCCGCCATCTTGGTTTCTCATTTTCACCTCACTATCGGCTTTAGGATCCTCGAAAACCATGAAAACGACTCCCATGATGAACAATTCGAAAATTATCGCAGTCGCCATCTTGGATTTTGATTCTTACTTCACTATCAACTTAGGCATCCTCGAAAACCATGAAAACGACTGCCATGATGAACATTTCGAAAATTATCGCAGCTGATATCTTCGATTTTGATTTTGACCTCACTATCGGCTTAAGCATCGCCGAAAACCATGAAAACGACTGCCATGATGAGCAATTCGAAAATTATCGCAGCCGCCATCTTGGATTTTTATTTTGACCTCACTATCGGCTTTATTACCCTCGAAAACCATGAAAACGACAGCCATGATGATATCTTTGAATTTTTTGCTGTCGCCATCTTGGATTTTGATTTTGACCTCACTATCGGCTTTAGCATCCTCGAAAACCATGAAAACGACTCCCATGATGAACATTTTGAAAATGATCGCAGCCGCCATCTTGGATTTTGATTTTGACAATACTATCAGCTTTATTACCCTCGAAAACCATGAAAACGACAGCCATGATGATAATCTTTGAATTTTTTGCTGTCGCCATCTTGGATTTTGATTTTGACCTCACCATCGGCTTTAGCATCCTCGAAAACCATGAAAACGACTCCCATGATGAACATTTCGAAAATGATCGCATCCGCCATCTTAGATTTTCATTTTGACCCCACCATCGGCTTTAGCATACCCGAAAACCATGAAAACGACATCCATGATTAAAAATTCGAAAATTGTCGCAGCCGCCATCTTGAATTTGGATTTTGACCTTACTATCGGCTTTAGCATCCTCGAAAACCATGAAAACGACTCCCATGATAAAATTGATGAACAATTCGAAAATTATAACAGCCGCCATCTTTGATTCTCATTTTGATTTTGAAAAATGATTTTGACATACTCTGGGCCCCATGAAAAAATGTTTCAAATTTCTTCTGAGATCCACTTAAAGGGGGGAGAAGTCGGTGAAGAGGGGAGATTTTGAAAGAAATGTTTTTTCTTTTCCGATCCTCCTCTATACGAATCCGTAAAGAAACACCAAACACGGGTCTCTTAGTTTCTAAGATACGATAGGGAGGGTGGGGGGGGGGAGGCCAAAAACGGGGAGGCTTGGTACTTTTGCCCTTCTCATGAATGTTACTTGTAAGTTTGCTTGTCTTCACCGCCGAGTTACGCTTCACCCACTTAACCTTCATTAAGCTACGGAGGTCGCCGGCTCGCTTCACTCGCCACCTCCCCCCTTCGGTCCATCGGTCTCGCAGGTTCGCTCCACTCAGAACCTACCTACCACCGGAAAGGTATCGTGACCTGACCGTGACCCTACGCTACCTAGTTTCCGAGATACGATGGAGGGAGGGGTGAAGGGGGGGACTGGGGTGAATTTTGAAAAAATAATGATTTTGACATACTCTGGGCCGCTTGATACGAATCTGAAAAAAAAGTGTTCCAAGTCTCTTCTGAGATCCACCTAAAGGGGGGGATAAGGGGGCAAGGGGGGGGAACTTTTAAAAATGGTTTTTACTTTTCCGAGCCTTCTCTATAAGAAAACGTAAAAAAATAAAACACGGGTTTCTTAGTTTCTTAGATACGATTGGGAGGGGGGGATAGACGCCAAAAAGGGGTAGCTTGGTACTTTTGCCCTACTCATGAGAGTTAGATACTTGTAAGTTTGCTTGTCGTCACCCCTGAGTTACGCTTCACCCACTCAACCTTCGTTACGTTACGGAGGTCGCCGGCTCTCTTCGCTCGCCACCTCCCCCCTTCGCTCCACTCAGGACCTTCCTACCACCAGAAAGCTATCGTGCCCTCATCCCTACGCTTCGCTTTACCGCTACATAATTTTTCCGAGTTACGATGGGTGGAGGGGTGAAGGAGGGAGAGGGGGGAGTTTATAAAAATGATTTTGTCACACTCTGAGCCCTTTGATATGAATCTGAAAAAAAATATGTTCCAAGTCTCTTCTGAGATCCGTCTAAAGGGGGGAGAACGGGGTCAAGAGGGGGGGACTTTGAAAAATGGTTTTAACTTTTCCGAGCCTCCTGTATACCAATCCATAAAAAAACAAAACACGGGTCTCATAGTTTCTGAGATACCTTTGGGAGGGGGGGGGGAGCAGAAAGGGGAGGCTTGGTACTTTTGCCCTACTAATGAGAGTTACTTGTAAGTTTGCTTGTCGTCACCGCTGAGTTACGCTTCACCCACTCAACCTTCGTTACGCTACGGAGGTCGCCGGCTCGCTTCGCTCGCCACCTCCCCCCTTCGCTCCACTCGGTCTCGCAAGTTCGCTCCACTCAGGACCTACCTACCACCGGAAAGCTATCGTGTGACCACATCCCTTCGCTACGCTACGCTTCGCTTTACCGCTACCTAGTTTTTCCGAGTTACGATGGGGGGAGGGGTAAAGAGGGGGAGAGGGGGGAGTTTTGAAAAATGATCTTGACCAACTCTGCGTTCCTTGATATGAATCTGAAAAAAAAATATTCCAAGTCTTTTTTGAGATCCGCCTAAAGGGGGGGGGAGGGGGGCAAGGGGGAACTTTGAAAATGATTTTTACTATTTCGAGCCTCCTCTATACGAATCCGTAAACAAACAAAGCCGGGTCTCTTAGTTTCCGAGATACGATGGGGGGAGGGGTGAAGGGGGGGAGAGGGGAGAGTTTTGAAAAATGATTTTGACCAACTATGGGGCCCTTGACATGAATCTGAAAAAAAAACTGTTGCAAGTCTGTTAACTTCCGAGATCCTCCTAAAGGGGGGAGAAGGGGAAAAGGGGAGGGGGGACTCTAAAAATTGATTTTTACGTTTCCGAGCCCCCTCTACACGAATCCGTAAAAAAACAAAACACGGGTCTCTTAGTTTCCGAGATACGATGTGGAAGGGGGAGAGGGGGGGCGAAAAGGGGAGATTTGGGATTTTTCCAATACTCACGAGAGTGACTTGTATACGAATCTGTCAAAATATACCCACCTCCCCCTTCACCATCTGGGAGAACAATTCTGTCAGTGAGTGAGTGGTAATCGAGCTTTATATAGTATAAAATCGAGCTTTATATAGTATAATTTGATCGACAAGTTTACAATAGTTTCGGAGATACCTAGATCAAAAAAAAAAAAAAAACGAAAGAACATCGAACCCATATTATTCTCGAAAAAAATACAAAAAGAAAAAAATATTCAATGTACAGTAACATTGACAACCCAAAACAAGCGCGCGCCACGAGCCAGGCCGCAGGCGGCGTGTATACGTGAACCTTACGGAAGTGTGAGTTTCTACGATCACACAACCACAGGCAGTACGTACACGCACACAAACGCAGTTACGCTCGCTGCGACAGCGCTACAGTCGTTCAAGATTTGCGATAAATTTGTTTGTGTTCCGTAATACCAAAAATTATGAATGAAAAGTTGATGTTTTTCCATTTTTGTTTTGTTAATCTACAACTAGACAATATAAGCTATGTTTCTATTAAAATAATATTAGGAACATTCATGTTTTTAATACAGAATAATTAAGCTGAAAAAATGCTTTTAGCGGTGTTAAAATGTACGAAATGCAATTCGCTCGCATTTCGTAAATAGTAATATATTTTTTTTTTAAGTTTAATAGGAACCTAGATAAATACCGCCTGTATCCGAATAATATAACTTTAAGTCGGTAAAATGTTCGTATCGCGAATGATTTTGGTATTACGTTTGTATGGAGAAATTTGCCTTCACCGAACCCTTAAATAAATTAAAATGACCCACAAGAACGGACTGCATACGGGCGCGCGCTCTCATTGGCTAATGCGCGACACGACACCCCCGCGAGCTTACCGCCCCGCGGCCGCCATGGCAGAACGATCGGGCAGTTGGGCAGTGCGTCAGAAAATCCCGCGACGACTCCACGCGCTCAAAAAGCGCCCGCGCATTCCGTCCTTGTTGGTCTGTACCAGTCAAAGAGTCGTTTTCCTCACCTCTCACTACCACCCAGTACCTATCAGCTACAGATATTTTCTCATTACTACGCGGTGACTCAACCGGCGTAGTCTGGAGGTAACCCAACCATGGACTTTAATTTTGTTATGATTTATTTAATCACCATTCCTCGCAGTATTGTTTTTTAAATAGTGAATTTTGTTACCAACAATCCTTCTACTAATTAAAACAATTTTGTCCTTTTAATTATGTATTTTTTTCTTCTTTTTTAACAGTACACGCACCGATAGTTGTGACAAGCCTCGACATCGCGTGGGAAGATATGAACCCGAGTCCTGTCGGTATATTGGATCAGTTGAATCATCCCGAGGAGCAAGGTTAGTTAGACATATTTATTAATTATGAAATGAAGTGAAATGATATTTATTTTTGCAAGTAGGTTGTTATAAACACTTTTAAACATCGTCTTTTTACCAACAAGAAGAGTGGTGTTCTCAGAGTAGTCAGGTACGAAACACCGGCTTCGTCTAGTTTGTAACAAGACGATGTGTATAGCTTGGCAAAAAACTGTAGAAAACCGGAAGTCGCCACTGTCTTCGCGCTATGAATGATTTTATTTTATTATTTTTCACTTATTATGTTAGTTTTATGGCACAATAATAAATCTAACAAACATGCGTTCTTTGTTTACATCAAATATCAAAGATTTTAGAACGTTGTCAGAAATAAAAAGATTAGTTCCGTTTCAATCCGTTCTGGCCAAGCTGTATAAGGGTTTTTTTTAACCTGCTTGCAAAGATAATTATCATTTCACTTTACCATTGGGTGGACAGTTGAATCGATATACCTATATAATATTTAGATAGGTAAAAATATTATTATTCAATTATATCTTTATATAAGGAAATATAATTGAATAATATTATTATTATACGTCATCGTGAGCCAGATGATCTTCGACGAGTTGCTGCAGCAGTACATCTCCGTGGAAATCGGGTTTATGCACCCGGGGGACATGTTCGGGGAGGTGTCCTTGCTGCATACCATCCCTAGAACACCCCTATATGTTATAATATTATTATTCAATTATATCTGTATTTATGTATATTATTTTATCATTTAGGACGATTAAGAAGAAAGAAAAGGGTACAAAGTAGTAAGTATGATGGTGGTGCATGTTTTTAAACAATTCCCGGCCAGTAAAACTGAACTAACAAAGAAAAAACGAGCAATAATATAATCAGCTCAGATCACAGCTTGGTACGACGCGTAGCTTGGTACTGTCGCGACTTTGTGTTCGATTTTGATTTTGTATTAACTTTGGTGGAACCACTCACGTGTTCTGAGCGCTCTATCTGTCTATTTCTTTGATCTGAGATAATCAGTATTAAAATACTTCTAAAGAAGAAGGTTAACAATATTTTTCTGAATGATTTTTTATGTGTTAATAATAAAAAAAAGAGTTGTGTGATTTGACTGTATTAATATTTCCTGTATACTGTTGTCCACGTAGGCCATTGTTCCTTTTAGGGGACAAAGGGAAAAAATTTAATAAAATAATTTAAATTATTTTCGTTGACCCCATACGCTGTCAATGACAGAATTTGACATGTAGGGTCTAGATAGACGGACTGTAATGATCGATTCCAATGAAATAGTGGGCGGTACATTTTTTTGTGCGCGCACTTCAGCAGTGCGCGTACTAAGGGTTATGGTAATATTTGTCCAAGTGTTAAAATGTCTACATGTCAGAAAAACATAATGTTATATTTCTATTTGGTTAGAATGAAGTTTTGTAAAAATCAACAAGTGTTATAATGTCCAAAAGTCATAATTATTGTACATGGCTCAAAATCCTAGGTTTTGTGATAAAACGACACCTTTATTTTTTTTTGTAGATGGGTCATAGAACAAATTTCATTACTTCTTACTTCATTTACGTTCCAATTTCAATAAATAATTTAATTTGTGATATAAAATCGTTTTCACTTTTTGTCGTAAGGACATTTTGTCACTTGATCTTTATAAAAAAACTTTTGACTTTTTAACGTAATGACATTTGGACAATTTAACACTTGGACGAATGTTACCGTAATTCGTACTAAGCTGGTATCGCGTTTAGCCTGTGTCCACTGGCAAGGCTTTTTTTTTTTTTTTTTTTTTTAGCGTGGTAAAATCATCAAATGAGTCCTCCAACCCCGGGCAGGGCGGGAGGGACTGTCAGACTTCTACTGACTAAAATCCACGGTGTCCTTCATAGCCTGTTACGTTCCGGGGTTACGGTAAGGGAATAATCCCGCGACCCCGGCAGGCTTTGGCCCTCTGAGAGGGGGGCCCCGTCATGTCCACTGGCAAGGCTGTGAAGCACATTTCAGCACGAATATTTTCCTTTAGCAATGTGAATTCCAGCGTTAGACCGTGAGGTATTACTAATTTATTTTTCAGTGTGTTTTATTTTTATTTAACATGTGTAGGAATAATAATTTAAAACTAAAACAGCACGGTTTTACCACCATTTTTTTACTTCTGGTTTTGATTTTGTTTTAATTTTTTGGGTTTGGTTTCATCCGGCCCGATGTGTGCCACTAGGCCTAGGCTAGTTCGGAAAAATTGTGTCATAGAGCCCTATACTCAGCATGTAACGGGGTTAATGGCACGGACTTATCCCATTCACCCCGCTGCTCTGCTTCTATATCATCTATATGACGGGGCATGGGAAGTGGGGCGGATGAAACCAAACCTTTTTTGGATCTCCTTATTAAAATAAACAGCTTGTAAAATATACTCTATTGTTCCAGAAATAAAGCTCACAGCTTCAATATATCTTCTCGCTGCTAACCGCCTGGTGGTTGGTAGAGAAGACGGCTCCATTGTCATAGTGAATGCAACGCATACAGTGCAACTGCAACTGTTGCATGGCAATCATCAGCAACTTGATGGTAAATATAACATATACAGCTTGGCCAGAACGTCTTGAAACGGAACTAATCTTTTTGTTTGCTGACAACGTTTTAAAATCTTTGATATTTGATGTAAACAAAGACGCAGGTTTGTTAGATTTATTATTGTATCATAAAACTAACGTAATAAGTGAAAATAAATAATATAAAATCATTCAAAGTGCCTGTAGCGAGAGCACAGTGGCGACTTCTGGTTTTCTACTGTTTTTTGCCAAGCTGTAGTTATGTGGTAAAATCATTAATTGAGTCCTACCACTCAGGGCAGGACGGGAGGGACTGTCAGACTTGTACTGACTAAAATCCACGGTGTCCTTCAAGTCCCGCGACCCCGGCAGGCTCCGTCAGATTGCTGACAGTTCTTCTAGGTGCGCGTAGACACGGACACGGTCCGTGGTCGGACAGAAAGTCGCCCATTACTCGCCGCCCGCATGCTAGTGCCTACGGTGGCCGGATATCGTCTGTCGGCGTCGGTCGCCATGGGCGTCTACCACTGCGGCTGGGGTGAAGGGACGACCCTGTCCTCTCCCTCACGCGGCGCGCCTCTTCCTAGCATGACTGCTTCGCAGAAGGAGGCGGTATTTCATGTGTTGCGTTATTGTTTCAGATTGGCCTCCACATCAGTTGCTTCTAGGCCATAACGGACGCGTCAACTGTCTGTTGTACCCTCATCATGTTCATCAAAGGTAAATATTATATTATATAATATAATATTCCACAAACTATCACACAACGCCATCTAGTCCCAAGCTAAGCAGAGCTTGTGTTATGGGTACTAGATGACTGATAAACATATTTATATATTTCTAAATACATACATATTATAGATAAATTACACCCAGACACAGAACAAATGATCGTGCTCATCACACAAACATTTGTCCTGGGTGGGAATCGAACCCACGACCTCCGACATAGCAGTCAGGGTCACTAACCAGTAGACCAACAGGCCAGTCAAAATTATCGTTGGAAGTTAACAATATCTTTAAATCTTATCCTTAGGTAAGATTCACACAAACCGGCCGGACTCGGCGGCATTTTACAATGCGGTAAAGAACATTGAAATCTATCAACAGTAAATACAGTTTATATTTGCATGCAACTTACGGGACACGATAATTTTGCAAGCAAATATGAACTGTATTCACTGTTGATAGATTTCAATGTTCTTTACCGCATTGTAAAATGCCGCCGGGTCCGGCCGGTTGGTGTGAATCGTACCTTATTATTATTCTATTATTCTTCGGCATTTTATAATTATTTTCGATACCTATAAAAGTTACCCTATGTCCGTCTCTGTGTACAGAGATATTAACGTCGTCAGGTGTACCTGACGACGTTAATATCAAATTTCAGGATGATCGGTAAAGTAACCCTTATTAACGAGGATATAGACTAAATGTGCTATTTAAAGCTTGTGTTACACAGCGTTACCGTCCACTAAAAAACTACATTGCTCTCAAAACGGTGAAGGAAAACATCGTGAGGAACCAAAAATTCGAAGACATGGGACATCTACCAACCCGCACTGGGCTCGCGTGGTGGATTATGGCCCACTCCCTCTCATAGAGAGGAGGCCTGTCTCCTAGCAGTGGGAACATTATAGGCTGATGATGATGATGAAAAAACTACATTGGCTACAAAAAATCCTAAGATACCCTCGAATCAAATAAATTGATTGATCAGTAAAAATTTACAAAAATTTGACCACGCCAAAGTCTAGACGTTATAGCCCCGTTGTGCGGGGCTCCTTTTGTCTGCAGGGCTTAAAGGAACCTGACCAAACCGTTATTCGGGGTGTCCCCTAGAACCGAGTTGTAATATTTGTGGCTGAGTTAGTAATCTTATAGCTCGGTTTATTATTTCCCATTTCATAATTTTAGACTCGATCATTAAACAAATAGCTAATGCTCCCTGGTTCATCAAGAACTCAGAGGTTCATTATCACTTAAAGCTAAGCACAGTGAAAGAGGAAATAAAATCACATGCAAAAGCATACAAAAAGCGTCTTCAACATCATACAAATCCACTAGCGGTCCAGCTCACTATCCCTGATACACTGAGACGCAAAATCATGAACCTGGATAGTCTACAATGAGAACTACCAAAGCCTAGTTCGAGTCCATCCCAAAGGGGAAGAGACTCTCAAAGAGAATTAAACTGGCAAACCATCTGCTCATAGTCTTAAGAAACCATTGCATGATAAGAAAAGAAAAAAAAAGTTAGGGTTATAGGTGGTTATAGTATCGCTCCAAAACGTGGCGCTATTGTCGCATATTAATCTCGCGTCTTCCTACACAGATACGACAAGTCTCATCTAGTGTCGGGTGGCATAGACTTCGCAGTGTGTCTGTGGGATCTCTTCAGCGGCGCACTACTGCATAGATTCTGCGTACACGCCGGGGAGATCACGCAACTGATCGTGCCGCCTCACAATTGTAGCGTGAGTATTTTAATTTTGTTATAGACCACTTGCTGACAGTTGTCAGTGAAGGACCATCTGCTGACAGTTAAGTAGAGATACTCAACTGTCAGCAAGTGGCCAAACGCTCTCTACTGTCAGAAAGAGGTCAAACGTTCACTGCGTTGGATTACTTGCTGAAAATAGCACGTTATCAGATTTAATTCTGACAATATCGGTTGGTAAGGATTTATGAGTGACCATGGAGTAGAGACAAATCCCATCTAGTATCGGGCGGCATAGACTTCGCAATGTGTCTATCAAATCTGTTCAGAGGCGTGTTATTACATAGATTTTGCGTGCACGCCGGGGAGAATTTAATAATATTTTGGTTTTGCTATAGACCACTCGCTGACAGTTGTCAGTGAAGGACCATCTGCTGACAGTAACAAGTATTTGAACATTTGCTGACAGTTGTCAATAAAGGACCATTTGCTGACAGTTGTCAATAAAGGACTACTTGCTGACAGTTGTCTGTGAAGGACCATTTTCTGACAGTAGAGAGTATTATGACCACTTGCTGACAGTAGCGGTTGTCGGACAAGTTGTGAGAGTCGGATCATGTGTTGATGCAGTGAGCGTTGGATCACTTTCTGTCAAAATGAGGTCTGATCATACAGACATCTCATTCTAACAGTAGTCGTTGCCGGAAAATTTCTTGATTTAGATCTTCAAATGATAGCCGAGATTTTACGTGTAAGTTTTGTAGGTTGTATGAAGGATTTAAAATTATTTTATTATTATTAATTTAAATATTTTTGTTACAGCCACGCATACAAAAATGCATCTGCTCCGTCGCTTCGGATCACAGCGTAACTTTACTTAGTAAGTATTAATACATTAACAGCCAGAAACAATAGACTTATTTAACTTTGACAATATTATATCTTTTTGTCTCTATCCTCATTATTTTTATAAAATTCGGAATGAAAATTAAATGATCATCGCTACAAAAGATTGTGGTGCTACGCACCGTGCTAAACACCGTGCTACGCCGTAGCTTGAGGTTGCGTAGCTGACCTACGGCGTAGCTTGAGTTGCGTAGCTGATCTACGGCGTAGCTTGAGTCGCCTAGCTGACCTACGGCGTAGCTTGAGTTGCGTACCTGACCTACGGCGTAGCTTGAGTTGCGTAGCTGACCTACGGCGTAGCTTGTGTTGCGTAGCTGACCTACGGCATAACTTGAGTTGCGTAGCTGATCTACGGCGTGGCTTGAGTTGCGTAGCTGACCTACGGCGTAGCTTGAGTTGCGTAGCTGACCTACGGCGTAGCTTGAGTTGTGTAGCTGACCTACGGCGTAGCTTGAGTTGCGTAGCTGACCTACGGCGTAGCGGAGTTCTAACCTATTTTTTTTTCCTCACTAGGTCTAACAGAACGTAAATGCGTGACTTTAGCGTCACGTCACCTCTTCCCCGTACTAACCATAAAATGGAGACCGGCAGACGACTTTATGGTTGTTGGATGTTCTGATGGTACTGTCTTCGTGTGGCAGATGGAGACCGGTCATGTTGATAGAGTGTTACATGGTAAGTGGATAATAATCAGACCATTTTGTGACAGTATTGAGAGGTATTTTTCATTCATTTTTTGACAGTAGTTGTACCACTTTCTGACAGTAGAGCGTGGTCGGACCACGTTCTGACAGTGATGTTGTCGTAGGAACACTTATTCCTTTATGATCGGGTGTTCTGATAGTAGTGTTGGTGACCAACCATATTGATAGTGTTGCATGGTAACTGGATACTAAATCAGAGCACTTCGTGACAGTATTGAGTGATGGGGTAGTTTTTGACAGTAGTGCGTGGTCGGACCACTTTCTGACAGTGGTGCGTGGTGAGACTGGGTTCTGACAGTAATTTAATCATAGGAACACTTTCCGACAGTACTTAGTGAGTTGTCGGACCATTGCAGGTAAGAGTTTAGTGCTAGAATTTGTCGATGGTAGTCCTATCACTTGTTTTATTTTGTGAAAGTAGTAGCTCCAGCACTCAATCTGAAGGCATTTTTTGACATTAGTGGATGGTCAGATCACTTTTCGACAGTAGTGCTGTCAGAAAGAGATCCGACCTTGTGCGAGTACTTTCTGACAGAAATCGGTGACACATACAGACAAGATGGTCTTCTGACAGTAGTGTGTGGTGTGACCATTTTCTGACAGTAGAGAGAAGTCAGAACATTTTCAGACTGTATTATTCAATGAGTATTTTTGTCGAGTATTTTATAAACCTCGAGTGACAACTGTTCTATTTTTCATCCAGGTATGATTGCTGAAGAAGTGTTGGCTGCGTGTGACGAGGCCTTAGCTGACGATCTCGGAGGCTCGCTGTCGACTGGGTCCAGTGATGGACTGGCTAATCCCGCTGTGCACTTCTTCAGGTAATGTAATTAATCTATCTAATATCTTTAAACGAGCAATTCTTGCATATTTATATATTAATCAGGATCTCGGAAACGGTTCCAAGGATTTTCATGAAAGTTACAGATTAGGGGTCTTTCGGCTCAAGGAATCGATTTATCAAGGTCCCAGGTTAGAGAAAAGGTCGGTTCTAAATAAGAAAGTTTCGGAGTGGCCGTATGACACGGTCATTGCCGCTGTGAGCAGTGGCTTAGCATGGGGTGAAGAGTGGTAGGATAAAAATTATAGAAATGTTTGAAGCAAGTCATGAGATGTCGCTCAAAACGAAAACTGGTGAAAATTTTACCGAGTGAATCGGTGAGGCCGCGCGCAGTGTTGGGATTGGCGGAAAAAAAGCCAACGAAGGAGTGCGTCGCCACGAAACTGAGCGGTATAGACAGTAGTGCGAGAGATAGGAGTGCGGCCGTTGTCGCTAACGCTACTGTGGGTATGTGGCGTGTACAACGCTACTGCCAATGTAATATGAAATATTCTGCTCGCTTCGCTCGCAGTTCAAATAAAGAATCCTGAGAGTAGCGAAGTTTTCAATTCAAGTACTCGCGCTAAAAAAACAACTTTGCAGCTTTGCATAAATAACTATTTTATTCCCACAGAGGTCTCCGCCACCGCAACGTAGCAGCGATGCGTGCCGCCACACAGCGCGGGCTCGCGGCCCTGCAGCACAGCGGCCCCGCAGGCAGCGCGGGCCCGCTGGCCGAGCCCGCGCGCGCGCGCCGCGCACAGCTCACCGTGCAGGGCTTCCGGAGTAACCCTGCAGGTGAGTGACAGGAGGAGGTACTAGCGCCCTGCAGCACAGCGGCCCCGCAGGCAGCGCGGGCCCGCTGGCCGAGCCCGCGCGCGCGCGCCGCGCACAGCTCACCGTGCAGGGCTTCCGGAGTAACCCTGCAGGTGAGTGACAGGAGGAGGTACTAGCGCCCTGCAGCACAGCGGCCCCGCAGGCAGCGCGGGCCCGCTGGCCGAGCCCGCGCGCGCGCGCCGCGCACAGCTCACCGTGCAGGGCTTCCGGAGTAACCCTGCAGGTGAGTGACAGGAGGAGGTACTAGCGCCCTGCAGCACAGCGGCCCCGCCGGCAGCGCGGGCCCTCTGGCCGAGCCCGCGCGCGCGCGCCGCGCACAGCTCACCGTGCAGGGCTTCCGGAGTAACCCTGCAGGTGAGTGACAGGAGGAGGTACTAGCGCCCTGCAGCACAGCGGCCCCGCCGGCAGCGCGGGCCCTCTGGCCGAGCCCGCGCGCGCGCGCCGCGCACAGCTCACCGTGCAGGGCTTCCGGAGTAACCCTGCAGGTGAGTGACAGGAGGAGGTACTAGCGCCCTGCAGCACAGCGGCCCCGCAGGCAGCGCGGGCCCGCTGGCCGAGCCCGCGCGCGCGCGCCGCGCACAGCTCACCGTGCAGGGCTTCCGGAGTAACCCTGCAGGTGAGTGACAGGAGGAGGTACTAGCGCCCTGCAGCACAGCGGCCCCGCCGGCAGCGCGGGCCCGCTGGCCGAGCCCGCGCGCGCGCGCCGCGCACAGCTCACCGTGCAGGGCTTCCGGAGTAACCCTGCAGGTGAGTGACAGGAGGAGGTACTAGCGCCCTGCAGCACAGCGGCCCCGCCGGCAGCGCGGGCCCGCTGGCCGAGCCCGCGCGCGCGCGCCGCGCACAGCTCACCGTGCAGGGCTTCCGGAGTAACCCTGCAGGTGAGTGACAGGAGGAGGTACTAGCGCCCTGCAGCACAGCGGCCCCGCAGGCAGCGCGGGCCCGCTGGCCGAGCCCGCGCGCGCGCGCGCCGCGCACAGCTCACCGTGCAGGGCTTCCGGAGTAACCCTGCAGGTGAGTGACAGGAGGAGGTAACAGTAGCGGTAACCCTGCAGCTGCAAAACGACCCTTATACGACCACTTTTTCTTAACAAGTGTTCAACCGTTTAACTTTTTTATAGTAAGACGGATATATTTCTTCGTTGTTCAATCTTTTGTTTTTGTTCCACAGATCCCGAAAGCCACATCTTATTCTTCGATATCGAGGGTCTGATAGTGGAACTCCTCAGTGAGGAGTATTCTGCAATGAGTCCTGCTAGTTTGGAGGTAAATATGTATCCTATTTCCTACCACTAATATTATAAAACGTAAAAGTTAGTAAGGATATATGTATGTTTGTGGCTCTACGCCTACGCCTAAACGACTCAACGGATTTGGATGAAACTTGGTACACAGATGGTTTATAATCTGGATTAATACATAAGTTAGTTTTATTCCGATTTTATGTACCCGTGGGATAAGTTTCGGGTTGTAGCGGATGCAACCACTGGCAACAACTTGTATATTAGTATACGGATTTTTAGAGAGACGAGACTATCATCTGCCTAGCCTTTTCCCAACTATATTGTGGTCGGCTTCCAATCGAACCAGATGCAGCTGGATATCAGTATTTTACATGGAGCGACTGCCTGTCGGACCTCCACAACCCAGTCACTGGGTAATATGATACCCAACGGTAAGACTGGTTGTCAGACTTTAGAGCTTCTGACTAACAATAACGACTGTCAAAGATCTACAAATGACAGCCGGGACCAACAGCTTTACGTGCTTTCCGAGGCACGGAGGAAACTGGCTATGACAGATGGTCACCCATCCACAGATCAACCTCGGCAAGCACGGCTTAACCCGGAAGATCGACCTGTGCGGCTGTAATTACTTAGCCACGAGCTCATTTGATTGTTTTACCACGATTAAAAAAAGTTATTTACTTTTTTATTGATGTTATGTTTGATCGTAGGCCGCTGGATTGATAACGAGCGAGTACATGAAAGTAGCAGCCCTGACGCAGTCGGCAAGCCCGGACGCCACCAAAAGAATATCAGGTGATTATTACTAATTTAACTAAATATCAACCTTATCGCCAATATATTAAGGTTTAAGGTGCTCCCACACAGCAGTTATATAAAGTTAGAGACTGACTTTTTTAAACAAATTATAACAAAAGTTATAAATTGTTACAAATTATAATAAATTGTTATTGATGTTATACAACTTCATTTAACAATTTTTTTTACAACTGATTACAGTATGATATAACAAAATATAACTTTTGTTATATAACATCATCATTCCTCGAAACACAAACCCAAACTGATTGATCATAATGTTATACGATGTTATACAACGAGTTCAACCAATGTGGGAGTGTTTATAACATATTATAACATTTATTAACATGTTGTTGAGTATTGTTACACGCTATTATAAATGTTTATTTATTTATTTATACTTCATGTACAAATCAATGTTACATAGGCGGACTTAATGCCACAAGGCATTCTCTACCAGTCAACCTTTGTTTTATCGTGTTACACAATGTTGTATAACGTTATATAACTGCTGTGTGGAACCTTTAGATTCACGTTTGACCACTATCTCGCCTGATGGTAAGGGAAGATGTGGTCGACGATGAAGCACGCTTGCCTAGAAGTAACCAGAGCCTGTAGCCAAACGGCAAGCGACAATCGTTAACGTTCAGCAGTCGCTAAAACATTTTCAACTTTATACTCCATTGCATAAAGTTGAAAATCTATCAAAGATCGTTCGCTATCGCTCAGCAGTCTTTACTAGATTTTCAACTTTGCGCGATGGGGTATAAAGTTGAAAACGTATTAGCTACTGCTGAACGTGAACGATTGACGCTTGCCGTTTGGCTACAGGCTCTGTTCACTCTTGACTTGAAGACCCCGAAAATTATAGCTATCAGTAAACACAGACACAGGGAATTCCACTTTCTGTAATGGTTCTAAGGTTTATTTTTGAATGAAGTAATAAAGTCTGGATTTATTCACAAACAATGTGTTAAGGCGCTCCGTCACCGGGAGCATTTGCGTGGAATGTAACAATATAGATTCGAGTTTGAGCATTACATTACAATACTACCTCCCTGACGAGCATTCGCGTACATTTAGTATAGATTTGATACAAGGTGCGCATTGTAAAGCTGGGTACTCTCTTAGCAGCGTAGCACGTAACGTATCAGATACGGTATCAAGTGAGTACGTAGGCACGAGCCCGCTGCGAACCGCTCGCTGTAAGTTCGCAGTGATACCGCCTCTCGGCGAGTCATACAAACACAAAGGCGGCTCGCAGTGTGCTCGGACGAGCCGTACCCACTTGCAGGTTGATACCGTATCTGATACGTTACGTGCTACGCTGCTAAGTGAGTACCCAGCTTATTGCTCGATTGTCTTCACTCACTGATGAAATGTTCGAATCTGTAACGTTACATTACAGGTGAATGCTCGCGGTGAGGGAGCGCCTTTATAATGACGTTCCTAAAATAAATTAATACTAAAACCAGCTCATGGAAGTTACAACTTATAGTAAACTTTAAAACCATGTTCACAAAGCTTATTTTCGAATGACAATGCACAACTGATAAAATGGAAAATAAAATGTTTTAACGTAATGAAAGCTGGACTGCGTGTAGTAAAAAATCTACTTTGGACTTTAGTATATTCGGTTTCGTTTACAATGACAAATATTATTGACAAAACCTAAAATAATTATCAACCTCATCGTGTACCAAATTAGGTTCATTATTGAATGACAAAAGTGTATCATGAAATTATTATAAAATGTATATTTTTACGCATGCTCACATTAATGGATAGATTTCTTTGGTCGCGTCAAAGATAAAGCTGGTGATATGGAAAGGATATTAAAGGAAAAAGATAAACATGGTGGGTATTTACTTAGAACTAGAATAAAATAAATAGCTCAAGAAGTTGCTCAGTGGGATATTGGGAGATGCTTATGTTCAGCAGTGGACGATTACAGGCATGTTGGTCTAGTGGTTAGTGACTCTGACTGCTATGCCGGAGGTCGTGGGTTCGATTCCCACCCAGGACAAATGTTTGTGTGATGAGCACAACGACGATATATTACTAGACCCCTAATAACAGGCAACCGATGTCTGTCAACACATTAGGCAAAAAAGTCTTATATTCGTCTCATTTCGACCAATCCTGTGAGCCGTAAACATACGTTGAAACAGAACAGACCTTGAGTTAGCCAATCACAACGCAGTACCCCGTCCCCCTCGCTTACGTAGTACCTCAGCGAGTTGACAGAATAGTTTTTGTTCCTTAGATCGTGCATGCGGAGTCTAGTATTATATCGTCGTTGGATGAGCACGATCATTTGGTCTGTGTCTGGGTGTAATTTATCTGTAATATTTATGTATTTAGGGCAGATTTTTCAATAGTCAGATTTAAGTTATCTGACTATTAAAAAGTCAGCCCTTAGAAATATAAGTATCGTGACAACTTTTTGTCTTAATTTTTTCCGTCTAGCCTCCTTTCGCACTTCGTTCCAAAAACTAAAACATGGGTTTCTTCCTCAGGTATACTGGCTAAAATGAAGGAGGGTGCAGAGAATATGCAGACTAAACTGCAGGCGAAGGCTGATCAGCTGAAGGGCCATGTCGAGGCTAAAGGTAGGTGGTTTATAGGTGCAGCGTGGCAGTATAGCGGGTGACGGACAACTCCGGAATTATTGTCAATTACTTTTCTTGTTAAGTTTGAAAAACTCCGGAATTAAGGTTGAATGTTCGTTGTTTAAAAAAAAACCGGCGTTTGTCGATGAAATTTTTACAATATCTAGGGCCATATTGAATTGGCTAGGAGGGTGTTAGTATAGCAGATGACGGACAACTCTGGAATTATTATCAATGACTTATCGTATTAGTTTAAAAAACTCCGGAATTTAGGTTGAAGTACGTTATTTAAAAAACCTGGCGTTTTTTTCATGTCAATTTTAGAATATCTAGGGCCATATTTAATTAGCTAGCAGGGTGGCAGTATAACGGGTGACGGACAACTCCGGAATTATTGTCAATGACTTTTCTTGTCAAGTTTGACAAATTCCGGAATTAAGGTTGAATGTTCGTTGTTTAAAAAAAACCGTTATTTGTCTTTGACATTTAACAATATCTAGGGCCATATTGAATTAGCAAGCGAAGTTATAGGAGCAGGATGGCAGTATAACGGGTGACGGACTACTCCGGAATTATTGTTAATGACTTTTCTTGTTAAGTTTGAAAAATTCCGGAATAAAGGTTGTATGTTCGTTATAAAAAAAATAACTGGCGTTTTTTGATGTCATATATCTAGGGTCATATTGAATTAGCAAGGGAAGTTATAGGAGCAGGGTGGCAGTATAGCGGGTGCCGGTCAACTCCGGAATTAATGTCAATGACTTTTCGTATTAGTTTGAGAAATCCCGGAATTATGGCTGAAGTTGGTTATTTAAAAAAAAGAACCGGCGTTTGTCCTTGACATTTTACAATATCTAGGGCCACATTGAATTAGCTAGCACGTCAGTATACCGGGTGACGGACAACTCCGGAGTTATTGTCGACCCTTTTTCTTTGCTTTTTTTTTACAAAAAAAACGACGTTTATCGATGAAATTTTTACAATATCTAAGGCCATGTTTTATTAGCTAGCAGTCGACGCTTTTTTATTTTTTTGATTACGACATTTTTAGAATATCTAGGGCCGTATTAAATTAGCTAGCAAACGTATAGTGTGGTGTCATTATAGTGGGTGACGGACAATTCCGGAGTTAGTGCCGAAGTTTTTTCTTCTTAAATATTGAAAAACGACGTTTGTCGATAACATCTGTATAATAATCTAAGGCCATATTGAATTAACTAGCGAAGTTATTGGTGCAGGGTAGCAGTATAGCGCGTGAAGGACAACTTCGGAATTAGTGCCGAAGAATTTAGAAATTAGGGAATTTTTCTCCATATTTTTTTTAACTTGAGCTGGGTTTGCTCTAGGATCTAGTCCAGGTCAAAGGTGTCACAGACAAAGTCCAAAATGGAGCGAGCGTATCCAATAAAAGCCTGTTTACTCTAACTTTGAAGAGATTAGGGTTGTATGCGTTCGGAAACATTCTTTCCTTTCTCACTCTTTTGCTGTGCGCATGGCCCAGTGGTATCGGTTAAAACCCAGCCAGGCGCATTACTTTGTGTAATTTATTTCATCACCACTGCTCTCAAAACGGTGAAGGAAAACATCGTGTGAAACTGTCGTAGTACCAAAAATTCGAAGACGTGTGACATCTACCAATCCGTCATTGGGCCCGCGTGGATTATGGTCCACTCCCTCTCACAGAGAGAAGGCTTGTGTCCCAGCAGTGGGAAAATTAATAGGCTGATGGTGAAAGTATTATTTAGTAATTAGCGTATAATACTTTCAAACAAATTAATAAGCGAGTAAGAAAGTGGAAAAATACTATTTTAATTGTTGTTATTACTGCAATAAAAAATTTGACATAGTCGGAAAATGCCGGATCACTGCCAATTAAGCGTATTACCGGTAAATATAATTGCTTCTCATTATACACTTTTATTTATAGCTCTTATGTCTAGTATTATGATTTTGTACTTACATCTACAGTACTTTTGTTTGTGAAGCTCGAGGCTAAATTACAGCTGCACAGGCCGATCATTCTGGTTAAGCCGCGCTTGCCAAGGTTGGTCTGTGGATGGGTGACCATCTGTCATAGCGAGTTTCCTCCGTGCCTCGGAAAGCACGTAAAGCCGTTTGTCCCGGCTGTCATTTGAAGATCTTTGACAGTCATTACTGTCAGTCTTACCATGGGGTATCGTATTACCCAGTTACTGTTGTGGAGGTCCGATAGGCAGTCGCTCCATGTAAAATACTGATATTCAGCTGCATCTGGCTCGAATGGAAGCCGACCACAATATAGTTGGGAAAAGGCTAGGTAGGTGATGATCTGTAGTACCAACGTTTGTTTTTAAACGAATTAAAAAAAAAATGGTCATCTGTTCGACTTGTATGTTTGTTGTGTGTATGTTTGTCCGCGATTATCACGCGTTTAGCTGAACCGATTTTGATGCGGTTTTCAGAAAAGTGTTCGTAAATATTCTGTAGGTTTTGTTGTACAATAAAAATGGTTATTCCGTGACGTTTTTCGCATGGATTATTTATTACTTAATTGGGTGGAAAATTTTTTAAAGACGTATTTTCGATTTTTTTAAAAGAATATCTGAACTAAAACGGGTAATTTTTTTTTTTAAAAAGTTACTTACCGACTTCAGATACAAACACAAAAAAACTATAAATTAGCTTTTCTTTCGAAAAATGTTTTACACAATTTTGTGTCTGGTTTTTGAAGTTGGTTCCTTACAAATGTTAATAAAATTATGTATTAACAATAGACATTTACGCACGAACGGCGCTTATAATCAAGTATTAACAATATTATCTTACTTGTGGTTTAAATTCCAGCTGTAATTGTAACAAATATAATTTAGCTAATAAATTGATAATATGTTTTATCTTGGCCCTTTACATTACTGACGCATAAATCAGTGGCGATTTACCATAAACTTACAGATAAGGTACTTAATTTATAGTAATTTTAGACTTAGGGTCACAGCTTGTATGGAACTGCCTTTACGGGATACTGCGGCCCTGTAATTCAAAGAGCATGAGAAGGAACAGTGTAGTTTTTTTGTTAGTAAGAGCCTGATAGTTCCTTCCTGTCCTTTTCCTAGAAGAATTGAAACCAAAAACGTGAATAATCTTATCATCGTACTTTGGAAGGGTGGACTCATATTTTGATGATTTTACACCGATACTAAGAGACGAGTATGTAATAAGAGAGTAGTATGTAATTATGCTTTCTCCCTTTCACAAATCAAATCAAAAGCATTCATTTCAAGTAGACCAGTAAAAGGCACTTTTGAATTGTCAAATACATAAAATATAATTAAATAGGTACCTACTACAAAGTTATGGTGCTACAGTCCCAGTCACAACAACATTAAAACTGTGAAAGTATCGTAGATGCCCGTTTCAAGAAGTAGATCTCTATGGAGAAGAATCGGGAGAAGAAGAATACATAGGTAATCAAAGATACAAAATAATCTGTCACAACGCGACACCAACAGCACTGTATCTACTAAAATGCTGTACAATATTAGAGCGAACATGCTAATGTAGCAATAATTCAATGATCACAATATATTACAATGTAGATATCATGCCATTGTAGTATTAAATCAAAATTGTCTTGCTTAACTGTAATTCCGAAAATGAATGTTGCGGTAAATGTTAGAAAACAGACATTTTGTGGTTTGTCTAGGACTCTAGGTAATACATAGATGCTAACAGAAAATACGTATAAAATCATCAGTCTTCACCATCTGAAGTTATGCTAAGCTGGGAATTTTAATCTTTGTTAGGTATTTCATTTTATTTTGCCTAGTTTTGAAGATTTTTTAATGCCAATAAACACACTTTTCTTTCTTATCAAAGCACTTATCTGTCGATTTCCCTTGTTTTTTTTTTGGACACCGGACATTTCATACATTAATTTTAATAATAAACCTAATACCCTTAATTTCTATTGTGTTCTTGGCTCTATTTACCACTATACGCCATCATAAAGATATTTCTCAAATAATTCCACATCCAACTTGCCCCGACATTTCTAAAAACACCTTCATTCTAACTTGCCCCGTAACACATGCTTTAGAGTAGCCAAACTGGTGCTTACAAGGCTATGTACCACGCCTAGACTATAGTTTTTGTTGTACCTAGATTACTTGGACAACTAGTACTTATATTGGGTGTAAGGAACAGCCCTCCACAAACTTTCAGGGCTTATTCAATAGACGAAACTGAACAATCTTTAACATTTTTTTTTTCAGGAAATGGAAAAGAAAATCGGCCAAATATACAAAATTATCAACTTGATTGGACAGTTTGTATGGAGAAGCCGTTTTTATTTCATTTTCTGAAAAAAAAAATTGTGGAAGATTTTGATTGTGGAGATTTTTGAGCTTTTGCTAAAAAATTATAGCAAAAGCATGGATTTTAATCCTACTACTATTATAAAGGCGAAAGTTTGTAAGTATGGATGTATGGATGTTTGTTACTCATTCACGCAAAAACCACTTAACGGATTTGGCTAAAATTTGGTATACAGATAGTTTATAACCTAGATTAACACATAGGATAGTTTTTATCCCGATTTTATGTTCCCGTGGGATAATTTTCAAGTTGTAGCGGGTGAAGCCGCTGGTAACAGCTAGTACAGAATAAAATTGAAGCCAAAAAGAGATTTCACGTAAAACAAGAGAACATCTCCAAGGAAAACATTTATCGGGGTCGCGGTACTTATTCCCGGGGTCGCGGGACTTATCTCATTACCGTGACCCCAGAACGTAAAGGGCTAGTGAACTAATGAATGCTACAAGTCTGACAGTCTCTCCCACCCTGCCCTGGGTGGGAGGACTCATCTAATGATTTTAACACGATAAAAAAAAGGAAAACATTTAAACGACAGACAGGTTTTGTTTTGAACACGAAATCGGGACTTTTTATAACTTTTGCTCTTAAAAAGTTACTATTTTGCCGCCAAAAATAAATCAATAGCTGCTGTCAAAAGTTCTATTCATCGAATTGAATCAGGCAAAGGTATAAAAACCATACAGCCAGCGAATGCTAGCTTAAATGGAGTTTATTTATATTGTCACTGCTATTTAAATAAAATATTTATAGAGGAAGTGCGAAGTAAATACAGCTTGCAGATATATAATATTTTATGTTAATTATGTATACGTAATGAGATCTTGTTTTATTCATTCTGCACGGTCGCCAAGGTGATCTACATTCATAAATTATTTCGTCCAAATGTACTTTGGGACATACGGATATGAAGAATGGTGGGCTATGAAAAACGGTTGGTAAATAGATAAGTTTACTTAAAAAACCCACGTTTTTAAATTTCCTAAACATAAGAAAATAACCCTACTGAGAGAGGGGCCACTCAAAACGTGGGGGCGTATTTTATTTAAGGGATTATTTATGGGATATATTTACATGACGTGGGTGTAACTTGCAAAGATATGACGTTTCTTAGCAAATCATGTATTGTCATCAGAACTCAGAGCGTGTGCAAAATTTCAGCCTGCTAGCTTATCGGGAATCGCCTCAAAATTGAGTTGCAAGACTTTTTAAAAAAAAATGTGACCGCCTTCAAAAACAACCACAAAAAAGAGTAAAATAACCTACAAAACTTTTCTTTCGGAAGTCGGTGACTTTTTAATTAATTTCATTGTCTCTTTTGCCACCGACTTCCGAAAGAAAAGTTTTGTAGGTTATTTTACTCTTTTTTGTGGTTGTTTTTGAAGGCGGTCACATTTTTTTTGAAAAAGTTTTTATTTTACTCTTTTTAGTTTAAATATTCAACCAAAATTCTTGTCAAAAACATAATTTTCTTACATGTGCACTAGAATTTTGTAATCCGTAGCACCGGTAATAACATCTCTTTCATTTATTCCCTATCTCAAAAACTGCTGAACCGATTTTGATGAAATTTGCAGTATTCCCTAAGTTGAACGATACCTAGTACAACAAAAAAAGAATTACTTAAATCGGACTTACAGTTCCGGAGATATGCGAACACAAACATAATTTTCTTACTTGAGGAGTTGTACCTTCCATCATCAGCTCAGCTACATGAGATGATGATTTCCATACGCAAGTACTTGAATTACTTCATAAGATTTGCGAAAAACTATGTGTCAGCTAATAAAATTTGAGGGTTGCCCTCGATTTCTCCAAGATCCAATCATCAGATCCTGAAATGGTGAAAATGGGACCACACGGGAAGCACCAGCTTTCGAATAAAAAAAGAATCATGAAAATCGGTTCACCCAGTCGCAAGTTATGAGGTAACAAACATAAAAAAAAAAAAAAAATACAGTCGAATTGATAACCTCCTCCTTTTTTTGAAGTCGGTTAAAAAGTCAAACCGGAACGACAAACAAACAAACAAATAAATAGGAAAAGTGAGTGTACAAAAACGTAGGAAAAACTTGTCATGAGTTCACTCATCTGCCTAGCCTTTTCCCAACTATATTTGGGTCTGCTTCCAGTCGAACCAGATGCAGCTGAATATCAGTATTTTACATGGAGCGACTATCTATCGGACCTCCACAACCCAGTAACTGGGTAACACGATACCCCATGGTAAGACTGGTTGTCAGACTTTTAGAGCTTCTGACAAATAGTAACGACTGTGAAAGGTCTACAAATAACAGCTGATACCAACGGCTTCAAGAGGTTTCCAAAAACGGAGGAAAATCGCTATGACAGATGGTTTCCCCGAAATTCGTGAAAACGCAACTTTAATTTGGACATTTTTCGCGTATTAGTAATTCAAAGCATTTGATTCAGACCTTGCTATATTCTGCATTCTTATAAAAGTTACCAAAATTATCAAAAAAAAAACCTCGGGAATCTCTTTTTAATCTAAACAAAAATAACTTTTTTTTTTAAACTTCATTACCTACCTAACTGGTTCGCCATTCTTACCACCCGTATGTCACGACCAACAAAAGCCTACGCCCTCCCCAAGGTAGTCTAGATATCAAGTAACTCGTTTGCTGCACACATACAAACCTAATTGGCTCTTATTATCATTCCCTTAAAGGTCATAATGACCTGCCATTTCTCAACAGGGCTTGGTCAAATATTATGCCAGAATGCCTTCTTTGTTCTTTGTGGTAGTTCTGAACGAGATTTTTAGTTCAGGAAGTTTGGTTCAGTTTGGTTTTTATTGGGATTTAGACTTGTTGATATTTTTTGTTTTATTTGAAAATGGATTATACAACATTATTTTTAGTATATGCGAAAGCCGATACCTACACCTGTCTATTAAGGTGAAACAAGTCAACATGGGGTGTCTCTTCTTTCTCATAAAACTCCTTCTTCCAAAAGCTTTTTCGTATTTTTTTGCGCGCGCCTTTTACTCTAAATGATCGTGCATCTCACTGAATAATGTTTTCCCCTGTTTTCTCCACGGGGGGATTACGCTCGCGCACACATGAACAATATGGCTCGATTTCAGGCGAAATATCATGGTTTTTGACCATGCCTGCCTGCTTGTAAGTCTTTCAAGATGTCACCTATGCACGTAGTATCGCGGCATGATTTGTCACTACGTCTTGTCCACTTTAGTGGTGAACTAGTTGCATCATTTCGCATTACTACATGCATTTTTTTAACGTGGTAAAATCATCAAATGAGTCCTCCCACCCCGGGCAGGGTGGGAGGGACTGTCAGACTTGTGCTGACTAAAATCCACGGTGTCCTTCAATAGCCCTTTATGTTCTGGGGTCACTGTAATGAGATAAGTCCCGCGACCCCGGCATGCTTTGGCCCTCTAAAGGAGGGCTCCGTGATCATGCTGACGCTCTTTGAGGCGCGCGTGGAACACAACGCGCCGTCGACCCGGGCATGGTCCATGGTCGGACAGCGAGTTACCTTTTACTTGCCGCCCGTGATTGTAGTGTAATTAACTGGTGATAAAAAAAAAATTCGGCACTCGGGAACTGCCGCGGTGTGGTAATGTTATTGCATACCATTTTTATCAAACTAATTTTTTTTTCTTTTTTTTTTGACGATGATTTTGAGGGGTGTTAGGTTTATTTTTGTTACGGAATTTCTTGATTCGGTCGCCGTGATCAGACACAGCGATAAAAATTAAAAATAAATTGGAACACAATACTGCATGGTGTAAAAACATTGGAATTGATTCAGTTATATGTAGATCCTGAACAAATTATAATCAGATTTCGCACATATTTAAAAATAATGTTGTATAGATTGGAATCTATAATATAAGTACACCTCTACCTTACCCTTCAAGTAATACAGGCGTGTTGTTATGTTATGTAAAGTTGACATAAGGAGTGGTTATGTGGGCGTTACAAATATGTTAGTGACTGACAAACTGTCACTATGTCGAATTATATTGTATTGTAATAGCAGGTTATTGTACACCTGTTTTTATGAGAGAAACAATATTATTACTGCACTAGAGTCTGAGCAGGGGCATGTGGACGGCGAGTTATGGGTGACTTGCTGTCCGATTATGGACCATGGACGCTTTAAGTAGCTGTCGGGAATCTGACGATAAAACCATTATTCTAAGGGCGAAGAATTGATCAACCTAGGTTCCATGTCTAGGAAAATTCGTATTCTTTGTTGTTCGAGGTCAGGAGTGACTAAGACAAGGTCGACGATGGAGCGAGCTTACCCAGAAGAAGCCTGTTCACTCTAACTTTGAAGAGATTAGGGTTGTATGCGTTCGGAAACACAGACGCAGGCAGAGAGTTCCACTCCTTCGCAGTCCGCATTATAAAAAAATATGTCTGTCTGTCTATCTAAGAAGGTCAGCGCCGGATTAATATAATTTGCTTATTCTCAGTCCAAGCCTATAGGACCCCCAATCTTATTTACTGCACTAACCTATGGATATTTCTATAAATCTTTTAAGTTCATTCATAGACGAAGTTCTTCGCTCGTCAATTTCAAACAGTATTTCGTTTGTTTATGGTGCCCCCTGAGACTTGATGCACTGAGCAATTGACTAATTTACTTATGAGTTAATCCAGAATCAAAAAGATAGAAGTATAATAGGGTGACTGGTACTTAGTGTACGATACTTAAACACGTGATTGTGCTCATGAAAACCAACAACTTTTACTATGGGAACAAACCTGAAAACGGCTAAAAACATCAGCCTTTCATTACATTTATGTTTGCTTAATGTACTGAACAGTTGATTTTTTTTTTCACAATTTCGGCTTTGACTCCTATAGTAAAAGTTGTTTGTTATCATGAGCACAATCACGTGTTTAAGTATCGTACACTAATTACCAGTCACCCTATATAGAAGTTTATGAATTGTGTGGGTGTGTTTAGAAACATATCTTGTATTCTTTGTCTATTTGGTGGATCTTTTATTGAATCTGGAGTCCTTAGGCTAGGTAAAAAGGAGGTTTCAATTAAATAGATATCATTTGTTTTGTAAAAACGTGTTTATTTACACTTTGGCAGTGATGGCATGTTTTATTTACTTTTATTTACAAAGAGAGTTACTATATGAGACCTTAGTTCGTTTGAGCATGATTTCTTTCCATTTGAGCGGTGGAGTTACAACCTCGGCCAACCAATACCTGGCAACACTACCAATATAAAAAACACATCACCAGTGTTGCCAGATACAATCAACAAAGGCTACCAAAAACAGTTATGAAAAAAGTAACAGTTATTTTTTGAAAGAACTGTTATTTTTAAAATAACGGTTATTGGGAACGGTTATCGATTTACCAGCCGTGGTAGCCGTGGGCAGCGTAGGGAGCAGCAATGCCGTAGGGTGCGGCAATGCCGTAGGGAGCAGCGTAACCGGCGTAGGGGGCAGCGAAACCGGCGTAAGGCGCGGCGTAGGCAGCGGCAACTCCGGCACGGGCGGCAGCAACTCCGCTAGCGGCAGCGGCATGGGACTGAGCGGCGGCAACGGCGTTCTGGCTAGCGGCAAGGCCACCCCAGTAAGCGTTCTCGTGGAGGTCTCGGTTGCTTTCAGCAACTTGACGTACTGCCTCAGCGTTGAATTGGGCGGCGGCTTCGGCAGCGCGGGCCTGGCTTTCACCCCAGGCGCGGGCATGGTCCTGGGCGGCCACGTTCGCATCGATGGCTGCTGCCTGAGCATCACCAGCGTTGACCCCGTAGACTAGGGGGCTGATGACGCTGGCGGAGGCATAGCCGACGAGGGCAACAAAGGCGATCTGTGGGAGAAAGAGAGGGACGGCTTTAGTAAAAGTTTTTTGTTTTTTGGAAGGCGCGTACCATGAAGTCGTAAAACGAGATGGCGCTAGACGACTTGTATAGCTCTGTCCCTTTCCCACACTGGAATAGCTCTCGCTTTAAGACGTGGTGATAGGCCACCTGGAAGGTTTCGCTAACTAGAAGTGTTAAGGACGTGTGCATGCAATTAATGGACTAGCTATCAGAGAAGTTTCAGATTTCTTTGTTTTGACGTTATTAAGCATCGTTTTATCTGTTATTTGATTATGACAATAAGGTGTTTAAATATTTATGAATTGCTAGTGTATTGATACATTTTGGTGGTGACTAATTACTTTAATTTTTTTCTGTCATCATCATCATTTTAGTTGGGGATCACCCACTGTCACAACTCCCTTTTCTGTCATACTTCTCGGTTTTGAGCATCCCTTGTCCAATTGTGTTGACTCTATACCACAATTCTGACACTATCGTCTGGCAACCCAACGTGCTTATGCATACGTAAAAACTTTTGCCCGCGAAAATCATCAATGGAAAACCGTTACGCAAAAAAAAACTGTTACATCGATACTATTATCAGATCATCGTAAACTACGCATGTAAATAACAAAGAAAGAAGATAATTAGCAACAAACAAACCGTGAAATCATTAACATTAATTCCCGCGTTTTATAACGTTTCTTCATCGCGATAACGCCTTGAAATAACGTATGCGGATTAGGAAATAACTATCGTTTTTAATAACTCAATGCGTGCTTCCGTTGTTATAGTTATCCGTTACAGTAACTACTTGTTAACATTATAATTATAGGTTTGGTCGTGCATATCCGTCTCAATGATGGGCCATGATGGTCCAGTGTGAACTGTGTTTAGGGTCATGGTTACATATTGTTTGAATTGAGCAAATTTTGACTTGGAATGGCTTAGAAACAAAAAAAAATAGTTATAATACGGCATTAAATATCTATCATCCCTGTGATTTGCGTCTCAGCAGCGGAAACATTATAGGCTGATTTTATGGGCCAAGCCATGATGGTCCAGTGTGTAAACGGTCGTGATAAGTTTTAATACGGCATTATCTATCATCCCTGTGATCTGCATCTCGGCAGCGAAAACATTATAGACTGATTTTATACAAATTCCACGATGGGCCAAGCCATGATGGTCCAGTGTGTAAACGGTCGTGGTTTAATATGAATGATTGCAATTTTATGCAGTAGCGCTAAAAGCATCAGAACAGTTCTTGCACGTTTCCTGTTTTTTTTTTGTTAAGTCGAACAATGCCGGTCTGAGTTATTACTTTCATTACCATATTGGTAATTAAAAACTGATTGCTAGTAGCCAGTAATGAAATTAACGAAAAAATTGATATGACAAAATTCTATTAGCATTTTATTAGTTAGCTATAGTCCAGCCACTGTTTGCCAACTTTTTGTGGCCAACCAGAATTTACATCATCATAATTATTTGTTCAAAAGTGGCTAACCAAATTATAAGTGTACAATTTAATAAATTGAGTGATCATTTAAACTGAAATAAACGGTTTAATTAAATCCGCCTCCTTTTTATTGTTAGTAATAAATCATCAAGTCATTTATCAAATCCACACGTTTTTTTATCAGTAATTGATCAGCCCCATTACTCATACAAGAACATCAATATTAATTCAAACTCATGCCGATTCCAATTTCGAAACCTGTCATTTTGACGTAACAAACCTCTTTAGTGTCAGTTTTAATCATCATAAATATTTTACTTGGCAACTTTTTTGTTGCGAGTTTGTATTTTATTTTTCGCACACCGTTTACTTTGCGAAATGGCTAGTTTGATGTTAATTTTGCTAATCGGTACACAGGATCTTTGCTACACTACTTTGCTATTGTGTAAAAGGTGTGTTTATTGTTTCTCAGTATCGATTTCTTCTAGATTGCGTGCTTAGGTGAAGTTTCTTGCGATGTGATGTGAGTTTTAAGAGGTGTGAGTGGGCAACACTGATTTCTCTTAAAATAAATAGTTAGTAATTTAATTCTAGTAAATTTTAGTGAATGACTAACTGAGCCGATGATGAATATTCTGCCAGTAACTAGATTTAAACAGAAAAACAATACTAATGAAATTAATTCAAAAGTAAATCGGGCTATCTTTCTCTTTCGTGTATATAGGACTTATAACATAAGTATAAGTAAACTTTTAGGTATCCTGGGAACTAGAAAAGGCTAATATAGGTTAATTTTTATCCCGCGCTCTAGGATGAAAAACGTAAAGAAAAGTTTCGAATATCTGTTATGAATGTGTGAAATATTTGTTGAGCACGAAATATCTAGTCAAGTTGCATCTAAAGGTGTACTCAAATATCTGTTCCACCTTTCAAGAGACAAAGTTCTTTCAAATGTAGAATAATACGAGTCTATGGTACTTCAAAACAGGTCCAACCAATCCCTAATTCACAAATAACCCAACTCGAGCTCAATTTACAATTACAATATCGTAATAAACGTTATCTACGAACATTTCTAGAACGGGCCAACGCCTTAAATGTTTTGGTCAAATTATTTCACAAGCCGCCATCTTAGAAACAATAACTGACAGTTTAGGCTGTACGGCTTTTGGCATTGGCCTCATATTTTTCTTAACACGACAGAATGCTTTTGACAGATTTGAATTTAGAAGACAAAAGGAACGATGTGTTTTCTGTGTGACGAGATGCAAAAATCGTTTAAATTTTCTTAAGCATTTTACAAGCTAATATCTTCAAAAAGATGGCTGAATTAGACTTCACGTGGACATTGGAGGACAGCTGATAATGGGGTAGTATTGTCTAGTAGTGGACTGTTGTGTGAGCACAAATGTTTTATCATTTTGTTTTCGAATTGTCTTTTTTATTTTACTATGGACACTTTTAACTTGCTACATGTACTAGTATCTCAAAATTAATGATGTAACAAAGGTTCTGTAATAATTTTGGCGATCTAAAAAGAGTGTCCATGGAGTTTCTTGCCCGTTCTTCTCCATAGAGATCTCCGCTTCTTAGACTGGGCATGTACAGTACTTTCACAGTTTTTATGTCTTGTGACTGGGACTGAAGCACCGTAATTATTTTTGTCTTTTGACAATTCAAAACTTTTGACAAAACAAAAAAAAGCCTACTTGAAATAAATAATTTGATTTTGATTTTTGCTGCAGTGTATTTAAACATGAAAACAAAAAACAAAGTAACTATTCAATTGACAATAACAAACAGTTAAAACATTAAACAATCTAATCGATCAATCTCCTTCAAAAATTAATTAACCAAAAACAAACTCACGACCTTACACACTCCAAATATAACGGAATTCATTAAACATTATTATAACACAACAATAGTGATGTGCTTGCATTTAGAATTACAATGAGGGGCCTTGACCGCGCACGTGTGTATTATGACATATTGTGCGTGGGCTGTACTGTTGTGCCAGATTTGACGTGTGAAAAAGAGGTTGGTATCGCGAAGGTTGGGAGTATTTTTTTTGCCGCGGAAGGGACTGTCGGTCTCGTACTGACTAAAATCCACGGAGTTCCTTTAATAGCTTAATGTTCAAGGGTCACGGTAACCTGTTCAGACAGTCTCGCAACCCCAGAAAATCTCGCGACCTTAAGTCAGGCCCGTGACTACAGACACTCCCGTAATCCCGATGGTTGGGGACTTATAGTGATAAGTGAATGGGTTACTTTTAGGCAAGCGTGCTTTCCTGTCTACCATATCATTGCTAAAAGGCGAGATGGTGGTCAAACGGTAGCATATCGCTAAATAAAAAATGTGTGGTTGAGAAAAGTATTGGAGAATAACTAGACAAGTAGATGTGGAAACATGGATATGTAGAAAGAATTTAAATGAGACTGAAGCTATCAGAAAAAGGGAGTATCTAAAAGATCGTGGATGGATGATATAGGACTGGGTATTGGTCAGAATGGAAGAAAATTCGGAGACGTTAATTGATAGAGACGATTGGAAGAGAATTTGTGCTGCGTCGGCATTATAAATTGGGATAAGAACATGGCATTGACGGTCAGGGGCATACCAGGAAGCTTTATGGTCATTAAAGGCAATTAATGCAACAGCTTACAACCTCCTCTGGGATGACCGGAGACATACCGCTCCAAAAAAAAAATGTGTTGATGGTATTTTGGAAAGTCTTGGAAAAGACTGCGTTCTTTGCATCTTTATCAAAACGAAACACTCATTCAATTAGTGTCTTTTTTTTCAAGTTCATTCGCCTACTCCATTTTCAATCAACTCCTTGATTAAATCGCAATTTTGCATGCTCACCACGAATCAATTACGACCAAATTAGCAAACAAACAAAAACGGAACGTAATCTCATAAAAATAATTACGTTATCGTTTATGGTACGATTTTTTAGTCTGTGGCCTTGGTAATGACATTGCGTGGAACGGAATGTGATTGACTTGACATTTTTTTGTTAATCGTTCTGATTGGTTGTAGCATAATTTGATTGGGTATTGCCAGAATGAGATCATTTTTTTTGTTGTTATTATGAAGAATACGGAAGTTATTAGAAGGCGTGGTTATCTTTGTCAATAATGGGGGAGGCAGCGGTGTTTATAAACTTGTTTTTAGTACATTCAGCATCAAAAATTGCTGGCCACTTTAATATTTTCAAAATAGCTGCTCTCCGCATTAATACGGTGTACAGCAATTTTGAAAATCTGAATGTGGTCAACCACTTATGATGCTGACTGTACCTAAGTATTTTCTATGTTCTTCTCGTTCTATTTTAATTTTTTTTGTTTACATTGACAAATACTTTTTTATGTTTTGGCATGGCTTCGAGGCCTTTATGCCAATGACAAATACTTAAACTTGTGTCAAGCACAGGATATCTATTTTTGTCTAGACATTAAATTGCTTTAGCCAAAAGACAATTGGTATTCTGATGACATTTAATTGGCGGGAAAAGAGGAAATGACAATATTTGTCATAGCCTTCAATGATTTTAGTGAAAATACCTGGGAAACAGTGGGAAAATGCTTTTTTATGAAGAAAAAACAAATAAAACATGCGGGAGCAAAAATATGAATAAGCGGTCATCATCTGCATCCTACCCATATCCTATTTTACTTAGGGTCGTAGGCGCCACACGTTTTTAGAAGTGAAAAAAAAAGTTTAAAAAAATGTTTTTTTTTTACCCCTGGAAGGCAAAGGGATCTAGCTCATGCGATCATTGTTTTATTTTCTGTACTATTTGAATCACGGACACAATTAAACAATAAAACTTCAATTGTTTATTATCACGCAAGTATTTATGTCATTCTGACATTATTCTCCCACATCAATCAATATTATTGTGAAAAACATCGAACATATTGATGCGACGATCTGATCGCGTTTTAATTTAATCGATTATTTCTTTATGAATCGTGGGCAGTGTGTTTTTATTTGAAATGAATGAAATCGATTTAGGGCGACTTTTACCAACGGTTAAACATGCTTAAAATTTTATTTAAGCACAAAAGTCAATGGAATTTTGTGCTTAAATAAAATTTTAAACATGTTCAACCGTTGGTAAAAGTCACCCTTAATGATTTTCAAGTACATATCTGGTTTATTTAAAAATGTGGAGGAGTTGGTTCGACCTGCCTCGGGAAATTATTTCCGGTTTTATTTGCTGTACTTTTTTTTGTCAAGATGGACAGAAGATCTGGTGAAAATCACAGGATTGCGCTGGATGCAAGCCCCTTCCAACTGGCCCTGTTGTAAATCTAAGGGGAAGGCCTATGTTCAGCAGTGGACGTCCGCTGATATGATGATGATGATGATGTAAGTTCTTTTCAAGTGACAGTTGACAGATGGACATTATAGATACTCGTATGTTCACCTATACACAAGTATATTATAATCACATAGTGCAGAGAAAAGAGTTATTTAGGCGCATTTTACTTAAAGACTAAACCATTTATACCACATAGATACTAAATCACGTATTTTTACAAACAATTTAAGAAAGAAAATAAAGAAAGAAAGAAAAAACATTTATTATCAATTTGATATACGAGTATCATTATCATTTGTAATACAATCCCTCGATAATTTCAACCAGCATTCATACCATAAACCAGATGATTGACATTCTAGACGTGTATTTTCGCGCCACAGATAAACAATGCTTAGTCATAGACAATTCGAATGATAATGTGACCGAATGATTATTGTTTTGCAATATTATTTTAATATTAGGACATTATTTTGAATAGCTTGTCACTACGGGGGTTATGATTAGCATTACAAATTTTTATTAGCTTATTGAATTGTTGTTTCAGTAGGTAGTAGTGAGATATTAGTACAACAATTTAGGATTGTTTAAGTGTTATAGATTCCTGTGTAAATCTAGTTATGGAAGAAAAGTTGGACGACCAAAAAATCGAGTTGAAATGTTTAGAAAGAGAGAGAGAGCACTAATAAACTAATAGAGAAAATAGAAAGAAGACATGCTACGCATTACAGTAAAAAGATAAACATCAGCTGTTGAACGGTTGTCTAAAAAAAGTGTAATTGCGAAGCGACCCTTATATCAACGTAAAATCTCGTTTTGACGTTGACAGTTTTTTTGACAAGTGTTCAACAGCTGTTTATCTTTCTTGTGATAAAACGGCAAGTGTCTATCCCATTAAAGAAATTCTGATGAATTGAGAAAATCCTTCTTTTTACAAAATTGGTTAATAATGGAGTAAGGACTGAGATATTATGATCAGGAAATCTATGAGAAACTAAGGAATGCGCGTATAATTCGGAATCGGAATTTACAAAAAAAATAAATAATTCAAGTTGTGATGACAAATGGATAAGTTGTCCTTTTAAAAGCAATATAAAATTAAGTTATTATAACCGGGTGACATTACAAGAAACGGGTTTAAAGGTGCAAGTATTTAATGTATTCGTAATGCAACCTTGTCATACTAATTGAAATTGCTGGTAACTTTTAATTGTATCAATATTGATGGCAAAGGTATTACATTTATGCGGTCTTGAAGCTTTTAAAATACCGTAAATGGAAGATCTATTACTAGTGCTCGCATAGTTACGTTCATTAAAAAGATAAATGGGAAAAATTAACATTGTAAGCATTTTTGTGTTAATGTAACAAGGTTTATCTGGTTAAATAATTAGAAATAAATAGTTGTAACAAAACGTTTTGATAGGCTGTTTGATACACTTCCTTTGCCATAGAAATGAACTTGGCGGGAAATTTTGACAGGTGAAAAAAGAAAGATGACGTAAGATTTTTGGCGCCAATTTTACACGTGTCAAATATATTTTTTTGGATTGCTTTGTTGGAAATTTTAAGTTATTTTTAGAATTGAATAAGAAACTGATTGAAAAATTATCAAACTATAAGATCAAATCACTGTTACCACTATCAAAAAACGTTCTGTTATCACTATTGCAAAATTTAAAAAAAGGTATTACCAGAAATCTCATCTTGCACTTCTTGTTTGACTGCAGGATAGCTACTGAATGCTTTGGTGGTGTTACGCTGCTCTTTTATACTAAGTACAACCGCTATACATTGCTATTGAAAGTTATTCAAGTACCTGTTATAATACTATGAAGGATTAGACTAGGCGGTCCAGTGATACGGACAAGGTCTCAAAAATGAAATAAAAAAAAAAAAAAAGGTTGCACTCCAGGAGTGCCGGTAGAAGTGAAAACTTTTTTGTTACTATGTTTTATTTTTAATTTGAATGACGTCTTACTCATTTTCGATCAGGGTCACGTGACCCTGACGCGAGTTTTGGTCACGTGACCCTGACGCGAGTTTTAAATTTTTTACCCATTACAGAAAAAGTGTACAACGCCGCTAAAGAAGTTTTCACTTCAAAAACTTGTTGACGTTTTCATTTTTTTATTTTTTATTTTTGGAACGAGACCAGAAGATGGCCGCTGGTTTGAACTTTTCTTTTTGGCGCGAATTGTTTTGACTGTTGCTAGGGTTTTCGAGAATTGATGATTCTTAGGCGTTTGTTTCGGATATAATAATATGTTGTTTTCTTTGTCCCTGAGTTTATTTTAAATGCGATAATGAGACGAAGAGACAATCAGAATATTTGAGCTAATAATCAATTGGCATTTCTATTTACGATCAGGCAATACGCAATTCCTCCTATGTTTTGTATGAAAATAGAGATTTTTTTTTAGTTAATGAGGTTCTTCGGGCTAATGTAGTGTATTGTTTTTTTTTTTTTTTAGGTGGTAAAATCATTAAATGATTCCTCCCGCCCTGCCGCCCTGGGTGGGGCGGAAGGGACTGTCAGACTCTTACTGACTAAAATCCACCCGCCACCCACTCCTATGCCCTTTACATTCCGGGGCCACGATATAAAGTGTATTGTTAAGAAAAATATGTGATAAAGAATTATTTGTTTGAAGTGTCAAATACCCAATTGATTGAATATCAGTCCACCATCTTCAATTATTTTTACATGTCATTAAAATGCGGAAGTGTTCCGCCTTCTTCTGACATTTGGCAGAGGAAACTAACAGAAAGGATTTTAAGGAATCCGCGCCACAACTCATGACCTTTTCTTTTTATTGGGTAAAATCATCAAATGAGTCCTCCCCGGGCAGGGCGGGAGGGACTGTTAGACTTGTACTGACTATAAAATCCACGGTGTGCTTCAGTAGCCCTTTACGTTCGGTGTTTTCAACTCTTGAGTCGATACTACAGACAGATTAATTTAGAAGTCTAGCTTTATTTAGGACCAGTTTAAGTTGGTAGCTAGTTTATTGGCTACGAACAATATAAATTAAATACTTTTTTTAGCGTTGTAAAATCATCAAATGAGTCCTCCCACCCAAGGTACGGAGGGAGGGACTGTCAGACTCGTACTGACTAAAATCCACGGTGTCCATCAATAGCCCTTTACATTCCAGAGCGGCAATTGGAAGAGTCCCGCGGCTCCGGCCGGCTTTGGCCCTCTAAGAGTGTCTGACCTCAAAAAGTGTCAGCATGATGACGGGGCCCCATCATCATGCTGACACATTTTGAGGCGCGCGTAGAACACAATGCGCTGTCGACCCGGGCATGGTGCATAGAATAAACAAAAATCATCTGTTCTAAGAGTAGGTACCTAATACATTCAGTGCATTAAAAAAAAAAACAAATCAACCGAATTCGAGTCAGATTTGCGCATGAAGAGTTTCGTATTTACGTACCTTTTTTCAAAAGACCACTTCAGACCTGCATGGTTCTCATATACCTTTAAAAGAGACTGTGACCTCTGAGTTTGTTTCGTATGTTTCATCTCAGAGTAGTCAGGTACGAAACACCGGCCTCATCTAGTTTAAAAATAGTGACTTTTTGACGTGTAAAAGAGTTTGCCAAAACCAATTTGCTAAATAAAGATCATTTATCATTTACCTAAAAACAGCATGCACATAAGTATTCACCAACTGGGCCCGCGTGTTGGATTACGGCCCACTTCCTCTCACAGAGAGGAGTCCTGTGTCCCAGCAGTGGGAATATTATAGGCTGATGATAATAACTTTAATGACTGATTTCTTATATACATTACTCACAATGCTTTTTTAAATATAGTATACGTAGTATAATCGGCGTAAAGTTGATGCAATTTATGTCATAAACGGAAATAATTTATTTATACACGTAAAGTTTATAAATATATGGCTAAAACATGCTTTAATACGTCTAGATAGGACTTGAAACTATTTAATCCGTAGGTAAAATCAAATGGTTACATGATGAGATGATAAAATCGTTTTTAGAGTCCCGTACAAAAGATAATACGAGCGTTTATTAGTAAGACTGCACTGTCTGGGCATGCGAACGGCGAGTAATGGGCGACTCGCTGTCCGACCATGGACCATGCCCGGGGTCGACGGCGCGTTGTGTACCAAGCGCGTTTCGAAGAGCGTCAGCAAAATGACGGGGCCAAAGCCTGCCGGGGTCGCGGGACTTATTACTATGACCCCGGAACGTAAAGGGCTATTGAATGACACCGTGGATTTAAGTCAGTACGAGTCTGACAGTCCCTCCCGCCCTGCCCTGGGTGGAAGGACTCATTTAATGATTATACTCATTAAACATCCTAAAAGTTAGACAGTTGATCATAGATGATGTATTTCAGTTGCCGTTATTACAAAAAAAAACAGAATACCACAAAATTATGTGGCTTGCAAACTTATCGCCATGTTGCCCTATATTTTGACATTTCAACTAATTGGTATTCTGAGCATTGACAAAAAAATGGGCGTAACACGGGTAATGTCATCTTGATATGATGCAAGTGTATCTTACTTAGTCATACTCGTAATACCTTAGATCAGCGTTTCCTAACTTTTTTCAGCCACGGACCCCTCGGAAATCAAGCACAGTTTTCACGAACCCCCTTAATAAAATTAACAGCAAAAAAAACGGATAATATTGAGGGGAGCTATTAAAATAAACAGCAAAAAAAATAGGATTAGGTATTTATTTTAGCTATGATAGATACAAAATAGGTACTCATAACTGTTTATAATTAAAAATTAATGTGCAGGTTGGTGTTGCTTTTGCTCAGCACCCGCACGCACTTATTTCAAATAAACATTAGCAATTAGCATTGATGTATGTCCAGAGATGACACCGCGGACCCCCATACATATACTCGCGGGCCCCCAGGGGTCCGCGGACCACAGTTTGGGAAACACTGCTTTAGATCATTATAATGACCAGATACTTATTAGGCCACAGAGAATTGAAATCAAAAATTCTGCAGAAAAATTACCCCTGCCTCGTTCGATTCTTACCTAAAACAAGGGAACATCTCCTTGGGTTTTATTCCATTACCGTGACCGTGGAACGTAGGGGGCTAATGAATTATGGACTGTCAAACTTCATCATCATCATCATCAGCCGGAGGACGTCCACTGCTGAACATAGGCCTCCCCCTTAGACTGCCACGCCGAACGACAATTCGCCACTTGCATCCATACTGTCAGACTCGTACTGACTAAAATCCACGTTTGAGACTCAAACCTTTGAAGATTGTGTAAAAAAAAAAATGCGTCTTTTAGTCATTATACTGCCGACTCTAAACCATAGTAAACTCTATAGTAATACAAACAGCTGATACCCTGGGTGGAACAGGAAGGTTTTTGATATATCAAATGAGAAAAAATACTGTCACAATATGTACTGACATTTAAGGCGAGAGGAGTACGCATGGATGACAGTTACACCGTAGCGAGCAGGGCTTGCATAGCGATGTGAAATGCCGAATTTGTTCTTAAGAGTCCCTGTCCCGGGGTCGCGGGACTGTCCGGGAACACGGGACTGTCTTATCAGGTAGCCTTGGCCCCGGGATGTAAAGGGCTACTGAAGGACACCGTGAATTTTAGTCAGTACTTACAAGTCTGACAGTAAGTACTTCTCTTCCTACCCTGGATGGGGGCACTCATTTGATGATTTGACCACGTAAAACAATGTTAAGGGACCTATGTCAGTTTCAGATCCATTATTTCAGCGCCTCAATAACTTTAAGATATGTCGCTTTTAGGTTAAGTTTCAGTCACCTATGAAAATCTTTAAGGTTGAGTTTTGTTAGATATTGAATATTTCGAGAGCGCTTCGGTTTAGAAATGGATCTAAATGTGTTGTTAAGTGCAAAACTCGAAAACGGCCGAACTGATTCAGCTACGAGTATAATATAAGTACGAGGATGGTTCTAAACGAGAGAAATGAAATAAAAAATTGCTTGAAAAAGTCTAAAAACTACTTTTCTATATAATATATAATTCTGATACAAAAGATTCGTAAAACAATTAAGTGACGTTAGTTATAGGCGGTACGAAGTTTTTTCGGGTCAGCTAGTTTTCAATAAATTCTTATGTTTGTTGTGATTTCCGCTATTTTCTTCCACCTATCCAAAAAAAAATCTGCTCACGTAGAAAATGTCTCTAAAACTATAAATTAATTTGCCAAATTAACCACATTTTTGCCAAGAATACTACTTAAAACAGTGATCTAATTTTAGAAAGGCAACGCCTCAAATACATATTTGCAATCATAAACCTGACCGCAAATATTCAGAAGCAATTATTTTGCTAATAATATTCGCATTCCGATCAATGCCAAGTATAACTTGTTACGTGTCGGTGTGACATGAGGGAAGCCACTCAATTAGTTTTAAGGGCAACCGTGTTGCATTTTTAATTGTTATGGGTAACTTTTTTGTAACCATTTTAACTTGCACCAGGGCCTCAAGTCTGCTAATTTTATTTAACTCACATGCTATTGATATTCAATTGAGACTCAATCACGACTCCATTGCGATTAGAACAAGGTATTCTCCAAAAACTTGTATAAGCTCAATAGAGTCGTAATGGAATCGTAGTGTAATTGTAATTGACTCTCAGTTGAACAGTTATAAGTATTGTCATTATAGAGTAGAATACCGATTAAGTCCACAATCGATTTACAATTGTAACACGATTGAAGAGCAGACTAGCAAATATTCTGATAGCAGTTCAATGGAATGTCACTGGAAAACCATTGGTCTTAAATTAGTAGCAGAATACCAAATGGACCTAATTAAAACTGCTACTGAGATCCAATTGATATTCAATTGAGTCATTACTAAATTAGCAGACTTGGGGCCCTGGTATGACAACGCAAGTTTTAAAATCTTCTAGATAAATAAAAAATAATTTTGGAATGTATGTAAGCATATTGCTTCAAAATTACTATGTACGAGTTTTCGTTGTAAGGATGAAGGATGTTTGTTACTCTTTCACGCATAAACTGCGGTACGGATTTTCATAAAAATTGCCACGTAGATAACTTATTTTGTATTAATCCAGATTGGATAAAAACAAAGGGGTATCTTTCAACAAACAAACAAAGCATAATGAGAGGTTTTCTTTTTGGAGTTTAAAAAAAAAAAGTAGTTTCCAAGAACTCTATAGGTGGCGTTGAACTGACTATGTGACTAGGTGCCAAAGCAAAATCTTGGTTTAAAGTGTGCTGAGTATATGTACGAATGCTTTTTTATGGTACGTCCAGGCTTAAAATGTACGATGGCTTGTATCCATTGCGCTTTACGGCTTTCATCTTTGGGAAAAAGATGTGTGCCTTCATTTTTGCACAAATCCACGATGCACAGACTTCTCTTCTTTTTCTCTTGGGACATTTTCTTTCTGGCGTGGCAAACTCATAAAGGAGATGTTTCATTTTCGGCCATCAGATGTACATAAATCAAAAAAGAGGAAAAAATACCACAAATTCGGGAAAAATATTCTCTGGTGGATTTGAGCCTGATTTGTTGTGCACAACAAAAAAATAGTTTTTCAATAATTGCCATGTTTTATTCAACATGGCGTCGCGTTTGCTAGCATAATTCATTCGTTCTGAAATTATGTGTCATCAAACCTATGTTAAGTTGAAAATAAATAAAAAAATGTGTGTGTTCTTGACGTGTTAAAAATAAACTAATATTCTATTGTATATATTTTTGAGTAAACATAATTAAAAACTGCGATTTCATCGTTGCAAAAATATTTAGTTTGAATTATTTTTAACGTGTTTCTGAACGAGTTCAAAGTGACTTAGTAAAATGTCATCTCTACAACGTGTCATGGCTGTCTTACCTCTTAGAACAAACGTCAAACATGTTTTTATTTTTATCTTGTGCATAAAATCTATTTATTATTATGAAAAAAATGTGGTTTTATTCTACTCAGGGGTAATTTTCCCAGCTTTGGTAAAATGTACATGTTATGGCCGGAGCGCCATATAAAAATGGAACGTCTCCTTTTTTGTTATTTATTTTCAAAGTGTCATTGATGTGATGTGACCATTGAGATTTAAATTGTTGTTTATGGATGTGTACGTTTCGTTTTTTAAGATCTCAAAATTAGGTACAAGCTTAGATCAAAAAATAACGTGACGTTCCGTTCATTGTAGTCACATGCCAAGTTCAGCGCCATCTATCATTGACTAGGGAAAACATAAAAAGAAAATCCCTCATTGAAATTAATATTTGACTTTGCCAGCATGCGCTATCATGGTGCTTGAATGTTGCAACTAATTAATTCTCATAATTTTTGGATATAGGTGTTTTTTTTACAAAAAAAAAGTAATTCAACAAAATTTACAACGACCTTGAATTGTCTCGTGAAAAAAAAATGGCATCAAATGGGTACCTACTATATTACACTCGAGTTCAAAATAAACTGGTCACTCAAGAACATTAATAAAAATCATGCACTGACTTTATTATAAGGATGTAAAGCAACGAGCATGTCTCAGTTGAGTGATAAGGAATGTTAATATGGTTTCATTTGCCTTTTGAAAATTGTTCGAGTAAGGCCGCTATCACACGGACTGCACCACAACAACCGCACGCAGTTGCTATATTCAGCTGCATGCAGTTGTACGTTCGACTTCGTGCAGTCATGATACCAACTGCACGCGGTCATATGCAGTCAAGAGAAGTCAATATCATCTGTATGCAGTCGTGCCTTCAATTTCACGCGTTCAGCTACAGTTGTGTAGTGTCGCCACATGCTGTCCACCGCCAACCGTTTTCATCGTGCGTATTGCGTCTGCATCGCATCAAACGCGCTGCACCGGCGCGTTTAAAAAACATGGTGTGTATACTGTATATGCTATTAGCTGTACGTACCAAAAATTCAATCATCATCATCATCATCAACAGCCGGAGGACGTCCACTGCTGAATATAGGCCTCCCCCTTAGACCGCCACGCCGAACGACAATTCGCCACTTGCATCCATCGGCTGCCCGCGACCCTCACGATGTCGTCGGTCCGGTTGTTGTTGGGAGCGATACTCTCGAAGTTGTAGACCATTATACTTACCTTGGACAGATTGTTCAGTTAGGTAGGTCCAACTTCGAGAAAGAGGTCGCCCGAAGAATCCAACTCGGATGGGCAGCGGTTGGGAAGCTACGTGATATCTTCTCATCGAGAATCCCACAGTGTCTCAAGACAAGGGTGTTTGACCAGTGTGTGTTGCCAGTGATGATATATGGCTCCGAAACGTGGTCCTTGACTGCTGGCCTCTTAGAAAGACTAAGAGTCACTCAACGAGCAATTCTTTGCGGGATAAAATCCGGAACATGGATATTCGGCGAAGAACCAGAGTTACCGACATAGCTCATAAAATTTGCAAGTTGAAGTGGCAATGGGCAGGCCACATCGCTCGTAGAACTGACAACCGATGGGGAAGAAAAGTTCTCGAGTGGCGACCACGGACCGGAAAACGCAGCGTAGGCAGGCCTCCCACTAGGTGGCAAAAATTCAATAAAAGGGCTAATCTCCTGCTTCATTATGGAACTTAGCTCTATCAAGATTAACATAAGTCCTACCAAAACTTGAAAACCTACACCAGATATCAGCACAAAGGTGTCAATGCCCTTCCCGGCTTCCCCCCCCTCCCCCCTACTAAACGCGCCCACTTCCCGCAATCCACGTCTAGTATTTCATCAGCTTTCATTCGACCTTCCGAATCGTGGGCACAATGTGTACAGGCACGAGCAATAATATGTATACACTTAGCAGAATTAAAAAGCGGTATTCTCCAACAATATTGACAAAACTTTTGCGTTTTCATAAACCTTCCATTGTGGAAGCCATGCTATTACCTAATGGGTCTTATTTCAAAGTAGGAACCAGTATTTCACAAGAAAATCGAGTTTGAAATTTGTTAAGTGCATCATCAAAATCAAAATCAAATATTTTTGTTTCACATAGGCCCATGAGGGCACTTATAAAACGTCGACAACAAGTGCTCGGTTCGGGTTGGTCGATTCCATGGAGAAGAACCGGCAAGAAACTCCATGGTTACTCTTTTAAAATGTTGTATAGTTTCACAAACTTATTGTTCAATTTTGAATAGGTTGCATACATCTTATTGCTCGTGACTGTACACTGCCGGATGTATTTAGGGTAAACATTTTTGTGCCTCACTCGAGTAAATCATTTCAATTAAATTCATGTTCATTTTTGTTTCACTCTACGTTCACTTGGTGTTGAGATGTTTTTTTTTTTTCGAGTTAAAAATGTGCGTTTATTATTTTGAGATGAGAGAATTCATCACACCTGTGTTAATGGTGTAGAAATGGTCCTTTAGTAAAGTTTTCACTTATTAATTTTAAGTAAAAAATTAAATTAAAACCGGTCCAAATTATTTATTATCGACGTTTTTTTTCGGTCCCCTAACGTGACGTATTTTTTTAATAATTATTAATACATAGTTAGGTACTTTAAGATTGAGTTTTTTTTTATTATTTAGTACTTTTTAAAGGAATCTTGGTTTTTGTGTCGGGGGTTTTTTAAATTTTAAATTAAATTTTTATTTGAAACTTTATATAGGTACTTAATTAAGTGATCAATATTCCCTTTCAGTTTGCTTTGATTTAAGACCCCACTCGAGTATATTTGCAAACCCTCGGCTACCCTTTCTCACTTTTACCCCCACAACTTTTAAACGGCTCAACCGATTTTCATCAAATATGTCTAAGAACACTCGCACGTAAATCACCTTTAATACAAAAAAAACTAAATTGAAATCGCTTCATCCGTTCGGGCTCTACGGTGCCACAGACAGACAGACAGACAGACACGTCAAACTTATAACACCCCTCTTTTTCCGTCGGGGGTTAAAAATGTTATAATTTTAGCAATCCGTGTCTGGTATTTCGTCAGCTTTCGCTCTAAACGACCTTCCAAATCGTGGGCACAATGTGTACACTGCCGGATGATTTTAGGGTAACATTATTGGGTCTCACGCGAGTGAATCATTTCAATTAAACGAATGTTCATTTTTGTTTCACTTTACGTTCATTTGGTTTTCAGATGTTGCTTATAATTAAAAAGCGCATTAAGTGTTTAATCACCTGTGTCCTAGTGATGGCACCAGGACACAGGACGTACAGTGCACTTTTTATTTGTTTGTATTTTTAACTCAAATGTCTTAGTTTCAGTAATCTGCTTCTTGTATTTAATCAGCTTTCGTTCTCGATGACTTTTCAAATTGTAGGCACAAGGTTACAATACATTACTGAATTTATTTAGGTTAATAATCAAATCAGGCATTTGCAATAACCCATTTAATTTTTTTTTTCTAAAACAACCACAAAAAAGGGTAAAATAACCTACAAAAGTTTTCTTTCTGAAGTCCGTGACTTTTTTTTATTAATTTCATTGTCTCTTTTGCCACCGACTTCCGAAAGAAAAGTTTTGGATGCCGATAGTGGGCGCTGGGCCTATGGCGCACCAGAGCACCGCGCTGGTTGCCAAAATTTCGCCAGTTGCGTTTGCGGCAGGGCAGGAGGGACTGTCAGACTTCTACTGACTAAAATCCACGGTGTCCTTCATAGCCTGTTATGTTCCGGGGTTACGGTAAGGGAATAATCCCGCGACCCCGGCAGGCTTTGGCCCTCTGAGAGGGGGGCCCCGTGGAGGACTCATTTGATGATTTTGCCAGGTAAAAAAAAAAAAAGTGATATTTCTTGTTTTCATACAGAAAATTTTCCAAATTAATTAAAACTTGTTAATGTTTGACAGCTTTTTGCGACGTTGCCAACTTTCAGAATATGCGGCCTTAATGTTAATTTTTGCATCACTCCAACTTCACTTTGTGTTCAGGCACTTTGAGTTCAAAGGAACTGGATTCATCGTATGACGTCTTAAAGCGAACGTAGTTCAATTATAGAAAAGAGATAGAGCTATACAAGTCATCTCGCGCCATCTCGTTCCTACAGTGGAACTACTCATGCTTTAAGACGTCATGATAGGCTACCTGTATGCATGTATTTCGAAAGAAACATCCGTAATTTTCAAAATATTTACGATTGAGTGATTTTATTACAACTCGACCTTGCACTTCCATAAAGAATTTGCATTGCTCTTCGATTATACAGATAATAAAAAAAAAAAAAAATTTTTGTGGCCTTTATTCTGGCCCGACTTGTAACCAAATATAGTATTGCATTCCGACTGACATTATAATTTCTTTTTATTCATATCACTACTAAGTTTTGCTCACGTCTTCGTCCGCGTAGAAGCTGAAAATTATTTGATAAGTCTTATAAATGGGATAAAATATATCCTGTCTTAACCCAGGTACATAGGTTACATAGGTCTACCTGTGTGGGTTATGTATCTGCCCTTATTCAGCCGTCACCGATACTGCTAGCCTTTTTTATCTAGGTAAAAATCATCAAATGTGTCCTCCCACCCGGGGCGGGGTAGGAGGGATTGTCAGACTTTTACTTACTTAAAACCACGGTGATTTTAAATAGCCCTTTACGTTCCAGGGTCACGGGAAGCTAATAAGATAGTCCCGCGACCCATATCTGTTAGACTAGAAGAGATTGAAACAAATAATATTGAGACATTATCTGTGGTACCACAAAAAAATTTAAAAAAATTTTTCCTTGTTATAAGGGTCGTTTTGCAGTCGCACTTTTTTTTGACAAGCGTTCAACGGGTGTTTATTATTTTGTGGAAAGGCTGAATATGTCTCAATAATATCCTCATCATTATCATATATTTTTAAGTTCACCTTTAACTGGGCTTCAAAAGAAAGTTGTATTAATTTATCAAAATGTCTGCTTCCTTGAGGACGTCCAGTGACCTTATTTTATTATAAGAATGCAGGTATACGATCGTTCGAGTTCTGAAGTGCACTTGCAATGTAGATTATGACGAAGGTCCTCTCCACGTCAGTTTAAGCGAAGGAGGAGGAATGTTTGTGGTAGAGAACGTCACACTGACACCTCACGGCGAGTAATGGGTAGCTCGACGTCTGATCATGAAAATAGCTAAATTCCGTAATGCTGGCACAGAAGAAAAACAATGGAAGAAAGGAAATTATCATGTCATGTCTTCTAATTTTCTTTATTATCACACTTGTGTGAAGCCGAGGCAGGCAACTAAAATAATGAGAAATGAAAATATACAAACTTAGATTATTATAGATGTCTAGATTCCGTGTTCCAAGCAAAACTTATTCATAAAATATGTGAGCGCCAACCTCACATTTGTATTTAATCTTTTGGCAAGAATTAAGGGCTTCACACACAGCAGCTATACTGTAAAGATGTACATTATAGCACGATACATCTCATTACATCATTATAGCTGCTGTGTGTGAAGCCCTTTACCCCTTTCGTTTACCTCACAACGTACAGATTAGATATAACGAAGGAGATAGTTTTCTTCCGTTTTGGCTTTAATCGTCGGTAGCTTTTTTTTTGGTATGGTAAAATCGTCAAATGAGTCCTCCCACCCCGGGCCGGACGGGAGGAACTGTCAGACTCGTACTGACTAAAATCCACGGTGTCCTTCAATAGCCCTTTATGTTCCGGGGTCACGGTAATGACGTAAGTCCTTTGACCCCGGCAGGCTTTGACCCTCTAGAGGGGGGCCCCACCCCACGCGCGCCTCAAAGAGCGTCATCGTCAGCATAATGAATATGCTGACGATGACACTTTTTGAGGCGCGCGTGGAACACAACGCGCCGTCGACCCGGGCATGGTCCATGGTCGGACAGTGAGTCGCCCTTTACTTGCCGCCCGCATGCTCGCGCCTACGGTGGCCGGCGATCGTCTTGTGACGTCCGTCATCGTCAGTGGCTTACTAAGGATTTGGACATTCTATGTATAATAAGTAATCCAAGAAAAAAAAAAGAATTTTGCCGGATCCACCTTCTTTCGTTCAAAAAGACTCGTTTTAACAGTATTCAGTCTACAACTCTACATTGATGACTTTTCTCCGCTAAAAATTAGCCGCCCTGTCATAAAACGGCTGGGAAAACTATTATATTATTAGTTAGGCAGCTAATACTGTCCCAGAAGGTCATTCATGACTTGTTCAGCATCCGGCATGCTAGTGGCATTAAACTCTTTAATGTGTTTACAATGGACACTGTCAACAAAAAATACAAGTTAATTTATTCTTTATCAATCGTGTCTTTGACAAAAACGTGATTGACACCGGCGCCATTTTTATTGGCGATGAATTGGGAGTTGGCTCTTAAAAAATAGATGTAATAGATTTGTATATAATAAAAGAAAGATCTGATATAAAAAGGGCTCACTGAAAACGGTTTTTTGGATCTTCATTCATAAAAAAGTAAAAATATATAAAAAAGCCACAGAAAGTTAATATAGACAAGTCTTATAAATGTGTATAATGGTTTAATAATGCCTACATTAAAATTAGCGAATAACTAAAGTGTGTTCATTACAGGTACACGATAATTTAACTTGGGATCTAAATTATATGAAGCGACCTGTCTGAACTAAGTTTATTCAAACCTGTGTTTCAGGCATTCATTAAAAAAGAATGAAAGTTTTCATGAATATTATTTTGTTAAACCCAAAATTAGATAAGATGCCTTTTAACCGCCAAAGTTGCCGTCGGATATTTCCGATAAATATTTTCAGGCCCATTACGCAAGAGTCAGATGTATCCGACAGAGAATATTCATGATGTTTTGTTTGTGATAAAATTTTATTATGTATTTTTAATTGTATTATTGTTATTTTTTATTATATATTTTAATTTATGTTTAAAAGGACACCGAACGATATAAGTAGGAACCCACCCAAGATACAGGAGAAATTCCTAAAAGATCTGTTAGCCATTACTCACTGCCCAATTTTGCAAATTACCGTAAACAAATTCAAATCACATAATCATTACATAATATACTGTCCCAGTCACCCGATTTCGTTCAATCCGTGTCCTGAATGACAATGAATGAATGATATTAACGAGTGAACTAAACTGTATCACTTTCGTTCTTGGCTAATGTTGCGGTTTTGTTGTGAAATCAGACGTTCGGCGAAACGTCCGGATGCGTTTGTTTTGTTGGCTATTGGGATATTCGGTGTTGAGTTGTTTACGTTGCTTGTTATTTCAGTAGCATATATCTAGTGTTTTCTTTTTAATATAAATCTTGAATACTTACTAAATACACTTTTTTTCGATAGACTGATTTTTGCAATTAATTAATAATAATAATATTCCACAACTATCACACAACACCATCTAGTCCCAAGCTAAGCAGAGCTTGTGTTATGGGTACTAGACAACTGATACACATACTTATATATTTCTAAATACATACATAATTATTATAGATAAAATACACCCAGACACAGAACAAATGATCATGCTCATCACACAAACATTTGTCCTGGGTGGGAATCAAACCCACAAACCTCGGCATAGCAGTCAGGGTCACTAACCACCCAAGTAACAAAAATTGGTACTATTATAGACCTGAGAACGTTTTGGAGCGTGCTAAAAAGCTCCACGATTAGTACTATAACGATGTTGTAAACGTTTACAAAACGCCGAATAGGCCCCAGTTTTATCACTAATTTATTCTATAAACATTACATAAAGGCTCTCACGGTGATAAATCAGCTCGATAGTTGAGATGTAAAAGTGTAGTGAAACGCTTTTTAGTACTAAAATAGAGCCACAAGTGCAATAATGTCACGAATTTGCACTATAAAAGTAACCAAAACATGTCTAAAGTGCTATTTTGCACTGTAAGCGTGTTGAGAGATCTTGCCTGACACTTATATTATTCATAATTTTTTGTTCGTGTTGTGTCAGTCGTGCTCCTCAAAATAACAAAAAAAAAAGTTAAGACTCATATCATTTGCCATGTTGCCTAACGTATATCATTGTAATAAAAAATACATGCAACTCTGCCATAACTGCCATAACTTGCACTTGCGAAAATAATTGTATCGTTAAAATCATTATGCTGATTTCGAATTTGACAATGCGCCCTCATTATTTTCGTGTTTTAATTAAATTTTAATTAATAAAATAAGGACTTGTCCCGAATACGGATCCTATAGTACACATTGGCTCCAGCTGTGCTACTAATGTGCTATCGCGGCAGAAAATAGCGGCCATATTTTCTAATTAGGGGTCCTTGTCCAAATATAAAATAGTGAAGTCAAAATAAATTTCTTTGATGGAGTTGCATTAAATACACACTAGGGCATAATTTGGGATTGTAGTTGTAGCAATCTAAAGCCACGAGTCGATCAAAAAGAGCGCGTCACAATCGACATTAAGAAATACTAGTGATGTAATTGTTACTGAAAAGCCATTAAAGGTCCAATTAGTCCATTTATGATCAATTTCAGTGTTTTTATGTCACGCTTTAGTCTCGTTTCAGTAACACCAACTCAATTAAAGAGCTATTTGAATTTAAGATTTAGCAATTGCGCCAGGAGTCGCTATGGTACTATTTAGTTCTATAGAAGAGTTTTCATGATTTTTACAGAACTAGCCTCTTAGCGATGTTGAGGGAGCTTTTATGAAGCTAAACGATTACGTAATGGTTGTGTAAGTTACTTTTATAGTGCAAATTGATCCTGTAATACGTAATGGTTGTGTAAGGTACTTTTATAGTGCAATTTGATCCTGTAATAGCGTTTTCAATACTGCTACAGTCCTAGTACTGTAAAAATTATTTTGACGCATTATTAGAGCAAAATAGATACATAAAAGTGTCAGTAAGGTTGTCTACAGTACTAAATAGTACCAAAATCGTTTTTTTCATTTCTATTACAGAGCAACACTTTAAAGATTCTTTTGTTTGGCCCTGTAAGCGTTCTAAGAGCTATATATAGAACTTAAATGCTCTTTAATCTTATAGAACCAAAATGCTTTGTTATAAACGTTTATAGTACATGCAGTCACAATGGTTACTGTTAAAGGCCTACTATATCACTCTTTGGTGATAAACGCCTAGGTTATAGAACCTATTGTTACTTGGGCACTAGACCAACAGGCCAGTCAACATAAATATTCATATCAAATCAATATTTTCCATACTTAGTAATGTTCTGCGGTGTGCTGTTCAATATTTCAATCAACAGGCTATACCCTGGTCATACTATAATATTATTTATCTACTCTCATATCGTAAACTTCGAAATACAAAACTCAAAACGAGTTTATAATGACATACTTTATATCATAGAGTATCGTAATGAAATTAAAAAAACCGGCCAAGTGCGTGTCGGGCCACGCACAGTGTAGGGTTCCGTAGTTGCCCATCAAAATAATTATGCGAACTAACTAAACTGATTCGCTCAATTTAATTTTAAAAAGAAGAATTTTCAAAATTGGTCTAGGAGTCTTTGAGAAATCGGAGAAAATACATAAGAAAAAAGATTACAACGAATTTAGAACCTCCTCCTTTTTTTGAATTTAGTTAAAAATAATTGACGATAAAAACCTACCTATCCCCAAAAACCATACCTATAAAAGCTGTAAAAATAAAGTTGACAAACTTACATTTGCAGTTGTCTCCGATACATTTTGTTTAAGAAAATATGATATCAAGTACATTTTATAAGTTGGTCGACTATTACTCGTAAAGTTGTAAAGCCTACTTAGTCGTGATAATTTTCTTTTAAACTTCGTTATATATACTACTATTGTGAATTTTTTCACACCCCCAAACATAACCGTTTAGCTGGTAGAGGGGGGGACACTCGAATCGAGCAAAATTTAGCACTTTAAAGCTTAATAGTTCACAATCGAATTTTTTTATCAAAAAATTGTTAATGGAAACTCACATTATTTTTTAAAGGCCTATTTAATGATACCCCACACTAAGGGGTACGCGAAAAAAAAAAATCCTCACTTTACGTGTAAGTACTGGAGATACCCTAAAAAAAAATATTTTACGAGATTTTATTTTACCACTTTTTCGGCACAACAAATCCGTATATTTACACCAAATTACAGCTCTCTAGTACTGTGCGTCTCTGAGCTAAACTGCGGACAGACGGACGGACGGACATGGCGAAACTATAAGGGTTCCTTGTTGACTACGGAACCCTAAAAATTAAATTATAACACTGTTTCTCTAACAAAACAATGTTATAATTTATTTTTTTTTCATTATGATACAGATTACTGTTCATAGACACATCTTTTTACTTTTTTATCTGTGGCTGCGCGCGCTTTCTAAGGGAATGTTGGAATTTTGACGTTTGTGTTTCGGTGGATGACAATGTGGATGATTATTAGAGTTTATTAATTTTTATCTTTTATTTGATATTTTCGTGTTCAATGAGAGTAGATAAAGTAGTGTATGCAACTGTACATAACTAGGTATTATACCACTCGTGTGATACTATTAAAAAACTCGCTTCGCTCGTTTTTTAAACTCACACTCGTGTATAATACCCCTCATTATGTACCAGTTACATAAACTACTATTATCTATTCACATACCGCATGCAAATGATTTATACTGACTCACTTCATAACTATTTTATCTAGATAGTAACTAAGGTAAATAAGAACACATTTAGCTATACAGAGCCTGTAGCCAAACAGCAAGCGACAATCATTAACGTTCAGCAGTCGCTAAAACATTTTCAACTTTATACCTCATCATCATGGCTCAGGCGCAAAACGTCTCTTTCGCAAAATGTCACCTGGTCGTAAAACGTCTCTTTCGCAGAATGTCTCTTTCGTAAAATGTCTCTTTCGCAGAATGTCTCTTTCGCAAAATGTCGCACCTGGGACTTAAGAATAAAATTTTGATTTTCAAAACAAAAATCATTTATTCAAATTATAGTGCAATTATGATGTTAAAAACCTAAGTATGTATTCCAAATAAAAACAATATCAATAGGTATCAAACATTTTACACGCATTCAAAATTTAGATCAAAAGAATAAAAAAAAAAAATCTTAAGTCCTAAGTGCGACATTTTGCGAAAGAGACATTTTACGAAAGAGACATTCTGCGAAAGAGACGTTTTACGACCAGGTGGCATTTTGCGAAAGAGACGTTTTGCGCCTGAGCCATCATCATGTCGACGCGCCGAACCTGCCTCAACAAAATCAATGCGTTGCTCTTGGCATGCTTTCATTTTTACCTGTTATTGAAGTATTACTAGTACTTTTTATCAAATCCTTGAACCAGTTATAAAGTTAAGCGGACTCATTTAAGTTAGCCATTTTTGTATGAGCCAGCGAACCAGGTTCATAAGAAGCAGGCGCGGTCGTAGCCTGAAAATTTGGGGGAGGTCACTGACTACACTAATGTAAAATAGGTACCTGGAATAAAATAAACATTATTGCACAAGACATATGCCATATTGCACAAGATGTCAGCAAACTATAAAATCGCCGTCAGGGGATTTTAGAAATTTCCTTTAATTATTTGGCACTTTTTTGAGATTTTTCAATGTGACCTTAGATTTTGGGAGGGGTCATGTCCCCTGTGACCCCCCCCCCCCCCTTTCGGACCGCGCCTGATAAGAATGTTGATATTATGAAAATTATCACTAGAACAAATCTATCGACTCTAACAGCCTTACTACAAAACTTAAACATCTGTTGAACACTTGTCTAAAAAAAGTGTGACTGCATAACGGACTTTATTTCAACGTCATAATCTCACATTTTTTAAACAAGTGCTCAACAGACATTTAATAGTTATTTGTTATGCAAGGCTGCAAAGTTTATTTTTGGCGTGAGTAATTGAATTGAAAACTGAACGAGCTAAGGATTCTAACATTGAACCGCGAGAGAAACGAGCGGTTCAAATATAGAATCCTGAGCGATGCGAACTTTTCAAAGGTGCGAATCGCAGAAAAAGTTTGCTCGCCTGTAGTGTAGAAAACAATTGAAAACAAGACGTGTTTGAATTTTGAACAACACTTTGTGCTCTAGAGCACAAAATGGAGTTTTGCGCTCAGATTTTGAATGAGAAATAGAATCTTTCCGAGCGTGGGAGATGAAAAAGTGTTTGTGGTACGACGGAATATATCTTAGTTCACAACTTCCTTTGCTCTTGACACAGTATCACAGCTCGACGTGCTAACATCACAAAGATGTAGCCGCAAGCAGGTGAGCTCGATCGTGCGTGAATGTTGCGCGTGAGTTGATTTGTGCGTTTGAGTCTTTTAGATTTGAGCCTTTTTTTTAAACCATTGTAACTCCTGAAAGCTAGAATCTACAGCACTCTACAGTGGCGACGACTAGAAAAGCGCCGAGGCAATGAAGCTCGGCGTGTCCCGGAGAATGAATGAATTTAACTTTAAGTCCTTTAATAATTATAATAATTCTTCCATGTCGTTTTCGGCTACGGCGACCGTTTCATCTCTAACCTACTGGCGTCTATCACGGGCTCTCATATGACTAGAAAAACCTTAGTCTTTTAACCTTAGTTTATTTCGTCCTTTTCAGTATCGGGGTCACGATATATCTGAAAAGACAGTCCCGTTACCGGGCATAGTCCATATTGGAAGGCGAGTCATCTATTACTCGCGTCTCCTTCACGGCTACCGCCTCCTCCTTCGCTAGCATAACTGCTGCCCAGAAGGAGGCGACCGCTTCCTATTCCGTCTCGCGAGCTTGGTTCTTGGTCGGACGTTAAGCACATACCCATATTACTCGCTGTTCGGAAGTCTGCAGTCTATTGTGTGGCCGGAAAAAATATAAAACTTCATAACCAGAGTACCAGACGAAGTGGATTGGCCACGTGGTCATTTTATAAACAAAACCGAGTGACTAGAGCTCAGATCAAAGAAATAGGCAGATAGAACGCTCAGAACACGCGAGTGTCTCCACCAAAGTTAATACAAAATCAAATCGAATTACATTCCATAATGTTTTCTTTGTTTTTGAGAACAACTTTTACGATGGTTAAAGACACGAGACGGGTTATTTTGGCAAACAACAACAACGACGCGCAGCTTGGTACGACGCGTAGCTTGGTACGACGCGTAGCTTGGTACTGTCGCGACTTTGTATTCGATTTTGATTTTGTATTATCTTTGGTGGACCCACTCGCGTGTTCTGAGCGCTCTATCTGCCTATTTCTTTGATCTGAAGCCTAGGGGCTGTGTTTTAACTATAATTAAGTCCAAGTATTTAATTTATATCGTTCGTAGACAATAAACTAGCTACCAACTTAAACTGGTCCTAAATAAAGCTAGACTTCAAAATTAATCTGTCTGTATCGGACTCAAGAGTTGAAAACACCGATTTATTGATAGCTAAAGCGAAATAATTTGATCTTGCGCCGGCGCAAGGCGGGTGTGTAGGTATGTCGGTATGATCACAATGCTGCTCCTATAGGTCAAAGAGAGGTAACTCAAGAAATGTATTATTACTATCAGCCCAGTGTTCCACTGTTTGGCAAAGGACTCCCTCCCTCCACTCTTTTAACATCTCGCGACTTTCTGCAACCGTAAACATTTTTTTTCTCATAGGCTTAAGTTTCTATACACTAACACACGTTGTTTTTATAAAATTATGTATGTTAGTTTGTAAGGTTTATGTCTATGGGCCAAAGTAGCCTGAGAATAAATAAATAAATAAACCGTCTCGAACTCATCTTTGCTTGGGCCTGCCACGATATCATGTTTTCCTTTTTGGCGACTATTCTAATATTTTTTTACCGACTGTGTGATGTTTTACATATACAGCCTGCTCACTGCTCAGTCCCATTACAACTTGGTAGTTTTTATTCCCACATCGGCGATTTGCGTCGAAAGAAACACATTAATGAGTTTCTTCGCGACCACGGACCGGAAGACGCAGCGTAGGCAGGCCTCCCACTAGGTGGACCGACGACATTGTGAGGGTCGCGGGCAACCGATGGATGCAAGTGGCGAATTGTCGTTCGGCGTGGCGGTCTAAGTGGGAAGCCTATGTGTCTTCCGGCTGATGATGAATGAGTTTCTTATGCGGTCTGAAAGTTTGACTTCAAAATACTGCGTTCCATGCGTCGTTGGCAATGATGAAAAAACGGGAACGATGTGAAAATTTTTGTTTATTTATTTCTGTTATATATCTTCTAGCAGCGATTTCTATTTTTTTCTTTATTTAATTTTATTTTATTAGATAACCCATTATTTTCATTCGTATATGCATTTTTAAAATAGTTAAAAAAATGATTTTCTGAGATACTGCCATTCGAGTGCAGAATAGAACATACCAGTTACAACTGGGGCGTGGAGCTAAGTTCATGTTACAGTGTTTGAAGTTTTGTGGTCAGCAGTGATTTGAGAGGTGTCAACTGTCAATTTTAGTTATTATCAAAATTATTAAAAAAAAAAAGTGGCGTTCCGCGTTTCATAGCAAAGTAGGTTTGGTTGACCAGCTTCTTACCGTCTTACTACAAAAGAGTTAAACATCAAAAAAGTGTACCTAAATGTTAAACGACTCTCATATCAACGTCAAAAGCCGTTTTGCAGTTGTCAATTTTTTTTAGACAAGTGTTCAACAGATGATTAATTTTTTGTGGTACGACGTTTTAAGATTCACAAATTCACACACAGTTAGAATTTGGACACTAAATTCGTGTTGAATAAAGTATATTAAAAAAAATATCAACAATGTGGGCTTTAAGATAATGTAGTAATAAATGCGTTCTTCATTTGTACAGATGCCTGCACATCAACCTATTTCAATCTGTCAACTTTTTTTAAATATATTTTAAAAATTGGTTAAATTATTTGGCAAAATTTGACAGATTTGTGTAGGTTGACCTGCTGGCGTCTGTACAATAATATGACCCAAGTAACATTTGAAATAATAAGTAGCACTTCGGTTTAGAACAAAAAGTAGTATTAGAATGCAAACTTGACAAGCATACATGAAGGTATTCAAGTAATTGACAAGTAAAAAAAAACTGGCCAAGTGCGAGTTGAACTCTGATAGAGAAAGAGGGTTTCGTAAAATGAATATTTAATCGATCGTATAATAAACCTTTTGTAGTTTTTATTAAACACTAGCAAACCCTGAATAATTAATCGACCGTATAATAAACCTTTTGTATTTTTAACCGACTTCAAAAAAAGGAGGAGGTTATCAATTCGACCGTATTTTTTTTTTTTTTTATGTTTGTTACCTCATAACTTGCGACTGGGTGAACCGATTTTCATGATTCTTTTTTCAATCGAAAGCTGGTGCTTCCCGTGTGGTCCTATTGTCACCATTTCAGGATCTGATGATTGGATCGTGGAGAAATCGAGGGCAACCCTCAAATTTTATTAGCTGACACATAGTTTTTCGCAAATCTTATGAAGTAATTCAAGTACTTGCGCATAGAAATCATCATCTCATGAAGCTGAGCTGATGATGGAAGGTATAACTCCTCAAGTAAGAAAATTATGTTCGTGTTCGCATATCTCCGGAACTACAAGTCCGATTTAAAAAAATCTTTTTGTGTTGTACTAGGTATCGTTCAACTTAGGGAATACTGCAGATTTCATCAAAATCGGTTCAGTAGTTTTTGAGATAGAATGAATGAAAGAGATGTTAACGATGTTATTACCGCTGCTACGGATTACGAAATTCTAGTGCACATGTAAGAAAATTATGTATTTGACAAGAATGTTGGTTGAATATTTAAACTTAAAAGAGTAAAATAAAAACTCTTTCCAAAAAAAATGTGACCGCCTTCAAAAACAACCACAAAAAAGGGTAAAATAACCTACAAAACTTTTCTTTCGGAAGTCGGTGGCAAAAAAGACAATGAAATTAATAAAAAAAGTCACCGACTTCCGAAAGAAAAGTTTTGTAGGTTATTTTACCCTTTTTTGTGGTTGTTTTTGAAGGCGGTCACATTTTTTTTGGAAAAAGTTTTTTTATTAAACACTATCAAACCCGGCGAACTCCGTTTCGCCACCAGATGGCTTCGTTTTTTTTATTTGCTATAAACTTCACGGAGCCCGAGACCTTACCAACGAATGCAAAACCGTGGAAATCGGTTCGTGCGTTCTGGAGTTATAATATATCGTCAGGAAGGAAAACCTTTATTTTTATATAGTAGATCATCATTATCATATCAGCCGTTGGACCTCCACTGCTGAACAAAGGTCTTGTTGGCGTAGTGGCTATCTGGGGTTCGATCCCCGCACGGTAGAAATATTTGTGTGACCTACAAGTAGTTGCTCCGGGTCTGGGTGTTTGTATGTATAATGTGAGTTGTTATGTTTGTAAACATTTCATGATATAGGAGAAAATCCTAGTGTAGGGCAAGTTTTTAAAGAAAATAAGGAAAATCATACCAAAAAAAAAATTGCCTTTCCCCTAGATTTCCAATAGGACCGGTTGGCAGCGGCTTGCACCCAATGCTATCCTTGAATTCTTTATTTAAAATGATACAAAATATTTTGAACTTATTTACTTTTCTTAGGGCTGATTTTTCAATAGCCAGATAACCTCTAACTGAGGAATAAAAATGGCGGTTTGACAGCTCATCTATAGAAAATATGTCAAACCGTTATTTTAATTCCTCAGTTAGAGGTTATCTGGCTATTGAAAAATTAGCCCTTAGTACAATTATTAAAATTAATTGGCTGTTACAGACAGACAAGCAGACGCATGACTGAATCTACAAGTGTTCCGTTTTTTATACAGACAAACGGAACCCTAAAAATAATTGTTGCACAATTTCTAGCAAAAAAAAAGCTACCAATGACATTGTCCAAACAACAAAAAAGTCGTATATACCGTAATTACTACATATTTATTTTAATTAGTACTTTTTGAAAACGTATTTCATAGTTTGCGAACACGTTTAAAATTCTTTAGAAAGCTAGTAATTTGACCTTCATTTAATAGGGGCTCGTTGTTAAATAATAACAGTTGTAATTGACGATATTCAAGGTTAAGCGACACTTGCCGAAGTCGGTCTGTGGATTGGTGACAATTTCTTACCTCTTTATGTCTCTGTGAACCTGTTGCGTCCTAATGTTCAAATGTTGTTCACGGGGCCCCCTTTAGAGAGCCAAAGTCTGCCGGGGTAGCGGGATTTATCAAATTACCGTGACCCCTGGAACATAAAGGGCTATTGAAGGACACCGTGGATTTTAGTTAGTACGAGTCTGACCGTCCTTCCCGCCCTGCCCTGAGAGGGAGGACTCATTTGATGATTTTCCGACGTAAAAAAAGACAATATAAGTCTATAAACCGCCCATTAACGCGATAATAAACGGTATTTCCCGTTAGTGACTCCCTAGTATTAGAATATATTTTTTTTAGAATCATCTAGAAAAAAACAACAACCTGTACAAAGGCGTGTACCTCTATAAATAAAACAAGAATTTCTCGTAATACATACATATTTTACACATAATAATTATTATTTACTGACAAATGATGTGGGCTGGGCTCAAGGAAATGGTCGATCGCTAGGTTACCTAGACGTTTAGCTAACGTTAGCAATTAGCCTTAATTGTTGGTAATGCGAGCTTTGTGTCGTTCAGGAACTTGTGGTAAATGGGTATTTGTCAAGGTTGCTTAATGCATCTTACTTACGTACGAAACTTATGTATTTTGACAAGAATTTGGCTTGAATACTTAAACGAAAAGTGGAAAAATACAAAACCCAAAAAAAAAAAACAGGCTTAAAAAAACACTAAAAAGGGTAAACTACTGAAAGAACACAAAAAAAAAAACATAAAAAACCTATAAAATAACTTTTCTTTCGAAATCCCGTGGCGTTTTTTAATTAATTATAAAAAAAAAATGTTTGTTTTTTTAAGTTTTTATAATGTATAATAGGTACAAGCTTTTTATCTGGGGGCACGGTAGTGCCCCCGCCAAGACGAGCCAAGCGAAGCGCAAGGGCACTACCTACCTTTTCTCGAAGTGTTTCGTCGTTTTTTTGAACCCTCATAGAATTGATTTCCGATGTACCAGAAAGTTCATATTCGCAGGATATGATGCCATTAATAGACTTATTAGGCATACAAAGTATCAATAGAATAGCTATAATACTTTAGATTTTATTGATATCTAAAAGACACGGATTTCGTCACTGATTCACTGATTCACTGATTCACTGATACACTGACACACTGATGATCATCAAAATGTTTGGCTACTTCCTGAAGAGCTAGAGAGCTGAAATTCGGTATGTAATTTAAGTTTGGTATACAACCAACAAAAAAATTCATAAACTTATAACTTTCGGCCCCGATCCCCCTAAAATGGGGGGTAGAAGTTAGTATGAGACCTTAAAATGTTAGGGTACTTCCTGAAGTGCTAGAAACCCGAAATTCGGTATGTAAACAAAGTTCAGTATACAAAAAACATCCCCCATCCCCCCATCCCCTAATATAGGGCGGGGGGGGAGGGGTAGTAGTTATTTCCAATGCACTTCTACAATATGGATACCAAATGAAAGGGCTCGTTAAGAGCAACTCGATAAATAATGTGACGTCATTCTAAATTCAAGATGGCGGAAAGGTTATTTTTAATGTGCTTCTACAATATGGATGTCAAATGAAAGGGCTCGATGTGAGCAACTCGATGAATAATGTGACGTCATTATAAATCCAAGATGATAGCAACTTACAAAAAGAACTGAAATCCCACCAAAAACATTTCATGTAAAATGTTGCCAATACGAGCATGTAAGGTTTGCCCTGTGAAAAAGATATCAGATCTCATGTAGAACAAAGTTTCTGAATCTACACGGCCTAACTCTACCGACCCTAACTTCACAAATTCTACACATCAGTTAAAATTTATGGCTTGGCTGTTTCGTTACAAACTTCAGAAACTTAATATTAGCATCATCTCCACGACGGTAGCGAAACGGTGAAGCCATAAATTTTAACTGATGTGTAGAATTTGTGAAGTTAGGGTCGGTAGAATTAGGCCGTGTAGATTCAGAAACTTTGTTCTCCATGAGATCTGATATCTTTTTCACAGGGCAAACCTTACATGCTCGTATTGGCAACATTTTACATGAAATGTTTTTGGTTGGATTTGATATTTTCATTTTTATTTGTAAAAAATATGTTTGCTCCACATATTATTTTTATAAGGTTAATTGCACGAGTTACACGAATGCTCACGAAGCCGCGAAGGTTTCAGCGCACCTAAGTTCTATAAGCTATAATTGTTTTTTATTAATATTTTTCGCATCCATATAAAGCAGTTCTTGCATTAACACATCGCATTGCGTTAACGTATCTGTTACTAATGATTAATGACTACCTTAACGGTATTGTTTCTCGTCAACGACGACATAATACTAGACTCCGCATGCACGATCTAAGGAACAAAAATTATTCTGTCAATTCGCTGAGGTACTACGTAAGCGAGGGGGACGGGGTATTGCGTTGTGATTGTCTAACTCAAGGTCTGTTCTGTCTCAACGTATGTTTACGGCTCACAGGATTGGTTGAAATGAGACGAATAATATAAGACTTTTTTGCCTAATGTGTTGACAGACATCGGTCGCCTGTTATTAGGAGTCTAGTATTATATCGTCGTTGTTTCTCGTTGATTTTGTATTTCTTTCTTTATAAATTAAAAGCTCACTTCAAAACATATGTTCTACTTGATATTTATTGTGACAGCATGCATTTTATCTCATAGACGAGGTTAAACCAAAGCTGTCTTACTTAAAAAAAATAAACATCGGTTGAACACTTGTATAGAAAGACTGTCAACTGCATAACAGAATTTAGTGTTGATATAAAAGTCGTTTTGCAGATACACTTTTTTTAGACAAGTATTTAACAGATGCTTAATTTTTTGTAGTTAGATGAAAAGTGTTTGAAAGTGGGGCCCTTTATAGAAAAAATGAAAGGGAATCGTTTTGTCCTGGTGTGGACGAGTGATGAGGAGGGATGACACTCATGTGGCTAAGAGATGTTGAAAAATAGGTACTTAATTTTAAATCGGTAAAAAAAAAACTTTGGATAAAATCTATAAAATAAGGAGTACAGTAGAGCGTCGATTATCCGAACTAATTGGGGGACATGGGTGTTCCGAAAACAGGTTTTTTCGGATAATCGAACTACCTATATGTTTTTTGTGTTTGAGATGGGTTTGCTCTTTACTAGTCTAGTCCAGGCTAAAGGTGTCAAAGAAAAGGTCTATAATGAAGCGAGCTTACCCAGAAGAAACCTGTTCACTATGACTTTTTTACGACACAGAAAGATAGTTCCACTACTTTGGACTGCAACTGCTAGGCAACACAGGTTGCCTAGCAGTTCGGATAATCGACGCTCCACTGTACTTTTAAAACAATAAATTCACATAAAACTCTTATCTTCATCGTTCATAACTTCTACAGCCCGATAAAAAAGCCAAACATTTTAAAAACAATAAAAATAAAATATGGCGCACCCTGTATACAGGATCATTATTTTATACCGCATACCGCTAAAGGTCAACAAGTATGACAATGTGTTTATCGATGCAACTGTAGCATGGTGAATATTATGTTGTTGGTAATGTTTGATAGTACGACATTTTTGAAACTGTCCAGCTTATAATAAAGTAATTTAAATAATATATCTTTTATTGGGATTAGACACGATGCATTAGTTAATTCATCAAGATATTAATATATTTTATGTAGAAATGTTTTGAAGATATTATATTATTATAGAAAATATTATTATTTTTCTTGATAGTCTTTTTTCATTTAGTATTTTATACATACTATGTTTGTTTTTCTGCATCACCCTAAGGTTGGCGAGAAGAAAATGCCCAAGGCATTAAGTCCGCCTTTGTACTTCCATGTGCAAGAAGCTTTAAAAAAAAAGATAAATAAATAAAAATAGGAAACGTTTTCTATTTCAACCTATTCTGTTTTTTGTCCAGTGCCCCCGCTACCATATGTGCAATGTGTGCAATGCACACGGGCGCCATCCTTTAGGGGGCGCCAAAACCAAGGGCCCAGAAAAAAAATGAAAAAAAAACAAAAATATTTTTTAAAGAAAAGTTGAGAACCTAACTAGGATTACTTTTAAGTACCTATTAAAGACTTCAAATATCTGATCTCACTAATTTTAGATTAAAATTTGAAGTCCGGAAACGTTAAACTTTTAGAGCTCACTGCGTTCTTCTAGGAAGAATTGCCTTGTCCGATTCCAAAAAATCTAAAAAATTTCGCGCTCGCTTCGCTCGCGCTACATTTAAGGTTGACATTCCCTTAAATGACATCGCTTTTGATAGCAATAGCAAATGCTTCATATGTTCGTTAATCTTGTATTGGTCTACAAAAAATTAAATTTGTCTTCTCTAAGATGGTACGGAACTCTGGGTGTGTAGTTTGAGCAGCACTTGATGGTTTTTTTTTTATGTTTAAGTTCCGAAGCGCAAGCTTTACAGCCCCAGGGCGCTGAATTTTAAAATACGCCACTGACCGATCTACCATCAAAAAAAAGATAATTCAAAATGCCTTAAGGGGCGCCAAAATCCTTTTTTGCACACAGGCGCCAGTAGACCTTACGGGGGCCCTGTTTTTGTCTATCTGTTTGTCAACAGGCTGTGTCTCATGAACCGTTTTAATTAACTAGTGTGAAATTCTCATAGATGCTGTAAGTGTCTATTTTTTGGTTACTATAACAACAAATATTAAAAACCAGATTAAAATATACATTTATTATTGTATTGAGCATGGGGGCTCCATACAACAGACATGATTTATTCCCTTAATTAATCCCTTCGTACGGAACCCTTCGTGCACGAGTCAGACTCAAACTTAGCATTTTTATGTATGTACGAAAATGTCAAATCAAATCAAAAGCATTTATTTCAAGTCGACCAGGCACTTTTGAATTGTCAAAGACATAAAAAATACGATTAAATACTACAAAGTTATGGTTTTACAGTCCCAGTCACAAGACATAAAAACTGTGAAAGTACCGTAGATTCATGGGCAATGATTCCAAGAAGTAGATCTCTATGGAGAAGAACGGTCAAGATTCTTTTGTTTTTAATGCCTATTATTTATTTATTTAATTTTATACCACGATAAAGATACAAATTATAATTCCATCTTTGTTAAAGCCGACATTTTGAGCACAAACTTATTTTCTTATAGGCCTACCAAAAGTTGATTACTAAATATTACATGCTGACTAAACTATAATAATAATATTTAACTAGGCGCTGAATGTGTTGTCTATTTATCTAAAGCCGTATTCAGTTCACTGAGTCGATCAATGTTTTTAATAACTCAAAAGTTATAGTTAATTTATTTGTAAAAATCTAATGTTGCCGTGAATTATTTCAGACATAATTGAAAATATCCGGTAGCGGTCTTTCTTTTTGCAACAAAACGATCTTGGATTCTATAACTCCTACAAAAAAGGTCTAGGCAATCCAGTTTGCGCGACAAAACCTAGGTTTTTTTATGACTAAGTAGGTAATGCTTTTTAGTAATTGTTTTCTAGACGTATTCCAAAACCTGTCTGGTCATTCTTTGTAGTGTCACGTCTTGTATTTTTGTTTTTCTAACTAGCATTTTTCAGCGGCTTCGCCCGCTTGGAGCATCAAATATATACAGACTATCCTGATACCTTTATAGCTATAAATTAATAATAAGTATTGTCAATTCTTATAAAGACTGATTCTCAAAATGGTATATTCTCGAAAAGACTAATTCTCAAAATGGCAAATGATCAAAATGGAAAAAAAATCTACAATTGGAATTATATTCATAACTATAACTTAATTATTTCATAGTGTCAAAAAAATCATACTATTTCAAGAATTAACTCCCGACTGTAGAAAATCTTCTAAAATGCGGTGTAGAATCTACGGTAGGTACTAGTAGTACGTAAAGCATTTTCTAAAGATATTCAAACATAGTATAGGAAGATGTCAAATAAAACAAGAAAACTAGTCCTCAAATCAGTTTTATTCAACAAACGAAATCGTCAGTCACTTTTCCTGCCTATTGCGCTGGAGTAGCATTCGTTACCATGGACTGTCCGACAGCTGGTACATTATTAGGCAAGACAGCAGGAAAACCAATGAAATTCGACAACCAAGGTTGTGGGGTCATCAAATTCTCAGCAAACTTCATGGCTGATTCATCTGCCTTTACTACCACTTCTTTATTCAATGCTGTTTCATCTGCTTTCACTGCAACTTCTTTATTCAACGCTGATTCATCAGCTTTCACTGCCGCTACTTTATTCTCGTTATTAATCTCAGGTTTGATTCCCTGATTGGTAATCAAAGCTTGGGTAGGGTAGCCTGAAGGAGCTATGTATACTACGGGAAGGATTTGTCCAATAAAAGGTGAAATAGGACCTACAGCAGCCACGTAAGGAATGACAGCACCATTGACGTAAGATTTCGCGATCCTATTAGCGTTGCTGGCAACAGCTCCATCTATTTGAGCTTCAGCGGTCTTCAACGCGTCAACTGCTTGCCATTTCTTGTCTTCAGTCGACCAGAAAGCTTCCAAACTTCTTGCTTGATCTAATGTTGAGTCTGTAATGATTTTCTCGTTGATGTTTTCAGTAGCATCTTCGGCTAGCTGTCTTGCTTTGTCTGCGGCAGCTTGTAGTTGGTCCTGGGCTTGTACCTGGGCATCGATGGCTGCTGCGTGGATATCTCCAGGTGATATGGTCGGGATGGCAGCTGGAACTGCCTCAGTTTTGACGATTGGCACTGTAACTGGGGCGATCAGGCCAGAGGGGGCCGCGGCCGCGATGGCTAAGAAAGCAGATGCAATCTGGAAGAGAGAGACTGTAATTGAGTATCGTGAGAAGAATAGGAATCATGTCGTAGGACAAATAACCGGCAGGGAGCTAGTTTAACGAAAGAGTGTGTAATCAACGTTTACCCAAACCTCTACAGACAATTTTTGTTTGGATGTCAAACTTTTTATTTGAAGATTGATGTAGTTTAACCAAATAACAATAAAGTACAGCTTTTAGTATTAACATATTCAGTGCGTTACGCGATGAGTTTGGAAATTGGAGGAGTGAAAACATGAAATGACTCCTCTTGCTGTAATTATGTTTGTAACATTTTGCGTCGTGCCACAAAAATTAAACACCTCTTGATCACTTGTCTAAAACGATTTGACGTTGATTTATGGGTCGTTCTCTAGTTACACTTTATTGAGGTGTTGAACAGATGTTTAACTCTTTTTATAGTAAGACGGTTTATGTTCTACCGAAGCACATAAACCACTGAAAAGATTTTGAATGAATGAATTAGTTGACAATCGACACGTAATTTTGATCCGAGTCCCGTTTCTTAATTTCGACACAAACAACACTTTTACGACACAGAAACAAAGTTCTAAATACAATGTAATGATGATTCCTGCTATACGAAAAAAGATAAACTTGTTAACACATTTTAGCTGTTTTTCAGAAAACACAAAAACCGTTAGAATTTAGCACTTCTTTCATAATCACTGATCACTTTTTACCGGATTACGGCAAAGCCAAAATTAGGGTTATGATTTTGACCAGTATGTATGTATGTTTGTTTGTTTTTTCCCTGATAATCGCTTTAAAATAAACTCCAACTAACCAGAAATCTCATCTTGTTCCTGGAAGCTACTGATGGCTACTGATGAACAAAGCCAGCTTTAATTCCTATTTATATGACCACTACAGAGCAAGCGGTTAACTTGTATAAAATCCAAATAATAAGAAAAAGCACAAAAGGCTATTTTGGAGTAATGAATGTGCGTATGAATTGTCGGTTACGTTGATTTTTTATTGGTTCGATTCCTTTTTCTTATGTTTGTAAATGTGTAGGTTATTTTTTGTACTATTTTTACATAGACTTTAAAGGAAAAGGTTTTAAAGTAGAGCGCGTCGTTGGTCCATTGCATGAATAAAGTTTTTTAGTGCGTCGAAAGATGTGACGTACAAGTAAGATCTGCACTCATGAAAAGCTTCACGAATTTACGTTTTTACGTTTAATTTGTTAAAATCATCAAATGCGTCGTCCCTTTCAGGGCGAGACTTGAGGTACTTTTTTTTTAGGACAGACCCACCACACTATTCCCAAACCACTGCAACTCCTGAAAGCCAGAATCAACAGTGGCCACCAGAAAAGCGCCGAGACAATGAAGCTCGACGTGTCCGGAAAATAAATTTACCTGTCTTGGATCTTGCAACGAAATTAATCAGAAAAGATTAGTGGAGGAGTAGGAAAGAAATAAGAGAGAGACAGAGAAGGAAGACTGGAGGTACTGTCAGGCTCGTACTGACTAAACTCCACATTGTTCCTTTAATACCTAACCCCTTATGTTCCAGGGTCATAGTAACATAGAACAGTTCCGCGACAAGAATTTGAGTTTTCAGTCTTTTCTCCGTTTATCACCATTACAAATCACGTTTATTTCTCAAAAGATTAAGGCATTGGTGAGTTAGGTATTAAAGTGAATTTTACAGTGCACCCACATTGTCTGACTGTTCTATTGAAATATAATTTTCAAGAAGAACAATGACGCTTTATGAATAGTTATTGACCTACCCATGTGGGTTAAGGCTGCCGTCTTCTTTTGCAAAAAATTGAATCGCGTTCGGCCAGTCGATCGTACGTCAAATTTCGGGCTCCCTTCCCGCAATCCCCCGCATACATCCTGCCTACTGAATTATTATAAAACAATTTTGATGCGGTATGAACATTGCTCTACTAAGTATTATTTAAAAGGAGTTATAGAATTTTTGCTTAATAAGGAGTTTTAATATGACTTGGTTTCAGGGTTGGAAAAAAAAACAGTTTTTTTTTTTAATTTATAAAACAAACAGTAACAATTCAAAATGTTTTAAAAAAGTGTTTTTTTTTTTAGTTTCTGGTTCTTTTTTAAAATTAATTCCACCTTGTTTGTTGATGTCTAAACGTATATATATATCAATTATGTTTCATTTCTAGACTTTATCTTTTCAAATTCACCCTTTGTAATGAATTTTTTACGAAAAATGATCAATGGAATAAAAACATGTGATGTTTTTTTTTCTAAAAATTTTAAACATTATTTCATTACAGTGTCAATAAAAGTTAAAAATATGACATAACAATGGCATTAAACTCAAAAGGTTTTATGTCAAACTATTTAGACTCCTGAATATTAATTTGTTTTCATTTTATATGCATTCATCTGCCTTAAAAAGTAGTTGAAACGGGTAATAAAAAACACTGTTTAATTTCAAACTGTTTTAAACAGGTGTTTTAAAACAACTTGTTTTAATCATGCCAACCCTGTTTGGTTTGTAATAATACGAGTATCACACAAGTGTTTTAATACTATTTAAATATTCTCATAGGTTAAATTCTGTTAGGTTTAATTTGTTAAACACAATCGTGTTTAACTAATTAAACTTAAAAAAAGGTCAGTGCAGCAGTCATGTTGGCAAAGGAAGAGGCGGGACGCGTGAGATAGAGGACAGCGTAAACCTTACATCCCAGCCGCAGTGGTAAACCCAGAACATAAAAGGCTATTAAAGAACGCCGTGAATTTAAGTCAGTACAAGTCTGACAGTATCTCCCGCTTGGCCTGGGGAGGACTCATTTGATGATTTTATCATGAAAAAAAAGTCATGGGCCATGCCCGGGTCGACAGCGCGTTGTGTCCTACGAGCGCCTCAAATAGCGTCAGCATGATGACGGGGTCCCCCTCTAGAGGGCTAAAGCCTGCTGGCGTCGCGGTACTCATTACTGTGACCTCGGAACATTAAGGGCTATTTGAAGGACACCGTGGATTTTAGTCAGTACAAATCTGACAGTCCCATCCAAGGACTGCACTCCTTGTCATAGGCACAGTCCATTACCACCGGGAGACAGAGAAACCAACGGTTTTGTTACTTGCTGGATTTTAATGAAGGAGCAATGTTAGCGAACGTGAAAGTGAGAAAAAACAAACTAAATTTTAAATGTCAATAAGGTCGAAAATAGTTTGAACATATTTTTTAAATTGCTTAACGATAGCAAGTTAAAAAAACAGCTTCAAGCGATTTTCGACCTTATTGACATTTATGCAAAAACCGGATTTTAATGAAGGAGCAATGTTAGCGAACGTGAAAGTGAGAAAAAACAAACTAAATTTTAAATGTCAATAAGGTCGAAAATAGTTTGAACATGTTTTTTAAATTGCTTAACGATAGCAAGTTAAAAAAACAGCTTCAAGCGATTTTCGACCTTATTGACATTTATGCAAAAACCAGATTTTAATGAAGGAGCAATGTTAGCGAACGTGAAAGTGAGAAAAAACAAACTAAATTTTAAATGTCAATAAGGGCGAAAATCGCTTGAAGCTGTTTTTAACTTGCTATCGTTAAGCAATTTAAAAAACATGTTCAAACTATTTTCGACCTTACTGACATTTATGCAAACACCGGATTTTAATGAAGGAGCAATGTTAGCGATCGTGAAAGTGAGAAAAAACAAACTAAATTTTAAATGTCAATAAGGTCGGAATTCGCTCCAACTTGTTTAGTTACTTCTCCATATCTTTTAACAATAATCGGTTCACAACTGAAAATTCTGTGGGAAATTTGACAATTAATTCCTCTTTTTCTACCCCTATAGGCCGAGTTTAATTTTGATATTTAAATGGGACCAACTTTCTGATAAAATTTGTCCAACAAAAAAAAAAGATTTTTTGATATTGGACCACCTTAGAGAAAGTAAAGAATGGTCATAAATAAAAAAATATAAAAAATATATACATGTCGAATTGAGAACCTCCTCCTTTTTTTCCGTCGGTTAAAAAATATATTTTAACATAATAAAGTAGAGCAACCTGAGATGCGTAACTGCGCGTCATCACCGTTAGAGCGAGAGAAGGTGCGAGCGAGAGGGACCAACAAAAATTCGTCGTGGACCTCACGTCCAATCGCTCCGGCCGTCCACCGGCCACTAAGGAATTTCTCTTGCAATTCTCGTTTATAAACACTTTTTGAGAGGTTATTTGAGATATTTTTTATTGTTAAAAAAAAGCGCTTTAGGTACAATTTTTTTTTTTGTATTTGCTTTATTGATCTGTTGACATCAAGATAATGTAATATTACATACCTACGATGCATAGTTCCTATGAAAAAAAAAAAAAAGGTTGCACTCCAGGAGTGCCGGTAGAAGTGAAAACTTTTTTGTTACTATGTTTTATTTTTAATTTGAATGACGTCTTACTCATTTTCGATCAGGGTCACGTGACCCTGACGCGAGTTTTAAATTTTTTACCCATTACAGAAAAAGTGTACAACGCCGCTAAAGAAGTTTTCACTTCAAAAAACCATTTATTAAGAGATGAAATCCGAGAATTTTGATGATATTCTGCCATCTTAATTTAGAAAATGGAAGATAAATATAAAAAACTAATCAGCGCAGTTTGAAGACGAGGATATTGCGGTCATTATGCGCTGATCAGATTTTTAAATGAATTCTTCATTGTCTCAGATTGAGTGCACCAACGTAACTCGAAATGACGTTGGGTAGGAAAGAGCTGTTTTGAACGCTTGATTTACCTAATATAATCTACTTAAATCAACTTTAAAAAAATAACTAGTTGTTACTTATATTATGGTTATTTATGTGCAATAATAATATTTCAAGCTATTGCACTATTTTGTTCAAAAATCACAAACAAAGTTACGCAAATAATTCGGCGCGCGTGAATTTTAGAAGACCTGCCCCTTAAGCTCTACAGAAAAACATAGATATTTAATGCATGTAAGAGTTATCTATCCAAAGCATTCGATCTTGTACACCAGGGCATTCTATTGCAAAAATTACGTAATTGCGGTGTCCAAAATGAAGCTGTAATTTTTATAGGTTTATACCTACATAACATAATTCCAGTGTGTAGATAATAATGGGGTAAATCTTCTGGACTATCTGATCAGTTAGGTGTGCGTCAAAGTTCAATCCTGGGTCCGTTTTTATTCTTGTTTTATTTTTACCGACTTCAAAAAAAAGGAGGATATTATATGTTTACGACGATTTGCCTTTTAGACAATATGGGAATATGGGAAATATTCCCATATTGTCTAAAAGGCAAATCTGGCGTTGTTTTAACACAGCTTGATAAGAATTTTTGTTGTTTTGATGTTAGTCGTATGGGATTGTGGTCTGGAGCAATGTTGCTGATGTTGACAATATATGTGTTGCAAAAACGCGCTATTCCTATTTACAAGCGAATTATATTCTCATAGTGGCACAGCCATCATCGAAGCCAACATTCAGTATGTAAAACACTAATATTACTAGAAACAATATTATGTGCCCTTTCATCGGTTTCATAAAGTTCGTATCTCATTTATGTATAGGGTTTAGTACAACTATTTTTGATCTTACCATTATGCTCGTGAATGACTGCTCCATGTGGTGCCTGGTCGTCTTGTTGACCTTGATTTTGTATTGCTATTAATTTAACTTTATATTGATTTCTTTTGGAGTTTAAACTTCTTTTAATCATTTTATTGAATACGTATACGATGCTTGCTGGAATAAGATATTGAGTTCGAGCTCTGGGCTGACGTTTTTTGTACCGCTACCAGTATGAACATCGACATGCAACGCCTCGCCATAAAAAAAGACAGAAAATACATGACAGAAATTGAACTGTCACACCTAAGTCTTAAGTCCTAAGTTCTGAATCTATGTCGATGTCAAGCTATTGTCTTCGTGGCATATTATACTCGTATAGTAATTGGTTATTTGACAGTATCAATATATGCAAATCTAATAAGTCCGTCATGTAGAATTCAGAAAAATACGGACACCTGTTTTCTCATTTTCAACTTGTAAATATATCAAGATATAAAGGCGCTTCCTCACCGCGAGCATTCACATATAATGTAACGTTACTGATTCAAACATTACGCACGCATACGCACCTTGTGTCAAATCTGTACTAAACGTACGCGAATGCCCGTCAGTCAGGGAGGTAGTATTGTAATGTAATACTCAAAGTCGAACAATGTTACATTACACGCGAATGCTTCCGGTACGGGAGCGCCTTAACGAATTATAACTCGAGACTTGGGACGTCAGAATTCAATGAAAATTGTACTAAATTGTGATATGTCGCTAATTTTGAAATTGTCTTTATCTCCGTTTAATTTTGGTGTGGGTATCAAAAGAATTAATTAACTAAGCGTAGCTATGTAGTAACCATTTCATAATTCTGTATTTCTAATGTTAAATTGCTACGTATTAAGCATCACTCAGAAACTAAAGTGAAGTAACAATTTTCCACTAGGCGCTGCGCTTTTATCGTATAGTATTTTGATTTCAATCGACGCGACGGTTGTTTTTTATATTTTGTTGTAGTTATATTTTCCGTTTAAAGCCTTACCAAGAGCTCTCGTTTTATGGGGTCTCGGGTATGTATGTCTAAAAGGTTACCAAAGCAAATTATTCTTTAACAACTGAAGAAGCAAAGCGGTGTGTAGCAAGGTTTTCGTATTATCCATTCATCGAATTCTAGATGTCCGATAGACAGTCAGTGTCCATAATAACTAATTTAAAAACTGGTAGTTGGCTGCATCTTCTGGAAATCTAAAAGTAAATATTGGATTCTGATCTGTAGATTAAGTAAACAGATGATCTTGAATTTCCAATAATTTAAAGAACTAGATCACCTAGATCTGATTTCTCTGCAAGTTTTTTTAAAGGCGCTCAGATTCGAACATTTACAAACAAGAAACTCCATGGACACTCTTTTTAAATTGCCAAAATTATAACAAAACCTTTGTGTGTAAAACCAATGTATCTATACTTTGCGTAGCATGTATTATGTAGATACGAGTAGAAAAATCATCATACATACACACAAAAACACTAGCCTTTTTTCCATCAGGGTAGGTAGAAACCACAGGGCGCCACCTTCTAGCCATTCTTTTTGCTACCTATTCTTTTCACCACCTATTCTTTTCACCACATCCACATTCATACATTTGATTATACAAGCATGTCGGTTGCGAGTTTAACGCACCTGACCTTTCTGAAGCACCTCACCAGTGTAGGGTCTTCCTAGGGCCCTGAATTCCGTCCTGAATTTACGTCTCACATTGTCCTATGAATTCCTTCAGTTAGTCGATTTATATCAAAATTCCTCATACTACATTGAAAAAACTTTTTCTAAAAAAAATGTGACCGCCTTCAAAAACAACCACAAAAAAGGGTAAAATAACCTACAAAACTTTTCTTTCGGAAGTCGGTGACTTTTTTTTATTAATTTTATTGTCTTTTTTGCCACCGACTTCCGAAAGAAAAGTTTTGTAGGTTATTTTACCCTTTTTTGTGGTTGTTTTTGAAGGCGGTCACATTTTTTTTTAGAAAAAGTTTTTATTTTACTCTTTTTAGTTTAAATATTCAACCAACATTCTTGTCAAATACATAATTTTCTTACATGTCTACTAGAATTTCGTAATCCGTAGCACCGGTAATAACATCGTTAATTCTTGCATTCATTCTATCTCAAAAACTACTGAACCGATTTTGATGAAATTTGCAGTATTCCCTAAGTTGAACGATATTTAGTACAACAAATAAACAAAGAATTACTTAAATCGGACTTGTAGTTCCGGAGATATGCGAACACGAACATAATTTTCTTACTTGAGGAGTTGTACCTTCCATCATCAGCTCAGCTACATGAGATGATGATTTCTATACGCAAGTACTTGAATTACTTCATATGATTTGCGAAAAACTATGTGTCAGCTTATAAAATTTGAGGATTGCCCTCGATTTCTCCAAGATCCAATCATCAGATCCTAAAATGGTGACAATGGGACCACACGGGAAGCACCAGCTTTCGATTGAAAAAAGAATTATGAAAATCGGTTCACCCAGTCGCAAGTTATGAGGTAACAAAAAAAAAAAAAAAAAAATACAGTCGAATTGATAACCTCCTCCTTTTTTTGAAGTCGGTTAAAAAGGTGGATTGTTGTCTTGTCGGCTATTGTTTTCTGTAACTCCTAAAATGTTAATCGCGTAGATAATACGGTTTGTCTGATATGGTGATTTTTTTAAGACATTTCCCCCACATTTTTTAACCACTGTTAATCCTTAAAAGAATTAACAGTGGCGACCATCAGAAAAGCGCCAAGGAAATGAACCTCGACGAAGTCCCGTAGAATGAATTAAGCTGAGTTGGGAGCAGTGAATTTATCAAAAAGAATAGCGGAGGAGTAGGAAAGCAATAATTTCTGTAACAATCCAGCACAATATGTAGAGGTATAGATGTCGCCTTACATGTACACCTACTAAGACAAAACAGTTTTCCATAATGTGGGTTTTACCTAAAAGTGCGGATGTGTAGGTTGCTGTACAGCATAAAATAAAACAAGGAAGCTTGTCGTCAAAATATTTTAATTCATCCGCCTTCAGTCCTTACCAAGCCTTCACAAACGTAGGAGTTAGTACTCCATGCACTTGTTGCACTGGAGCAGCATACTTCAATATTGGTTGTCCAATGTATGCTGGTTGAATGGCTGCCACATGGTAAGCCTGGACATTAGGAATAGCGATCTGGGCAGTGGAGAAGAAAGGTTGAGCAATCAGGGCAGGTTTCTCGTTCAAATTCTCAGCAGCTTTCAAAGCTGGAGACTGCGCAGCCTCGGCTTTCTCTTCTGTCTTCTCAGCAGCTGCGGGCTCAGCTGCTTGAACCTGTTCTGCAGCTTGAGCTGGTTCAGCCGTTTTCACTGCAGCTTCTTTGTTCTCTTCTTTAATCTCGGTTTTGATTTCCTGACCAGTGATCAGAGTTTGGGTTGAGTAGCTTGTAGGGGCAATGTATGGGGAGTAGACTGCGGGTGGGATTGGTGAAACGATGGGTGAAATTGGCCCTACAGCGGCTACGTAAGGAATGACGGCACCGTTGACGTAAGATTTCGCGATCAAATTAGCGTTGCTGGCAACAGCTCCATCAATTTGAGCTTCAGCGGTCTTCAAAGCGTCAACTGCCTGCCATTTCTTGTCTTCAACCGACCAGAAAGCGTCCAAATTCTGTTCGTTGGCTACTGTCGTGTCTGTAATGACTTTCTCGTTGACATTTTCGGTAGCTTGTTCGGCTAGTTCTCTTGCTTTGTCTGCGGCAGCTTGTAGTTGGTCCTGGGCTTGCACTTGTGCGTCTATGGCTGCTGCTTGAATGTCTCCAGGTGAAATGGTCGGGATGGCAGCAGGAACTGCCACAGTTTTGACGACTGGCACTATGAGTGGGTTGTAGAGGCCGGAGGGAGCCGCGGCCGCGACGGCGAAGAAGGCAGATACAATCTGAAAAAGAAAAGTATGATGTGAATATACTGTGAGCTGATCAAGGGAGGTATTACAGCGTCTTCAAACCAGGCTTATTCCGGCGAGTGAAAGTGACAGAGCTATACAAGTCGTTTAACACCATCTCGTTCACTCACTGGAACAAGCCTAATTTCAAGACGTTGTAATACGGCCCGGCATGTAGATTTGGCAGGAGCCATACAAAAGCTGTTTTGTTTGACGGGCTACTAGATTCTAAATGATGTCAATGATTAGCCTGGCACCTATATTGACGTTATTGGTGATGAAAAAGAAACATCCTAGTTTGGTACAAGTCTTTTTAATTGTTTTTATAATTATATCATGGTGATTTTCTTCCGTGTCTTTGAAAGCCATTGAGTCCGTCAGCAAGATATTTTCATATTATAATACTCGTGCTGATGGACTTACGAGTTAATGATATTTTAGTACCCAAAACTATTTAGTAGAGCCTTATGAATAACATTGAATTACATTATGTAACGTTTGTCGCCAGTGGTGACAAATGAAAAAAGACGGATTTGAAATATAAATATCCAAATGTAGCTATCAGGAAGTTAACCTTTAAATTATTTAATTGAATTAGAGTGTTGGTTTGTCGCAATTCGCAATTAGCCAAAGGTAATCTACTTATTTAGTTTGATGTAGGAATTATGTTTAATGTTTTTCTGGCTTTTGATATTTCCTAGTTATACTTTATAATAATTTATACCACCTACATTTACAACTATCTAACAATGTTGATGGATGGAGAGGAAGAGGAAGGCCAAAGAAAAGATGGATGGATTGTATACAAAATGATATGAATGAAAAAGGAGTAGATGATATTATGACGACCCCAAATAAAAACGGATAAGGGCAGGGAGAAGAAGAAGACATTCACAACTATCGACATGATTGACGCAGTCTGTCAGTCAGTTGCAGGATCAATTCTACAATGGAACAATTATTTTGTATGATCTACAAGTCCTTGTTACGTGTCTGGGTGTTTCTGTATGTGAGTTTAAATATTTGTAAACGCACCCACGACACTGGAGAAATGCCTATAAATATTTAGCCTAGTGTAGAGGTACCATATTTAAAAAGAAGTAAGAGTTAGTCAATGAATTACTATCTTCTCTATATGATCGCGAAATGTGTTGTTAAGCTCATAACTCGAAAACGGCTGGACCGATTCGGCTACTTCTTTTTTCGTTGTGTTTGTAACCATCAGCGCCAGGTTTTAGAAGACGAAAATCATGTCCACCCGTGCGAAGCCGGGACTGGTCGCTAGTTGATGATAAGTAAAACCAGTCTAAGGGCTTGGTCAAACATGTTTGACCAAGCCCTTAGACTCCTCTCTCTTAGAAGCTCCATGGAGCTTGGCGTGGCATGACGGTAGCGTGGCGTGTGCGTGGCGGGTGCGCGGCGTGACCAAGTCAAGCTGCGCTTTGTCGAACTTTGTCTTCGCACCAAGACTGGGGTAGCGTGTCGGGGCGTGACACACCCGACCCGTGCCAAGCTAGTCGCGACGTTGACGAGGCGTCGGGGCTAGTGTAAGCACGCCAAGCACACGCCACGCTACCGTCGTCGTGCCGAGCCTCGATTCCTGTTTTACGAAGCCTTTATACAAATGTTATCGCTATTGTATTTTATATAATTAATGCTTCCATCATTTAATATCGAAGGCGAACTTATTATTTATCGCATATTTTAAACTTGTTTGTAATAAATATGTATTGATAAATGTTTATGAATATCGAGTAGGTTGTAATATTTATATTACACATTATGATGTAAGGAATCGTTGTTATGTCGCGAGGAAACAAAAAATAAACATTCCAAAGGAAATTCAATCAAATTGACGGTGTTCCTTCAATAGCGTTTCACGTTCGAGGATCACGGTTACCTATATAGACTGTTCCGCGACCACGGCAGGCGATTGCCCAAAAAAATGGCAGGATTAGTGTCACTTTCCAAGATGATTTCCACGGAACACGCTACAAACTTTAAATTTCGCATTAAGTCCGCCAATGGAACTCTGTGTTGCATGAAGTTTAAATAAATAAATAAACTTGGATTTAAGGTTTTTTCAAACACGGAACTCGGTGCGGCTGACATTTTGTTTGACAGCTGCTTTTGATTGGACATCTTTAAGATTCGGATAGGCAAATGTTGTTGGTTGGTCGCTATTTGGCAAAAAAAAAACATTTGTAATGATTTTTGACTTATAAATAACAGGGTGCGTCCATTCTGCCAGAATAAAAACTAACCTAAAATCGTCTTAATACAAAAAGTTAAACATCTGTGGAACATTTGTCTAACAGAAGAAAGTTGAACACTTGTCTAAAGAAGTGTCAACTGCAAAACAGAATTAGCCGTTGATATAAGAGTTTGAATTTTTCTTTCCAATGAAAAATATATGAAAATTCGCTAAGCATGCGTTAATGTGTTAAATATTTATAAAAAAAAAAGATTTATGAGTTGTTTTGCATTTTCACTTATTTTTTGTGGTAAAACGGAAAAGGTTTTGAAGTTACATTGAAACACTCACGCACAAACAAAAAGTAAATACATTTACATCACTTTTCACTTTAAACCAAGTAAGTATAAAAAGCAAAAAAATCTGACCATTGAGATTAAGAATCCCCTTTTTTCTAGAAGATTCTTAAAACCATACCTTTTATTGAAGTGGTTAATTTTTTAACGAATTATTCCTCTAACTAGCAACACTACATGTCAATCATTGCTAAGTATTATTTTTTTACCAATGAGACACAAATTGCTTGCTTGTCAATCGATTTGTTAGCCTAACTCAAAACTGTAGGTTTTTTTAGGCAATTTCTTTCATTAAATATACAGCAAATATATTTATAATTGCCTCAAAAAACCTACACTTTAGAACGACAAAAAAAAACTTAGAAACGGAAAATCCTCACAAAATTTTTGAAATAAAGTCACTCAAATTTTAAAATCACTTTCACAGTAATCCATTTACATTATAAACGTCGAAAAACTTAATAAAACACTAGTAAATACAAGAAAAACTGACCAGAAATCTCATCTTGTCCCTGGAAGCTCCCGATGGCTACTGATGCTATCTGTTGCTATCCATTGCTATTTATATGACCACTAATATAGAGCAGACGGGATACTCCGCAACTTAATGTAGTAAATAAAATAAAAAATATCATAAATGTTAAGTATATTTTTGTAGTCAAAAGGCGTGGGTTCCGTATCCGCAGCTTTTGTTTCTTAAATATTTTGGTGTGGTCTCGGAACTTAGGAATTACCTTGACCCCGGCATGTAAAGGGATATTGAAGGACACCGTGGATTTTTGTCAGTAGAATTCTGAGAGTCCGTCCTTCCCTTCCTTGGGCTGGAGGGTGCGAGCCCTGAGTGGGGCGGAAGGGACTGTCAGACTCTTACTGCTTATAATTCACCCTTGTTCCTTCCTACGCCCTTTACGTTCCGGGGTCACGATATCCTGGGTTAAGAAATAACTCGCCATCCCAGCAGGCATTTGGCGCGAAACACGAAAAAAAAGTTTTTTTATTTGTTTGTGCGACACGATCTAAAAAAAAATTTTTTGGTGCACTAGAAAAGTGTACTTAAAATTGGCTGGCTTTTGCCCAAAAGTATACGATTTCCGACTGCTGGACAAAGGTCTCCATATCTATGGCTAATTAAAAGTTTGATAGGATTGATTTACTGAGTCAAGTAGTTTTTGAACTGGTTACTAGTTCTTGATGATGTTAAGTTTATGCATTTCTTGTCACGTTTTTCTAAAGGGCATGCGTTGGTGTCTTTATAGATCATCTCTTTTACATATTATTGTAATTGCTGTCTTTATAGATTTGCAGTATACAGAGGATATTTATTCAAAAAGGTTTGAATCATTAAGATGCCTCTAGAAGTCACTGGATGTAAAACTAACAGAAAAATCCTCAAATTAGGCTGAAAATAAGTATAAGCTTTTTGAACACCTTACATATGACGGTACCTTAAAATACCTGCCATAATAAAAAATCTAACGTCAGATCTAGTTTTTTATCTTAACTTGGCAGGTTCTGTCTGTTTGCTGCGTGGTAGAACTGTGACACGCCATAATTCAGCGCAATCGACCATTCCATTTTGTATAACTCTGCTTAAAAAAACCAGTTCATGAAAATTCAAAATCGCTGATGTACGAAATAGTTTTCATGCTTATACTAGCGGCCCGTCCTGGCTTCGCACGTTTGGACATGATGATTTTCGTCCCCTAAAACCTGGCGCTGATGGTTACAAACACAACAAAAAAGAAGCAGCCGAATCGGTCCAGCCATTTTCGAGTTATGAGCTTAGCAATACATTTTTATACTAAAGAGAAGAAGATTTGCTGAAGTATCAAATTAAAGCAGACTATTCAGTATCAAAAAATACCCCTTTCTCCAAAATTCTGTGACATTTAAAAATGGTTTTCCCCAACCAGTTTTCTCTCCACGGTACCCCAATCCGGGCGGTCGGGCGAGGGCGAAAAGAATGCAGGAAGCTTCGATTGACATGCGGGCGCCATCTTGGATTTTGAGTAATGATAATTTTCGTGTACACTTCGTTGCGTCATTATCATTAAAGACTTTGTTAACGTGTGGTATGATTGGGTTTTGTTTGAATTTTGTATTGATTTGGCAGTTTCTTCTCGAGGTAAATGAGAAATTGAGGAACTTTTTTGACAAGAAACTTTGAGAGATTTTTTCGTTTTTTTTTTTGGAATGGCTGGACCTTGATCCTATCTATCTAGTTGGACTGTCTTTTATAGTTGTTTACATTATGTATACAGGGTGGAATTTTGTAATGGCACCTGGAGGGAAAGTACTCTTAATACTGCAGATAGAAAATTTTACTCAAAGGAAACATTCCTTTATTTTTGAATAGAAAGCAATCTGCATTCAAAGATTTTCGAAAATTCTCTTCGGGCACACCCGGGAATTGAACCGGCTAAAATCTGAAAAAAATATACCCTGTACTTTTATTGCATCGATCGTTAGGGACAATTATAAGAATGAAATCTCTCTAACAAACATGATAAATTAAATGAAAGGCAAACCAGGAAATCTTAAATTAATTTAGTTAGAGCTTTAACTTGACTCATTGAGTTCTAGCGGGTGAAGCCGCTGGCAACAGCTAGTCTTTTATAATAGTTGCCCACAGTAGAACTTGGCTAGGCGTTCCTTTTTTGGTAAAATCATCAAATGAGTCCTCCCGCCCTGGGTGGGGCGGAAGGGACTGTCAGACTCTTCTGACTAAAATCCACCCGTGTTCCTTGCCACGGTATCCTGGGCTAAGAAAAAACCCGCGACCCCAGCAGGCATTTGGCGCGAAACACGACGCGCCACCGACCCGGGCTTGATCCTTGGTCGGACGGCGAGCCACCCATCACCCACCGTCCCCAAGCCCGCTCCGCCGCTGTGCCCTCTGCTAATCAGAGGGACACGCGTTGGAGCGTCCACGACAGGCTATTCGCATACGGGCAAAGAGGCACACAGTGCCTAAGAAAGAGTTTTTGCCCGCATCCCAGGGTGCACCGGCCCGAAAAACTGGTTTTCCCTCCGGACGTATCCGAGAGGGAACTCCAGGCCACGGGCGCACGTGTAGGTTTCCTGTCATAGCACCCCGGCTAGGCGTTCCTTAACAAAAATTTGAACTTACTTGCTTCCAGACCTGGAACAACTACTTGTCTAGCATACAAATATTTGTTCCATGCTGTAACCTCGAACCCACGAAATGTAGCGCAGTTGTTCGGTCGATCGCTGCGCCTAACAAAATATGGTGGCCCACCTGCCGGTGTCGCGGGACTTATCTCATTACCGTGACCCCGGAACATAAATGGCTATTGAAGGACACCGTGGATTTTTGTCAGTACAAGTCTGACAGTCCCTCCCGCCCTGCCCGGGGTGGGACGACTCATTTGATGATTTTACCACGCTAATAAAAACTTTTTCAAAAAAAATGTGACCGCCTTCAAAAACAACCACAAAAAAGGGTAAAATAACCTACAAAACTTTTCTTTCGGAAGTCGGTGACTTTTTTTATTAATTTCATTGTCTTTTTTGCCACCGACTTCCGAAAGAAAAGTTTTGTAGGTTATTTTACCCTTTTTTGTGGTTGTTTTTGAAGGCGGTCACATTTTTTTTGAAAAAGTTTTTATTTTACTCTTTTTAGTTTATATATTCAACCAACATTCTTGTCAAATACTTACATAATTTTCTTACATGTGCACTAGAATTTCGTAATCCGTAGCACCGGTAATAACATCGTTAACATCTCTTGCATTCATTCCATCTCAAAAACTACTGAACCGATTTTGATGAAATTTGCAGTATTCCCGAAGTTGAACGATACCTAGTACAACAAAAAAAGAATTACTTAAATCGGATTTGTAGTTCCGGAGATATGCGAACACGAACATAATTTTTTTACTTGAGGAGTTGTACCTTCCATCATCAGCTCAGCTTCATGAGATGATGATTTCTATACGCAAGTACTTGAATTACTTCATAAGATTTGCGAAAAACTATGTGTCAGCTAATAAAATTTGAGGGTTGCCCTCGATTTCTCCAAGATCCAATCATCAGATTCTAAAATGGTGACAATGGGACCACACGGGAAGCACCAGCTTTCGATTGAAAAAAGAATTATGAAAATCGGTTCACCCAGTCGCAAGTTATGAGGTAACAAACATAAAAAAAATAAAAAAATAAATTAAAAAAAATACAGTCGAATTGATAACCTCCTCCTTTTTTTGAAGTCGGTTAAAAAAAAAGAAAAAGGTACGGCCAAAGAAACCAAGGCCCCCAAAAGCCCGTTGGGTTGAAGATATCGTCAGGATCGCTTGGAATAAATGGATGAGAGACTCATAGAACCGACAGATATTATGTCAAATCATCAATCAATGATAAGTTAATTTGCTTGACATTGGAAATCCTTAAACGAACAAATTCCAAGGAATCCTGTAGGCGGATTTAATTAAGACCTATTTTAAATTAAAACCGGGCTTTACTAAGTATTTCTTTTCCCACATGCAAGTAACCGGTTCTGCACTGCCATTGGTCAGAACTAGGTGTTCTTTTTTTGAAAACAAGTGTAGCAAAAAGGTGTTGATTTTATTTTTTTTCTCTGAAATCTGATCAAGCATTGTTGGATTACTTGGCCTTTGGTTCTTCGGAGGTATTTAGTTTAAAATAAAAACTTTTTGGTGTACCAAAAGCGGTTTATGGGAATTCCCCAGTATTTTTTTTTGTGTGGTAATATCATCAAATGAGCCTTCCCATCCCCGGCAGGACGGGAAGGGATGGTCAGACTTGTACTAACTAAAATCCACGGTGTCCTTCAATAGCCCTTTACGTTCCAGGGTAACGGTTATCTGATGAAACAGTCCCTCCAGTGTTGAGTCTTATTATAAAATGAATGTTTTCTTTCATTCTTAATTTTTGAATGTTGCTCAAATGTAGCAGGGTCAAATTCCACTTTCGAACCTCAGGGGTTGAATGTGGAAACGTTTAGGGGTCGAACGCGGAAGAGGGTAGAAAATCTTAGGGGTTGAACGCGGATTAAACCGAATTCATAACCTCTTTTTTTATCGGTTAATAAAGGAATAAAAGAATGAAGCTTTATTTTGCGTAATCACAACGCCATATCAATAAAAATTAAAACCATTAATATTTTCTCATAAACTGCCATATTTATTTACAAAGACAGACAGACAAACGTATAGCTTTGTCTTTTTTATTTAAATTCTTCAACAACTCATTACTCGCTTTATCTGGTCCGAGTTGGTAAATGTCAACGGTGCAAGATTTTAGGGTTCCCTGATCAACCTAGTGAAGCTTTGCAAAGTAATTTTAAATATTTTAGCTTAAGTATTAAAGTTTTATTTGTATGTTAACTAATTTTAACAGCAAAGTATTGTTTTTATAAATTTAATAAGCCCTGAAGTTTATTTTATGCAGTTACCTACCAAATAATGTGTAACCTAAAACAGAATAATGTTTGCATGTCATTTTTACGGCGAAATGTGTTTGAACTTTTATTATCTTTGTACATATCACATCTAACGCAAATAAATAATTTTGACTTTGACTTGAAAGTATTCAGCGAACATTATAATATGATAAAAATAGTTTATACTAGCACTTCGCCCGCAACTTTCAACTTTACCAATGTCTATTTTTTTCCGACTACTCTAGAGCCGCGTACAGACATCGCGAGGCGTGCGACACGAATGGTTCGTCTCGCATGCCTCGGACTGTGTGGACGTGTGTGCTCACAGTGAGCATTCGCGCCATACGATCGTTGCGAACGCCGCCTCAGTACGAGCCGTGCGCTCCGGACAGGTGTTGTTTGCTTGCTCAGCTTGAGCATGTTTCGTTCGGGACGCACGTATAAATGTACCATCGTATGCCTCAGGTTGAGGCATGCGAGACAAACCATTCGCGTCGCACGCCTCGCGATGTCTGTACGCGGCTTAGGAAACTTTTGGAAAATCTAAATAAAAAAGGGCAAATTAAGTCTCGTATCGAAGTAGTAACGAAGTTTCATACAAACTATCAATCCTTGGAGAATCCCTTTGGGGTTGAATTTCGTAGAAAAGATAAAAAAGAGGTAGATGTTTCATACATTTACAACGGAAAATATTCCATTCTATACTGTTTAGTTTTTTTGAAACTTATGTTTTTTTTAATTTTTTTTTATCTAGTATATTTTTTTAGTACATTTTATTTTTTTCAGTTTATAGGTATTTGCTATACATATATTCTATAACAACCATATTCCTGGTGAAAAATAATGAAATTATGCGGAACCCAACATTGAACTTCACTATTGCTTAACCAAATTTTTAAACGATTGCTGTAAATTGAAAAAAGTGCTATAAAGTGTTAATAACACTGCCATGGACAAGCGATCTTTTGATCTGGTTTGGTCGCAGCTTCCTACGTGATAAATAGCAAGTATGTATGTAGCTTTTGAGAGCAGTGGTGGCCCAGTGGTATCAGTCCCGACTTACGAGTTGTAGGTCATGGGTTCGAACCACGCCAGGCGCATTACTTTGTGTAATTTATTTCATCAACACTGCTATCAAAACGGTGAAGGAAAACATCGTGAGGAAACCGGCATGTCCTAGAACCAAATATTCGAAGACATGTGACATCTACCAATCCGCACTGGGCACGCGTTGTAGATTATGGCCCATTCCCTCTCTCGCAGAGGAGTCCTGTGTCCCAGCGGTGGGAATATTATAGGCTGATGATGATGATGTATGTAGCTTGAAAGGACTACTAGGTACCTGCCTACCGGGCCCAATCAGCGTCAGCACGCATGCGTAGCAGTATGGACGGCGAGTAATGAGTGACTCACCGTCCGATCACGGACCATGTCCGGGTCGACGCGACGCCGCGTCATGTTCCACACTTGCCTTAGGGTGCTTTTATACGGCGCATGTAACAGTAACATGTGAGGCAGTGGTGGCCCAGTGGTATCGGCCCCGACTTACGAGTTGTAGGTCGTGGGTTCGAATCCCGGCAGGCGCATTACTTTGTGTAATTTATTTCATCACCACTGCTCTCAAAACGGTGAAGGAAAACATCGTGAGGAAACCGGCATGTCCTAGAACCAAAAATTCGAAGACATGTGACATCCACCAATCCGCACTGGGCCCGCGTGGTGGATTATGGCCCACCCCCTCTCACAGAGAGGAGGCCTGTGTCCCAGCAGTGGGAACATTAATAGGCTGATGATGATGATGATGTAACCCGCGCAAGTGCCTCAATATGCTCAAGCTACATGCGCCGCGTACATGCACCCCGCGGGTAGCTTGATCAAGTAGCTTGCGCATGTTACTCGCGGCGGGTAACCCGCTCCTTGCGTGGGTTACATGCGCCGTGTACAAGCACCCTTAAAGAGCTGTCAGCATTCTGACGGGGCTCGTTTAAGAGGGCCGGAGCCTTCCGGGGTCGCGGGACTATCTTATCAGATAACCCTGATTATTGAAGGAGACCGTAGATTTAGTCGGCCTCCCATCCCGCCCTGTTAGGACACAATGGGGAAGACAAGTCAAAGCTAATTGTAGAAGGCGCCATCATAGCTTAGTCCCAATCCGACCAATGACCTAGTACTATTTTGAAGTACCTTTAAGATTTGAACCAATGACGATGCTTGGAACTTGCTATACTAGCGCCATTTGATCCCCAGTTGCCAACCCCATTAATGATTTTACCGCGATGCACAAAAAACGCTCATTTTTCTTCTAACTCGCTTTTATACTGAACCCTCCATCCAATATAGTTTTAGACTATGTTTTCCTGATTATGTAAATTATATAAAAGCTCAGTTCTAAGTCCAAAAAAAAAATACAACAAATATCAAAGGTGTATTTAAGTCATAAATAAGCTGTTCAAGCTTTAATAATGCTTTCAAAAACAGTAATTTAATTAAGTACGCTTTAGTACCTTCCGTAATGTTTTGCATATATTTGACAAACGTGGGTATTGCTGCGTAGGCATTTTTTTTTATTTAGGCGTCTTTTATGGTCATTAGGCTTTATTATTATTATTATAAGCCCGTGTCGTCCCACTGCAGGGCAAAGGCCTCCCTTCCCTCCTTCCACTTTTCGCGATCCAATGCGATTGTAGGCCAATCCCTTTAAAATGAGGTCAGCTCATCCCGCCATCTCCTTCTGGGCCTGCCGCGTTGTCGTTTACCGCCATTTGGGATCCACTGAGTGGTTATTTTTGCTTTGGCTTTCGACTTTATTACAAAAACTAAATAAACCTTGGTTTAAACCTGGACTATCACGTCCAGCCTTGTCTGTGGACCATGGTTTAAATTTCTCCGTATTACAAAACATAGTTAAACGGGGTTTCTTAGTTATTACTGTAATTTGAACTATTGTATAAGTATAACTCTTCTTCTTCTTGTTCTTCCTGCCCTTATCCCATTTTACTTGTGGTCGTCGCAACACGATTTCTTCTTCCATTCTCCCCTATCAGACGTCACAGTATCATTTACTCCTTTTTCTTTCATATAAGTTATGGTGAATTTAATTGTTTTGTTATACATATTTATAAAATGGTTGTCAATAATCAAAAATTAATTCGACCCCGCCTTACCACAAAAAAATTAAACACCCGTTGATCACTTGTCTAAAAAATGTACAATGTCAAAAGAACATTTCTCCTTGATAAAAGGGTCGTTTTGCAGTTACACTTTTTTTAGACAAGTGTTTAACAGATGTTCAAGTTTTTGTAGTAAGGCTGACCATGTTTACACGCCGTTGCTATGGAACGCTACATAGCGAGGTAACGCAGCATGACGTCATCTTTATTCGTGCGTGCAGCCGGCCATCGAATTATAGACGTTACCACGTCAAAAATTTACTTAGCTTTCAACCTGCAGCAATAAAGACAGGTCATCCTACAACCTTTCTTTATCGAAAGATCAACGAAACAATAAAAATAAAATTACAATAATGTTCCAGTTTACATTTCTCGTAAAGCGGAAGACAGATTAAATGCAGAACATCGCGATGTTAAATAAAACCTGTGCGTTTACTCTCTGATGACCTTGAACTGACAGATGCGCGGCCGATGACCTTTGTGCGATCTTTCGAGTTTTTTAATGATTTATGTTACTGATACATCATTCGGGTTATTTGTTAAGCCAGTCGTGTAGACATCATCATCCGCCTAGCCTTTTCCCAACTATATTGAGGTCGGCTTCCAGTCGAACTAGATGCAGTTGAATATCAGTATATTACACGGAGCGACTGCCTATTGGACCTCCACAACCCAGTTACTGGGTAATAAGATACTCCATGGTAAGACTGGTTATCGGACTTTTTTTTGTCATAAACCTACCACATTATTCCCAAACTACTATAAGCCAGAATCAACAGTGGCAACCACCAGAAAAGCGCCGAGACAATGAAACTCGACGTGTCCCGGAGAATGAATTTACCTGTCTTTCATCCTGCAACGAAATTTATCAAAACAGAATAGTGGAGGAGTAGGAAAAATATGTTTCCACTATTAATAAAGACTGTGAAAGATCTACAAATTACAGCCGGGACCAACGGCTTTCCGTGCTTTCCGAGGCACGGAGGAAACTCGCTGTGAAAGATGTTGACCTTATATTATGTTGACCTTGAAATTGAGGTGAACTGTAGAAGATTCATCATTCAAATCAGGGACCGAAAACCTTTATAAATTACGGTACAGGTATTGAAGAATTTTGGTTATTTTTCAGACTTATGTTACCGCTATCTGGGTAACCAGACCGAAGAAAAATGTAACCTCTATTCAGGTTACCGTTTTAATACCGGTTACCTAAAGATGACGACTCTTTGTCACACACACAGTCGATGCGCGCCCTGTGACTTGCCGACGGCACGTGTGAAGTGTGCAAGATAGGGGTAATTTTTATTTCGGTAACCGGTATTAATACTGGTTATGTATTCACTTTAATAATAAAGGTAACCTTTAAAATTACCTGTAAAAGAAAAAAAGGTTGTTACCAAAAAAATACCCGTATTTATCATACCGGTTTCGGTCCCTGATTCAAATACTTTGTGTACCCCGTCTAGTAGAGTAATAAATGATCTAAAGTTGAACAAATAATCAAAAATAATAACATTTAATAAAACCTGTTCATCGCTGATGTTTCCTTTCATTATGACCTTGAACTTAACGATGCGCAGACACCGAACGTTCAGTGAACTTTAGTATTTATATGTGATTCATCATTGTTTTTTAGATTGATCTAGAATAATAGTAGCGTAAGGGCGTCAAAGATAATAGTGACCTTGGATTTTGTATGACTAGATGACTTATTTATTTAATAGCACAACCACATCACATGCATTACACATTATCACATAATCATACCATAAAACTAGAACAAATGCATATGACAATTTCGGAGTACATAGCACTCATTATAACATTGCCGCCAGTGATGAAATAGTTTTGATATAAAATAAGTTTAAATACAAGTCAAAAGTGAAGAGGAAAGAACTTACCTACTTATTTACTTACAAGAAAAGACTCTGATCTTTGGAAAAATTATGCATAGACCACTGTATCGATATGTCTCTCTAATGTACCTTGGCTAAGTCGCTAGGGTGGACGCGGTAATACCTTTATAAAAGAAAAAAAAATGGATTCGAAACTCCATATGGCAAAGTTCTTAATTAAACTTCTGAAAAATTAAAAAAGAAACTTTCAACAAGGAACCGACTTCAAAAGCAACAAGCAAACCCAATAAGTGTGAAATAACTTTTCTTTCGGAAGGGGGTGGCTTCTTTTTAATTTCATTGACTTTTGTCGAAGTCAAGTCGGCAGAAAGAAAACTTATTTTAGTTCAGATATTCAACAATAAATCGTTGGAATCTGCTATCCAAGTAAGCAATAACAGATCGATGCGGACAACGTCACGGGTATCCATTATTGCTGTATACCAAAATCTTCTCCAGAATGTAACGAACACTTTTCTGAAAACCCCATCAAAAACGGTTCAGTCAAACGCGAGACAATCGCTCACAAACATACATACATACAACCTTCTTCTTTTGAAGTTCGTTTAAACAAATGGATCTCCCTAAAATCTCATTTAAAAATCATGACATAACAAAACAAACCGTTCTTACTTTCCGTTGATCTTGAACTCTAAAGATGCGCGGGCGCCGACCTTTCCGAACGATGATCTTGTGACGTAACGAACACGTTGTGTTTAGATGTGTGTGTGATCTGATGAGTCTTATTATGACGTTATATTACGTGTTTTATGTTTAGACTAGTTTTTTCCGCGACTTCCTATGCGTTTGTTTTTTTTAATACCCGCAGCATACGAAGACTTTGTTGATGAGTAGCTTTTTCCCGCGACTTTGATCGCTCGTGTCTAGGGCGTTTTTTTATCGTGGTAAATTTATCAAATGAGTCCTCCACCCAGGGCGGGACGGCAGGGACTGTCAGACTTGTACTGACTAAAATCCACGGTGTCCTTCAATAGCTCTTTACGTTCTAGAGTCACAGATATGTGACGAGACATCCCGCGACGCGGAAGTTTTGGCCCTAGGTACGCGTCGCATCCCATCGTGGTATGACTGTGCATAGGCCCTTAATTGTAATTTTCTGTCTGTCTTTCTGGAGTTTATGATTGATGATCGTGATTGCACGTGTGTCTGTCAATGTCATAGTATCGACTATGTTGAATAACTTCACTATTAGGTAACTTTTTATTGGTAAAGCAGCTGTCTTATCGCTAAAAGCGATATCTTCCAGATAATCTTTGGATGGACTAAGACTAAAGTGATAAGGTATTGTCTATAACAACGACTGTTATTGGGTCAATTTTCAATTTTGAGGCATGTGATGAGGTTAAAGACGCCCGATACTTTTACGACTAGTGCAACCATCTATTGACAAAAAAAAAAATACAAAATATTTTAATTATATTTAAGTTAAATATCGGGCGTCATTATCCTCAACACATGCCTCAAAATTGACTGTTGACTCTATCGTTATACACTTTGAACAACAAAACCACAGAAATGTTAAATCATTCACTCCAGAGAATATCCCAACGTAAAACTTACAAGCAAATATCACTTGTCACAATATTAATGTAGATATACAGTTACAGATAAAAAGTACAGGCATTGAAAAACATATTGGTCTTAATTTTCTGTTCATGGAGCCAAGGAAAGAAAGAAAAAAAAAGTTTATTTGGGAAACCGCGGCGGTACACACAATATAAACAAAATGAAGAAAAAGAAGAAAAAAACATTAGCTACTTACATACAACGAAATAAAGCAAAATATAACATTGTGTGTCCCACGGCTACGCCAAATGGGTCCAGTTCATCGAATTGTCGAGTAGCTAGTACTCGACGCTGGTTTTCAACTGAACCGGGACGATGACGTGACGGACGCAAAGGATATCGGGACATCGTGAATAATAATAACTTTTAATACGTAATAATTTCTGTTTATTGAGTAAGATCATGTCATAGTTCGCCTATCCATTTTAGCGATGCAACGAGCCACTTTACTCTGTGCTGTGACTATTTGTTCAGGCGTTTAAGAGCCGTGCCCAATTAACGTACCATTGCAGTTTATGTCGCGTAGGCGCTATTTTAATATCATACTTCAAATCACCCTGTAGGATTAGAGGTCCGATAGGCAGTCGCTCCATGTAAAATACTGATATTCAGCTGCATCTGGTTCGACTGGGAGCCGACCCCAATATAGTTGGGGAAAGGCAGGCAGATGATGATTCCAAAGCACAATAATACTTATTCTTTATGTATTTAGTATCCTATTGCTTGAGCAATAGAAGAGAATATGAGTTTTGGAATCAAAAGTGTCACTTGAAATATCTAATATTATCTTTAAACTAGCAATTCTTTTATATTTATTTACGAGATAATTATAATCAGGATCTCGGAAACGGCTCCAAGGATTTTCATGAAAGTTACACATTAGGGGTTTTTCAGCTCAAGGAATCGATTTATCAAGGTCCCAGATTCGACAAAAGCTCGGTTCCCAAGATATAGACATTTTAAAAACCGAGCAAAGCTCAGTCAACCAGATATTCATATTATTAAGGGAAAACTAGGTAATAAGCCCTACTTGACAAGTTGCACTGTTATTTTATGATACTACGCATAACAGACCTAGACGCCCACGGTAATGATCCTTCAATAACCCTATACTATTTGACAGGCCTGTTGGTCTAGTGGTTAGTGACCCTGACTGCTATGCCGGGGGTCGTGGGTTCGATTCTCACTCAGGACAAATGTTTGTGTGATGAGCACGATCATTTGTTTTGTGTCTGGGTGTAATTTAGCTATAATATGTGAGTATTAAGAAATATATAAGAATGTTTATCAGTTGTCTAGTACCCATAACACAAGCTCTGCTTAGCTTGGGACTAGATGGCGTTGTGTGATAGTTGTGAAATATATTATATTACTATGTAGTATTTGATTTCGCCAGCCATCCAAACTGGAATGTTACAATACTCAATTGTAATGTTCTCATTACACTTTCTCTGCCTTCGATTACAGAGAAACTGGTTCTCTATTAAGATGCTGTGGGTATCTCTGAACATTACTAACCTACTTATAAATCTGTTAGCATACGCACTTAGTGTCAGTAAGAGGTATGCATTATCAACTATTGCACTTAACTGGCGCATTTTATTAACTATCGGACTTCTAGACGTACTACTATTATAATCATCCATACTTTAGAGGGTCGTCTACCGAGCGCTTGTCCATACTAAAAGAGAAAACGTTTTCCTACCCCTACATGTTATCCTATCTCAATGATTTTTTAGAATGCTTCTGACACAGTAAAAAACTAGGTTTATAGGTTTTCATTTTTTCAAAAGTAACTCTTAGGCGCCTGTAACTTTCAAACTGTTATAAATTTTGAAAAACAGAAAACCTTGACTGTCATTTACTGTTAGTCCGAAGCTCAGTGTGACAACCAGTCTTACCATGGGGAATCGTATTACCCAGTTACTTTGTTGTGGAGGTCCGATAGGCAGTCGCTCCATGTAAAATACTGATATTCAGCAGCATCTGGTTCGACTGGAAGCCAACCCCAACGTAATTGGGAAAAGGCTAGGCAGTGATGATAACAGCGTTCAATACCCAGCGCTTTTTTCTTATCGTGGTAAAATCATCAAACGAGTCCTCCCCCCCAGGGCAGGGCGGGAGGGACTGTCAGACTTGTACTGACTAAAATCCACGGTGTACCTCAATAGTCCTTAACGTTTCGGGGTAACGGTAATTCGTGAGTCCCGCGACCAATATCCAGCGCTGGATTAAATAAAAATAAGTAAAGTTTATTTGGAATATAACACGTTCTTTTGTATAAGCCTTTATTTACTTTCATCTATAAGAGTATTTTGTCTATCGTAAATATGTCTGCTTGTTTTGAAAAAGAACATAAGTAGTTTTTTAAATGACTATCATCAAAGAGATTGCAAAATTTTTTTTGAAGTGAATATGTGTATGTAAAAAGCTAGTTTATGTATAATTAAAATGAAGAATAGTTCAATCTAAGGCTTAGAATTTTTGGCTGTATATTTAAAAACAAACATACATACCGGTCGAAATTATAAATTCTTTCGGCTTTGCCGTAGTCGGGTAAAAATAGTTGTAAGCCTGATTAACTAACAACTATTTTAAAATATTCCTGTGGTTTATCCAAAAGTCTAAACAAATAAGACAAAGTTTACAAAATGATCTCATAAATTACTGAAGCCTATATGCACAGAGTTAAAGTAAATAGTACTTACTTATACCAGTTTGATTGTTAGCGTAAGAATTCAAAATGGCGGCTGTAATATCTAGGATACAGTGAGGCGGTCTAGAATGTACTTGTAAGTTAAAACTTAGGACGTGTTTAGACTAAGATAGTAAGTTGAAACTAAGTATGGATTGATTTAAGAGTAAATTTTATACTGTAAAGTCTTTTATTTGACCTGTATTTTGGATTTTTGAATAATTTAGAATGACTTTTTTAATGTGAGATAGGTAATCTATCTAATCTATCTAATATCTTTAAACGAGCAATTCTTGTATATTTATTTATATATAATCAGGATCTCGGAAACGGCTCCAAGGATTTTCATGAAAGTTACAGATTAGGGGTTTTTTGGCTCAAGGAATCGATTTATCAAGGTCCCAGGTTCGGTTCCCAAGATATAGACATTTTAAAAACCGAGCAAAGCTCGGTCAACCAGATATTTAAAAAAAAAGAGACTCACAATCATACACACATGCAGTAGTAGAGCAGTGGTGGCCCAGTGGTATCGGTCCCGACTTACGAGTTGTAGGTCGATGGTTCTTATCCAGGCAGACGCATTACTTTGTGTAACACCACTGCTCTCAAAACGGTGAAGGAAACCGGCATGTCCTAGAACCAAAAGTTCGAAGACATGTGATATCTACCAACCCGCACTGGGCCCTCGTGGTGGATTATGGCCCAGGATTACGATTCAGGGTACCTCTTTAGACAGTCTCGCAACTGGTAGTGGTCCTCTGCTTAGGCTCCGTGAGATTGCTGTCAACTCTTTGAGACGCTCGTGGAACACGACGCTCCGTCGACCCGAGCATTGTTCATGATCGGACAACGAGTCACCCATTATGTGTCATCCGCATGCCCGCGTGATTAACTGACATTAAACTATTTTTCCCAAGCGAGCAACCTATAAAGGGTATACCTAAAAACAAAACAACTTAAAGATAAAGTTAACAAAAGAGTTATGTACAATATGTACATAGACAAGAAATATGAACCTTTGTATAATACTAAGCAGGCATTATCCATTGTTGATTTGTTGTATGGAAAAAGTGGGAACAAAGATTTTATTAGTTCTAGCATAGAATAAGTGGTAAAACCATTAATTTCGAAGACATATTCCGCCTTACTAGTAAGATAAACAGCTGTTGAACACTCGTCTAAAAAACTGTCAACGTCAAATTGACACTTGACGTTGATATTAGGGTCGTTTTGCAGTTACACTGTTTTTGGACAAGCGTTCAATAGATGTTTGTCTCACTCGTGGTAAGACCGTAACCGTCTTACCACAAAAAAATTAAACACCCGTTGAACACTTGTCTAAAAAATTGACAACGTCAAATCGACATTTGTCGTTGATATAAGGTTCGTTATGCAGTTACACTTTTTTTGGACAAACGTCCAACAGATGTTTATCTTTAAGTCTACTCTGAACACGTCTTAACAGTACAACATTTGCCATTTAGTTTAATTTATATCTATTTAGTTGCCACACTTGGACCCATTTCATAACCAATCTAATTGTTGTGAGAAGCCGCCATTTTGTATTGAGTACTCGTCTACTCCATTTCTTGCTAAAATTATTTAGTTATTACAATCGTTAGAAATGTTGAATTATATCTGTTAAATATGTAATCTTGAAATGGTTTGAAAGGAAATTAATCTGGGAAGAATTTTTGATAAAATATATTTTTACATGTCTTCACGGAGGTACTTTTTTGTCTATGCTTCCGACTTGCTACTTTTTTCTTCTTTTATTTCGAAATACAAAGTGATTTTGACATTTCAAAATTAGAACACAACATACTTTGTAGATAATATCAATTTTAAAATGGTTTAGATTCTAGAACCTTCAAAAATAATTAGATTCTTTTTTAGCGATTTATTTGATTAAAAATTTAAAATCTCATTTGTGATGCAGATTTTTTCTTGAAAGCTTTTTAATAATGTTAATTCGACCTAATATTAAATCTAATAGTATATTCATCATTAAAAACCGTGTTATACAACGACCTTGCAAAAACATTTAAATAACTGACCCCTTCATATCCTTTGTCCTTACTTAGACACTTTTTCTAAAAAATATCTCAACGTCGTACAAAAAACAACAAATATGTGCTAGAACGTGAATAATTAATTTACCACGCTAACTGATACCAAAGCGGAAGTTTAAAATATCTAAACACATGACCTTGGGAACCTAAACTTAATAAAAAAGCTAATCACGCATTTAAAATGAGGCGTGGCGACTATAAAAACCTTTTTGTGTTATTAAAAAGTTATTATTGACATTATTGGCTGTCAGGAAGTCTTACCTTTGCCCATTTATGTTTTTAATGGCAAAGGTATTCAATTATGCTGCCAATTTTTCTTTGTTGTCATTAGGGCTGGGTTATAAAACTGTATCATTATCGATAAAATTAACTAATAAAAATATTTATAAATTGAGTCATTGAATGTTACTGTGCTAAGGTCGACAGCTTAAAAATTGAACTTGACATTTTGAATTCGAATAATGGTTACGATTATTTTAAGTATTTGTTTTTAAATAATCGCAAGTAACTTCTGATTTGAATCAATCGATTTGTATTGTTCGAAATCATTCGTGTATTGTTAAGTCAACGGTCTTGAGTGTATGGGAAGTTATGAATTATGTATGAGTGTATAATGTGTTGAGATAGTTATCAAAGGAAACAACAAAATGTATAAAATTACTATTTCATTTATTCACACATCCTCGCCTCTGTTAGCCTGTATCTTTTTTTAAATAAAATTTATTTACAAAATCCAAAACATTGAGTATTATTTTTTTGGTATTTAAATTTTTATCACAGTTTACCATCCGTGGCCGTGGGCGAGTCCATGAGCGTAAGCGGCGGGGGCGGCTACCGCGTAGGGGGCAGCGTGGGCCAGACCGAAGGCAGCGTGCGCCACGGGGGCAGGATGGGACTGGGAGAGGGACTGGGTGGAGACGGAATGGCTGCCACCGTAGGCACCGGAGTACGCGAGGGCGGGAGCAACACCGTGAGCGGCGTAGCCGGCGGCACCGTGAGCGGCGTATCCGACTCCGTGAGCGGCGTACAAGGCAGGCGCGGCGGCAACCACACCAGCGTGACCAGCGATCTGCTTAGCGAGCACGGGGGCGGCACCAGCGGCAGCACCGTCCAACTGAGCCTCAGCGGTCTTCACGGCGTCAACGTGTTGCCAAGAGTGGTCTTCAGCGGCGTTGATGGCCTGTCCGTGGAGCTCGGAAGCCTGGTCGTGGTATTCGCGGGCGGCATCAGCGGCGGCGCGGACGTGGTCGGAAGCTTCAACGTGGGCGTCGATGGCGGCACCCTGGATGTCTCCGGGGGAGATGGTGGGGAGGGCGGGGCCGTGCGCTACGGCGACCGGGGCGTGAGCCACGGCCAAAGGAGCGGCTACGGCGGCGTACGGAGCCGCGTGGGCTAACGCAAGACCACCATGGCCGAGCGCGAGACCCGCATGGCCGAGACCGGGGCCATAGTGACCACCCAGCAGACCGGAGGGCGCGGCTGCGGCGCAGGCGAGGACGGCGGCGACAATCTGTGGAAGAACACCAATTAAAACATCGATAAACACACAAACGATATGTTGAGGCACATCACTATTCACAACACTGTATCACGGGAACACTAATTTTATTTTTTTAATTATTTATTTTTTTAAACACGAAAGAGTTTTGTAAGTAAGGAAACTGAAGTTTCAACCCACCAGAACTCTCATCGTGCACTTCTGTGTTAGACTGCTCGAAGGCTACTGACTGCTCTCGATTGGTCGCCGCGAGTTTTTATACCATTGCACGTTGGCTCAGCTCTATACGTAAAAAAAGTAAGTGGTCTGTATTTCAAGGGCGGTAAGGGTGAATAGGAAGCGTGGATTTTTGACTGATAGATTCGTATGTCGAGGAAATGCGTGGCAACTTTTTAAAATTGGAACAACTTTAATTTGAATAACGTCAACGCTCAATTTGGAATTGGAATTTATGGTAATTACTTTTTTATTGCAGCCTCCGTACTGTATTTGAATATTGTCTTTGGTATTTTGCGATTTACCCCCTCAGAGGGCCAAAGCTTGCCGGGGTCGGACTAAACAGCTACCGTGACCCCTGAAAGTAAAGGGTTATTTTTAGGACACCGTGGATTTTAGTCAAAAAAAAGTCTGACAATTTCACCTGCTCAGCCCCGGGTGGGATGAATTATTTGATGAATTTACTTTTACCACGAAAAAAAAAACTGAATTCACTGGGTCATGGTGGTGGATTATAGTCCATTCCCTCTCACAGAGAGGAGGCCTAAGTTCCACATTATAATATTATGGTGACAATATTATTTAAATTGTCGTTTCCAAAATTTAATAAACTAAATTAGTTACTTCAGTTATTGAACGCAGCTGAACTTTGAAGTGACAGGAACCTTAAGATTTCGTTGTAGAAGTTAATTTACTAATTTTAATATTTATTATAGGTATGTTAAAAACAGATTGCTCTCGTAAATTAATATATCTTTCAAGCTTACATTTTAATTTAATAATGAAACATTTAGTTAATGATATTTTAAATTGTGACGTAATTTTTCAACAATTATCATTCATTGTTTTAGCAGTTTTATCTCCATCAAAATCGATTCACTCAGTCGAAAGAAATGAACAAACTTAAAAAAAAATCTGTCGAATTGACAACTCCTTTTTCTTGTAGTCAAAAAAGAACGTCTTGAAATGACAAATACGTAATTCTTTTCTCCATAATTCAAACAGTAAAAAAAACATGCGTTCCGTTACAGATTTAACTCCGATATCTATAAAAAGAACGCATCTGAAGCGTACTAGACGATAAAAAACCTCAAAACGTAAAATTGCATACCATAGAGGCTCCGTTTCGTTTGACGTAAGTATGTAACGCGTAATTACTGTTTACTTGTTTTTGGTTCATTGCCATGAGGTTACATTAGCTGTTAGCACATTTTCTCCACTTATGATTTGGCTGTTATTCATGTAGTAATACATCGTTACAAAGCGAGCAAGTAAAACGAGCATGCGGACAGCGAGTAAAGGACAACTCGCTGTCCGATCATGGACCATGCCCGAGTCGACGGCGCGTCGTATTCCACGCACGCCTCAAAGAGCGTCAGCAAAAAATGACGGGGGCCAAAGCCTGCCGGGGTCGCGGGATTTTATTTTCTCACCGTGACCCCGGAACATAAAGGGCTTTTGAAGGACGAAGAAGTCAGTACAAGCCTGACAGTCCCTCCCGCCCTGCCCGGGGTGGGAGCACTCATTTGATGATTTTACCACGCTAAAAAAAAAAGCGAGCAACTAAGAAGTCTACGTATTTCCTACTCCTCCAATATTTTTTTCTGATTAATTTCGTTGCAGGATCCAAGACAGGTCAATTCATTCTCGATATTCCACCAAAAAACTAGAAACATCATTGAAAGACAGAATAAATATCAAATACTAGCGGCCCGTCCCGGCTTCACATGATGATTTTCGTCCTCTAAAACTTGGCGCTGATGGTTACAAACACAACAAAAAAAGAAATAGCCGAATCGGTCCAGCCGTTTTCGAGTTATGAGCTTAGCAACACATTTTGCGATCCATTTTTGTATTATAGAGATTGAAGAAAAATAGCGTTGCCAGTGTTTTCCCACTACAACTCGAAAATAGTTATAAACTATCTGTTCCGTAGTTTTTGCGAGAAAGAGTTACAAACATCCATCCATACATCTTCGCAAAACATAACATTTATAATGTTGGTAAGACTGCTATTGCTATCATTGCCAGCAAAACACAAAATGACCTAAACATCAAAATGATATTATAAGTACATACTCTAAGTTTATAATCCAAAGGTAAAGTTCACGGAACAAACATATAATTCTGTCCCTCTCTCTTGCTTGCCTAATATCCTGTAATACTGGGTTGAAACCGGTTGTTTAATGTACGAGGGGCGTTCAATGTATTCTCGGTATCGGGGCGATTTGATATTATTGTAGGTAATTAAAATATGTCATTAGGTAACAACGTTTTCTGAGAGTATTTATATAAAATTTCATGTTGATAGCTTCATTAGTTTGTTTGCTACATCCAGTCAGCGACGACGAAAATGACTGACGCGACAATCTTGAAGAAAATCGAGCATCGTGCGGTGATTAAATTCCTCACGAAACATGGAAAATCTCAAAAAACTATCCATAAAGAAATGGTAGCCGTTTCTCAAGACTTTACTCTTTCATTAACGACCATAAAGAAGTGGTCAAGTGAATTCAAAAGAGGCAGGGAAGTATCAAAGTTGATGCCCGCCCAGGTGGGCCAATTACGGGGGCTATCGAAGAAAATGTGAAAATTATCGAAAAATTTGTATTAGAAGATGCACGTTGAAAAATTAAAATGTTGGCAGGAATAACTAAGCTATCCGTTGGTACTATACATACTATACTACATGATTATTTCAACCTTACAAAAAATTGTGCAAGGTGGGTGTCGCGCATGCTCACTGCGCTTCAAAAGCAGTCGCGGATTGACACTTGTAAGGAGTTTTCAGAGCTGTGTGGCGACGATCCAGCAACTGTTTTCGAAAGCATAGTTACTGGTGATGAAACGTGGGTTCATGACTATGACCACGACAATAAACAGGAGTCAATGCAGTGGCACAAAAAAGGATCAGACCCTCCGAAGAAGTTCAAAGTCACTCCATCCGCTGGCAAAATCATGGCCACAGTTTTCTGGGATTCTAAAGGAATACTATTGTTTGCGTACACAAAAAAAGGTGAAACTATCAACGCACAAAAATACTCAACCACTTTATGCCGTTTGAGTGAAGCAATAAATGAAAAAAGAAGAGGAAAGCTGGAAAAGAATGTGTTGCTTCTTCACGACAACGCACCGGTTCACACTGCGCGGCTCTCCAAGGTTGCTGTACGAGAGTGCAGGTTCGAAGAAATTAACCACCCACCTTACAGCCCGGACCTGGCCCCCAGTGACTATTTTACATTCACAAATTTAAAAAAAACCCTCAGTAGAAAGCGGTTTTTTGACGATAATGAGCTCAAGTCAGCTGTAAATGAGCATTTTTCGGGGCAAGAAGAAAATTATTTTTTTAAGGGAATAGAAAAACTTATTTCGCGATCAAACCAATGTATTTAGATCATGGGAGACTATATTATAAAATACATTTTTTTCAATATTTTATCTTTTTTCTAACATACCCATACCGAGAATACATTGAACGCCCCTCGTATGTGTTACAGCCTTTATTTACCAATGTATCTAATATCTACGGCAGTGTACTCAAGTCCTTTTGCTCCACTAAATAATTTGGTGTTTGCAAATCTATGAATATTTTACTCAGATCCTGTATAGGGCAATGTACTTTTGTGAACAATTATGTTGCCAGTATCAATAAATTGCTAGAGTTTTGAAAAATAATTGAAAGATGTTTTTTTATTTTTATTAAATCAATGCATTTTTACAATGTCATCATCATCGCTGTCTAGCCTTTTCCCAACTACTATATTGGGGTCTACTTCCAGTCGTACCAGATGTTGATGAACATCAGTATTTTACATGGAGCGACTGTCTATCGGACCTCCACAACCCAGTAACTGGGTAATAACTAATACCATACTCCATAGTTGACTAGTTGTCAGACTTTAGAGCTTCTGACTTAACAGTAACGACGGTCAAAGATCTACAAATGACAGCTGGGATCAACGGCTTTTCGTGCTTTCCGAGGCATAGATGAAACTCGCTATGACAGATTGTCACCCATCCACAGACCAACCTCGGCAAGCGCGGCTTATCCCGGAAGATCGGCCTGTGTGGCTGTAATTATTTATACATACTTATATTGGTATAACCCATCAAAATATGTCGAGATCTGAGGCTTGTCATTTCACGACACGCTAGAACTGACACCACGGCACGACGTATTCTGAATTTGAAAAGCGTAACTTTTGATTTGATTGAGAGCAGTGGTGGCCTAGTGGTAGGTCCCGACTTACGAGTTGAAGGTCGTGGGTTCGAACCTCGCCAGGCGCACTCATCATCATCATCATCATCTCAGCCATAGGACGTCCACTGCTGAACATAGGCCTCCCCTTTTGATCTCCACAGATACCGGTTGGAAGCGACTTGCATCCAGCGTCTTCCGGCGACCTTTATAAGGTCGTCTGTCCACCTTGCTGGTGGACGTCCTACGCTGCGCTTGCTAGTCCGAGGTCTCCACTCTAGCACTTTTCGACCCCATCGGCCATCTGCTCTGCGAGCAATATGGCCTGCCCATTGCCACTTCAGCTTGCTAATCCGGTGGGCTATATCGGTGACTTTAGTTCGTCTACGGATCTCCTCATTTCGGATTCGATCACGTAGAGAAACACCTAGCATAGCCCTCTCCATAGCTCGTTGAGCGACTTTGAGCTTTGAGATGAGGCCGATAGTGAAAGACCACGTTTCGGTGCCGTAACTCATCACTGGTAACACACATTGGTTGAAGACTTTCGTCTTGAGGCACTGAGGTATGTCGGACGAAAAGACATTGCGTAGTTTCCCGAACGCTGCCCAACCGAGTTGGATTCGGCGGTTGACCTCTTTCTCGAAGTTGGACCTACCTAACTGGACTACTTGTCCTAAGTAAATATACGAGTATGAGTCAACAACTTCGAGTACCGAGTTTCCAACAGAGACTGGGGTGGGCACAACATTGGCATTTGACAGGCGCACTACTTTGTGTAATTTATTTCATCACCACTGCTCTCAAAACGGTGAAGGAAAACATCGTGAAGAAACCGGCAGGTCTTAGAACCAAAAATTCGAAGACATGTGACATCTACCAACCCGCACTGGGTCCGCTTGGTGAATTATGCCCCACACCCTCTCACAGAGAGGAGGCCTGTGTCCCAGCAGTGGGAACATTATAGGCTGATGATCAACATGTTTGTTAATCTGACTGACGATGACGGACTAATTAGTTTCTTTTTAAGTACAAAAACCTATAACAGTCTGTTACTATAACGATTTGTTTTTATTCTCATTGATTAACATAACTGTATCATTAGTATAGTAACTTACGCATCTAAATGGTCGTTTGACAAGCATCGTCTCATAAAATTACAATAAATGCTAATAACATGTTCGAGATGAATGAATTAAGTGAAGATTACTGTATATATTAATGGAAAATTATGTATGTTATTGTGACTTGTATAAAAACCTGCTTTATACAACGTGTAACGTTAATAGCGCAAAACCTTTCGTGGGGTAACTCAGTCCATGTTACTGAACAATGTTGTTCTTAGACTTTTGGATATTCCCAAAAAAATATGGTTTTTCATACAAAATGAGAAATCGATCGGGCCCATCAGTATGAAAAATCTGTTTTTTTTTTTTGTGAATTTCCAAAAGTATTAAAACAAAAATAGTTCAGTAACATGGGCTGAGATACACCACGAGAGCTTTTGCGCATTTAACTTTACACGTTGTATAAACTCACTGTGCCCCCCAACTTCGTTCGCGTGGATATCGGAACTCAATAACGTAATTTAAAAAAAAAGGATTTTTTTTCTAAAATAATAGTAGCCTAAGTTTATTTTACATAGGCCCATGAGGGCACTTATAAAACGTCGACAACAGGTGCTCGGTTCGGGTTGGTCGATTCCATGGAGAAGAACCGGCACGAAACTCCATGGTTACTCTTTTAAAATATGGTATATGGCTATTGAAGGACACCGTGGATTTAAGTCAATACAAGTCTGACAGCCCCTCCCGCTCTGCCCTGGAGGTCTTATTTGATTATTTTACTTCGTTAAAACAAAAGACGGTCAGTAAGTACCTTTAAAACTGTACGCAAAAATAAATTCAAAGTAGGTTGTATACACAGTTGCCTTGGCCTAGTTCTATATAAAAGTCACGTGGTGCTTGTCGATGGACAGAACGCAAATGCAATGATGACTCATATAATTTCTTCTTCGGACATGTTTTGCACTATAATGGCGAATATTTTTAAAGTGACTGTGCATTGCTGTGGTTTTTCGATTATGAAATTGTCAATTGCAGTAGAGTAGCTTTACATACCATAATACCTACCACGCGTTTTCCTTATGCAGGGGCCTCACTATCGGGAAATGCTGTCGAGAGTCTGTTTGAACGCCCTTTCTCAAGAATTACTGGTTCGAATTGAAAAATTATTTTTGTATTGGATAGTCCAGTTATCGAGAAAGGTTATAAGCTATAAAAAATTACGCTACGATAAATATGAGCCGAGCAGTGGAAGTGGCTGGTAATTCTTAATCACGGGAGATATCCCGTGATTAAGATATTATATTATTTTTTATTAGCTGTTGCCAGCGGCCTCACCCGCTACAACTCGAAAATTATCCCACGGGAACATAAAATTATCCTATGTGTTAATCTAGGTTATAAACTATCTGTGTACCAGATTTTAGCTAAATCCGTTCAGTGGTTTTTGCGTGAAAGAGTAACAAACATACCTACATACTCGTACACACATACATCCTCACAAACTTTCGCATTCATAATATTAGTGGGATTAAATCTTTGTGTATCTATATTGTTTTCTGTTTTTTTTTTTTAATATTATGTATGCCACATGATCTGACGTCAAATAAAACCTATTATTTCTTTCTTTCTAGAAACTAAGTAATCATCGCCGATAGTTTTCAAAATGGCCTTGTCACAATTTCTTTTGTTGGATTCGGGCCAAACACCTTTTTCTTGCATGCATTTGATCACGCGTTGATGTCTTTTCCTTGGCAGTGTCTAAGTTAATAATAATAATTATTTTACTATTTTTTTTATCGTGGTAAAATCATCAAATGAGTCCTCCCGTCCAGGGCAGAGCGAGAGGGACGCGGTGAACTAAAACTAAAATCCACGGTGTCCTTCAACGGCCCTTTACGTTTTTTAATATAAAACTTTTCAACAAAAAATAAATAAAATGAAAACGTGAACAGAAGATTTTTTTTTTATTATAGGGCTATTAGTAAAGTGTAATAACCGGAATATTGAAGTAGTAATAGATATAATTACCATTGAAAGCTTTCTTATACAATCGTAACTTTCAAATTTGAGCCTAAATCTAGATTAGATAATTGTTAAGTGTCTATCATGTTATAATTATTATTCGCCTAATCAGATGTAATAAAACAAAAACAAAGTGAATCTGATTAATCATACAATGGTTCCGCACATATTTATTTGCTCACAACAATATCTCTGGGCACGTTTTTGGTATCGTAAAGCATTCAAACAAAAAAATGAAAGAACAGAAGACAGATTGCAACATTTTTTTTTAATACCATAATCTTACTAACCAAGCATGTTTTAAGGTGGTAAAATGAAATGAGTCCTCATGTCCTGGGTGGAGCGGAAGGTATTGGCAGACCCTGGAAATTAAAGAGCAATAATTAACCTTTTAACCGTGCGGCTAAATATCAGTTGCCGTGTCCCCAGCGCGCGGCTATGAATCGTCCTTTTCTCTTTTCCCTTTCTGCTCCTTTTTGCTAAAGCTCATGGTGTACAATAAAAAGTATTCTATCTGTCTATGTACTGAAATAGAGAGATATAGAATAGATGCAATAAAATCGAAGAAAACAATTAAAATCGTGAATATTATCTGTCGCATAAATACGACACGGGCGGTATGGGACTCCCGTGGTTAAAAAGTTAACGGGTCACGGTGGATTTTAAGTCAGTCCCTTTCCGAAGTCAAAGTCAAATTGTTTATTTTAAATTAGGTCATCAAAGAGGCACTATTGAACATCGAATAGGTATTGAAAATGAAACTAAGTGGGATGGGATGGGATTGATTCTACATTACGGCATTCCGCTCTACCCACGGGCGGAGGACTCATTTGATAATTTTATTGTTATCAGAACTCAGTAGGGCAATTCACGTAACTAAAGAAGTGTTGTTGCAGTGCAGTTGCAGTTAAGTTTCGATCAAAACAATGCTTTTCGTATTCTCTGTCGCTGTCAGACACGCTCGCGTCAAGTTCGCGTCACGCGTGCGTGTTTTGGATCTTTGGATCGCAACATGATCGGTATTCTACTATTCGTTTGACGTTTCAAAATGACAGTATACAAGTTTCAATTCGATCAACGTGCAGTTTTAATGTCATATTCATTGAAATGTAATCGATTCCTGTCGATTAGTCAGTGGGCAATATTTTTTCTCTCCTGGTTTGATTGTCGTACAGTTGACGTGCAGTTCACGCGCAGCTTACGCGCAGTTCCAAGATTACATACCATTTATCACTCGAACGTAAACTTAACTGTAACTGCACTACTACTTCATCGCCGCGTAATAAAATTACGTGAATTAGCCTTCAGATCGTGTGCAAAATTTCAGCCTGCTAGCTTATCGGGAAGTGCCTCAAAATTGAGTTGCAAAAGTCCAACGGAACGACAAACAAACAAACATGAAAAATGAGTGTATAAAATGTGGGAAAAATGTATGTAGAAATGTGGGACGTTAAAAAGGGTTCTTTCACTACGGAACCCAAATAAAAAGACGTGGCATACTGATCTATCGATTAAATCTTAATTGAACACACGAATTATTATTTCTATTATAATAACTTTCTAAAGATTATTATTATTATTTTTTTAAATAGCATATAAATACGGCCATTTTGGTTTTAATTAATTGCTGTTAATTTAATTTATAACTATATGAAAGTTTTACATTTCAGTGAGTGTTTAATTTCGTAACTTATGCAATTAGTAATTCAATTATAATTAAATGATCGACAGTTTATGAGCTGAAACGAAAAAGTATGTCAATGCTATCAAATAAAAAATATATAGATTAGTAATCTGACAAAAGACTAAGGTAGAATTATAGTATCCATTTTGCACTCTCCCTTACGGCCCGTTAAGATTTCGGTCTAAACGGTAAGACATTAAATTACTTCTTAATTACGCGAATTCGCCACTGGCGGCACCTCATGTCGTGTTTCAAACGTCTCTAAAGGTACATTTGATCTTACACGCTTGTCGCCCTACACTAAGTCACCGCTCACTGCGGGTGCTAGAGGTCGTTCTTAGTTAATTGTTTATCGCATATTCATTTGATAAGCTAACTCATTCATCCACTGATGGACATAGGCTTTTTCAAATAGAGGACATTAAGCCCTGACCTCTTATTTCTTCATCTACCGTCTTACCATAAGGAGTTAAACATCTGTTAAACACTTGTCTAAAAAAATTGTCAACGTTAAAACGACATTTCACTTTGATATAAGGGTCGTTTTGCAGTTACACTTTTTTTTAGACAATCCTTCAACAGATGTTTATTTTTTTAAAGTAAGACGGCTAGTCTCAGCCGTTTGTGCAGCTTACATAATACACTTGATTTCTAGACCTGATGATGAAATAACACCATAATTTAGGATATATCAAGTCAAATGATGATATCGTTAGCAGTAAAATAGATGTTTATTTGACTAGTAAGCTCAAATAAGAAATACCGTGACTAACTCAAATCACATGAAGTAAATGTAGTATATGATAATATGAGTGGGTTTTTGTTATTAATATGAAAGGGATTTAAAGAAGGTCCATTTATGTTTGTCACTTCAAACATTGTCATCATCTGTCGAGTCTTTTTCCACGTATTACCACTTTGGTTTCCACGCGACTATCGCAATACAAATCCATAGAGGTTTGTACACAGGCACGCGTCATTGCCGTGCGTCAATGGATATCAAAGTCGTAAGGTATCGTAGGTATCAAGGCGCGGTGACGGAAGTCAAGCTGTGACAGAGTGGCGTCCAAGAAATGGTCGTCCTGCGGCGAGATGGGCAGACGACATTGTTGCTATTGTGGGAGTGTCCTGGATGAGGTTGGCGCAAGATCGTGGAGTTTGGCACAAACAGAGAGAGACCTATACCCAGCAGTGGGGTGAAGACGGGCTGCGGGTGATGATGGTGAAGGTATCGGAGGGAGACTCGCGTCGTGTTGTGTTCAAAGGGCCTTACGCGTGTAAATCCGCTTCTTCTACGCGCTATGTCGGTTACTTTGGATCTCTGACGAATGACTTCGTTACGAACTCTATCCACCAGAGGAATCTCGAGCATTGCTTTCTCTAGTGCACGCTGAGCAACCTTAAATTAGTGGACCAGGCCTACGGTAAGTGTCCACGTTTCGGCTCCATGCTCACTCCGGCGTTTTGCCATTTTTTCCTGCAAAATATTGGGAGAAAAAAAAACGTTTATTGACACATGCCATAAGTACACACAACATAAACACAAAGAAAATATATAAAAAGAAAAAGTATAAACACTTAACTATTGTGTGACTCACGGCTGCGCCAAATAGACCCAGTTCAGCAAATGTCGGACAACTAGTGCCCGACGCTGAGCAGTTCTTATTAAATATGAGACCAATTAAAGTCAGACAGAATTCCAAGCATCTTTGACAATATACGTAATTTAAACCTTCTGTCGCTTCTGTCTTATGCCTGACAAAGTGGCTTGTATCTCCTAGTTGTAAAGTCAGAGGAAATGCGTCATTACGTCGGCGCAAGGGCCGACTACCTGTCACTGACATTAAAGAACTACTTGTGTTATAAGTATGACTTGCAAGGGTTTTCGAAGTACACAGCAAATGTACTGATTTATATTTACTGTTCCTGTCAGCCTGTATCATCTCACTGCTGGGCAAAGGCCTCTCCCCTTGACATCCAACTATTTCGATCTAAGGCTAGTGTGAGGGTCGACGGCGCGTTGTGTCCCACGCGCGCCTCAAAAAGCGTCAGCATACTGACGGGGCTCCCCTCTCAGAGGGCCAAAGCCTGCCGGGGTCGCGGGAATATTTCCTTACCGCGACCCCGGAACAGAAAGGGCTATTGAAGGACACCGTGGATTTTAGTCAGTAAAAGTCTGACAGTCCCTTCCGCCCTGCCCGGGGTTGGAGGACTCATTTGATGATTTTACCACGTTAAAAAAAAAGGCTAGTGTGAGCCACTGGTTGTTAGCTTTGTCCAGCTCCTCCCGCCATCTACGAGGTCTGCCGCGACGCCTTCTGGCTGTGTCACGGCTCCACATGGTGGTAATTTTGACTCACAGTTCATTGGGCATTTGGCAGACGTGGCCAGCCCAGTCCCACTTCAGCTTATATTTGTTTAAGTATAAAAATTATATCTTATTACAAAATGTTAAACATCTGTTGAACACTTGTCTAAAAAAACTGTCAACGTCAAAACTATATTTTATTTTGATATAAGAGTCGTTTTGCACTTTTGCAGTTACACTTTTTTTAGACAAGCGTTCAAGAGATGCTTATTTTTTAGTGGTAAGACAGTGAATATTTAATTTATGTTTTATGATATCATAGAGAAGGTCTTGGCTGAATAATGGGATAGTTACCAGCAAATCTAATTAGTTTTGAAAATTATGGACCATGTTTTTCAATGTTAGGGTATTCGACTGAAAAACCTTATTTGTCCGTCAGATTATTTAGGTAAGTCCACCATGTAACGATGGTGCATGGCCGTACATCTTGTAGTCCTCAGATAGAAAGGGTCAGGCCGAATCAGTTGCGCAGTTCCATACTACACTCTCCATTCTAGAACCAAAGCGAAATCTCATCTAATATCTTTAAACGAGCAATTATTGTATATTTATTTATATATAATCAGGATCTCGGAAACGGCTCCAAGGATTTTCATGAAAGTTACAGATTAGGGATTTTTCTTCTCAAGGAATCGATTTAACAAGGTCCTAGATACGAGAAAAGCTCGGTTCCCAAGATATAGACATTTTAATAATAGTTGAGGACAAAGTAAGACAATTGTTGCTCTTTGCTATATGCTATCTCTTTCTATCTTAATACGTTCCGCATTATCTATCGCTGTCGTAGAATTAAATTACTATAACAACGCAACAATTCTGAACGCCATTCAGTATGAACAGGCATATCTTTCTTTATAATATCATTGTCAAATTGTAACTTTTTTCACGTAGCACAAAGCACGTACCGGGCTAATATTTACATAGAAATACAGGCGTTAACCAAACCTTAATACCATTAGAATAAACCAATATACGGAAGCTTTCGAACCGGGTTGGGCGAATGTTGGGAAATGCCTGTGATTCATGGACCTCTCCGAAGTTGCTACGTTTTGTTTATAAGGTTGCACACCCGGAACTTTATATGGGCTGTTGTATTCAATTCAATTTCAATTCAATTTTTATTATTTGCCATAAGTGTTGGTACAATTTAGGTCTTAACTATAATACAGATCCATAACACTTAGTCATAATTATGTGACATTCAAACATTTGTGTTAATAATTTATCAATAATTTTTAAAATCCAAATTTAACTAAAATTCATTATTGATGTGCTTATAATATTAAATACATTCTCAACATAAAAACTAAACCATAAAATCAGAATAAAAAATATGATGTCATAGGGTACATAAATATGTTTATTATTTATTCTTAAATCTTTTATCTAATAAGCCATTTACTGAGTAGAAGTTGTTTTCCCTTAACCATACTTTAAGACACCTTGTAAACCGATTAACTGGTAAGCTTTTAATACTATCAGGTATAGCATTAAATATTCGACAACACATTGCATAGCTATTCTTACTATACAACGCTGTCCTTGGAATTATGAGCAAAACTATTCTATTCCTGTGCCTATTACTTTTTGGAAATATTTCATGGGCTTTTTTAAATAACTCCGGATGCATTTTAACAAATTTAGCGCATTCAAAGATGTACAAACTTGGAAGCGGGAGTATCTTGAATTTTTTGAAGAAGGGTTTGCAAGATATTAACAGGTGGATAACAATACTTAATTGACCAGTAGCATATTTGTAATTTGACATATATATTTTTTTAACAATTATTTACCTACACACATTTCTGACTGTATATGTACTTTCGCGGCAAAAAAGTCAATGAAAAAAAATACAAAGCCACCGACTTCCAAAAGAAAAGTTATTTTGTAAGTAATTTTACCTTTCCGGGCACGCCGCAATTGCGGCGGTAAGACCCCTCTTTGAGGAGTGGCTGGAGTGAAGTCATGGCGTCCTGACCTACCGCTTGACGCAGGTCCTCACCGGACACGGAAGTTTCGGGAGGTACCTGTGTCTGAAGCGAAAGGAGGAGACACCTGGGTGTCACCACTGCGAAGATCGCCCGGAGGACACGGTGGAGCATACGGTGCAAGACTGCCCAGCTTGGGCGGAGCACCGACGTGTCCTCACGGCTGCGATAGGCGGAGACCTCTCGCGCCCGGCATTGGTTGCGGCCATGCTGCGGGGCGAGACGGAGTGGGAAGCGGTCAGCTCCTTCTGCGAGGCAGTAATGCTCGTAAAGGAGGAGGCAGGCCGCGAGCGAGAGAGGACAGCGTCCTCCCTCCGCCCCAGCCGCAGTGGTAGGCGCCCACGGCGACGGACGTCGCTAGATGATCTCCGGCCACCGTAGGCGCGGGCATGCGGGCAGCGAGTAAAGGGCAACTCGCTGCCCGACCAAGGACCATGCCCGGGTCGACGGCGCGTTGTGTCCCACGCGCGCCTCAAAGAGCGTCAGCATAATGACGGGGCCCCCCTCTCAGAGGGCCAAAGCCTGCCGGGGTCGCGGGATTATTCCCTTACCGTAACCCCGGAACGTAACAGGCTATGAAGGACACCGTGGATTTTAGTCAGTAGAAGTCTGACAGTCTGACAGTCTGGAGGACTCATTTGAAGATTTTACCACGCTAAAAAAAAAAGTAATTTTACCTTTTTTGTGGTTTTTTTTTAAGTCGGTTTTTTTTTTTTGTCAAATACCTTATTATAGCTAGTATCGAGTAATAAATAAGATGATGAAAAATGGTTAAGTACTGATTTTTGGTCCTAAAGAAAGAAAAAAGAAGAAAGAAATAACATTTATTGGTCCTAAAAACATGTTCTTTTTAACCGACTTCAAAAAAAGGAGGAGGTTATCAATTCGACTGTATTTTTTTTTTTTTTTTATGTTTGTTACCTCATAACTTGCGACTGGATAAACCGATTTTCATGATTCTTTTTTTATTCAAAAGCTGGTGCTTTCCGTGTGGTCCCATTGTCACCATTTCAGGATCTGATGATTGGATCTTGGAGAAATCGAGGGCAACCCTCAAATTTTATTGGCTGACACATAGTTTTTCGCAAATCTTATGAAGTAATTCAAGTACTTGCGTATGGAAATCATCATCTCATGTAGCTGAGCTGATGATGGAAGGTACAACTCCTCAAGTAAGAAAATTATGTTTGTGTTCGCATATCTCCGGAACTATAAGTCCGATTTAAGTAATTCTTTTTTTTGTTGTACTAGGTATCGTCCAACTTAGGGAATACTGCAAATTTCATCAAAATCGGTTCAGCAGTTTTTGAGATAGGGAATAAATAAAAGAGATGTTAACGATGTTATTACCGGTGCTACGGATTACAAAATTCTAGTGCACATGTAAGAAAATGATGTATTTGACAAGAATTTTGGTTGAATATTTAAACTAAAAAGAGTAAAATAAAAACTTAAAAAAAAAAATGTGACCGCCTTCAAAAACAACCACAAAAAAGAGTAAAATAACCTACAAAACTTTTCTTTCGGAAGTCGGTGGCAAAAGAGACAATGAATTAATAAAAAAGTCACCGACTTCCGAAAGAAAAGTTTTGTAGGTTACTCTTTTTTGTGGTTGTTTTTGAAGGCGGTCACATTTTTTTTTTTTAAAAAGTGATTGACAGTCAAACAAAAATTACTTTAAAATTTATAACAACTTTCCTGTCTGCTTCATTATTTTGAAACATCGAATCAAATGTACTGAATTGTAATAAAATATGAAATGTATCGGCCATTGTAGATTGGTCAGTTTATGATGGCGCATTATGCAAGAATTAGACACCCGCTGGGCTCTATACTTCTTGCATTAGACCGAAAAGGTATACAATCTATAATAGATAAGTATCTATAAAATCTTATATCAGATCAAACTTATTTGTGAAGTGCTTCAGAAAGACTGGATACGTAGTACCTACTCGTTATGTGCGTGCCTTTTTTTTTGGGACAAACCACACCACACTATTCCCAAACCACTGCAAGCCAGAATCAACAGTGGCAACCACCAGAAAATCGCCTAGACAATGAAGCTCGACGTATCCCGGAGAATGAATTTACCTGTCTTGGATCCTGCAACGAAATTAATCAGAAAAGAATAGTGGAGGAGTAGCAAAAATATGTTTCCACTTCCCTCCATGCAAGCAGGAGACAGAACAAAACAAGGCCAACAGGCACAAAGGGACATTACAACTGGGAGAAGCCCAGTTGCCTAGCACCACGGGTAAAAATGTCTACTCTTTCAAGCAAATCTGTTGAACGAATTTGAAATCGATAGTGTTAATAGCAAAAGAGCCTCAGCAAGCATAGAAAGTTAAAAACCTGGAGAACACAGGATCATTTTTATCCCTTTTATCCCAGTTGTTCGACCCCTTGGGACTATGCTAAAGCCGTTTGCAAAATCTAGTCAGAAATAATCGCGCCATTTTGTTCGTTCAGAAACAACGCTCTTAGCAATGTCAAAAATCCTAGCCAAAAATCTTTTTCCATTCATAAAATTTTGCAACCGTAATTCAAAATTCGAACGCACCCAATAAAGAGGTCGAATATTCAAAGACAAGATGACCATAGATAAAAAATTCTAATTGTTGGCGGCCTTCTTGCACGTAACCGTGAAAAAAAGAATATAACTCTTTGTGTTAATATGTTATTGTGTAGAATCGTGTAAAAATGTCAACTTTATCTTTTAAAGTTGCAATGGAATGGAGGCGTGCGAAACTTGGGCATGGCTGGTCGTGATTCTTGTGTAGATGTGGTGTCCATGGATGTAGAAGTTTGTGAGATATGTCCCACTTCTGAGGTGTCGAGAACTGCTACGTAACTATTTTCCTTTTTATTTGTATAACATAAAACACTTGATAAAGTGTAATAATTCTAGCTGACCCAGTAAACTTCATACCGCCTCAAAATCACCTTTTAAACCTTTCCTGAACTTCCAATAATTATTCAAAACAAAAATTAGTCAAATCAGTCCAGCCGTTTTCGAGGTTTAGCGAGAGCAACGAACAGCAATTCATTTTTATATTAGGTATAGAAGATATTTCTCATAAAAAATAAGAACATAATTCATGAATTTAAGAAGTTAGCTTCGTCAGGCCTGGCGCACTCCGCGGTGTAGCCACGTCAACGGGGCCCCCGCGTGCGCTTGTAGTATGAAACTGCATAACACGCGGGCGCACCGTGGACGGATTTCACAGTCGGTTGCCGCCCGCCGCCCGTTTCTCACGCTTTCCGTACATATTTTTACTTTATTCTCACGAGCAAAGATTTTAAATTTGCTTGTTTTTGCGAAGTGACACTTCTGTACGTAGTACTTTTGAGTATTCTGTGGCTTCGTCAACAACGACGGTAGTGACGCTTGTGTCCGTTCAGAAACAGCAACCAAATGCTGAATCGCAGTACTGTCTTATCAAGTAACCGTAACCCTGGAAAGTAAAAGGCTACTGAGGGAACACCGTGGATTATAGTCGGTACTAGTCTGATAGTTAGTCACATCCCGACCTGGGAGGAGGACTCATTTGATGATTTTAACACGATAAAAAAGGTAGCAATTACTTTTGATCCTGCATTGTTTATTGGGCGTTTCGATTTGTCATAGTTCCAAAAATAACAGCTATATTTATGTTTAGAAATATCCTAATTTTGCCTCATTTCATAGTCATCCTACAAGTCGGACGTACAAGCTCTATAATCAAAGTATCTAAGTACTCTCGCAATAGTTCGCTACTGACCCAGTCAATTCCACTTCATTGTAATATCTGCACTCCAATTTACACCTTCAAACTTTCAACAATAAAGTCCATTTTCCCCTTAGAAAAACAGCCAGGATATTTGGTAGTGGAATTTCGACCTTCTATTGTAAGTGTTGGGTTGGTTTTTTCTTGAATGGTATCTTTATGTGCATGTTTGTCTATTGCGTTTTGCTATAATTCACTTGTTTAATACGAGTATCTCGCTGAGTGAGTGTTTGATAAGTTATAGTTTATTTGAATTAGAGTAGTCAGTTTAGTACAAAAATCATATTTTTGGGTGATGTTACGGCTGATACCCGAAGGCAATTCAGGCAATTCCAAACCCTGAATTGCCTGAATTTGCCCAGTAGACGAAACTGGACAATCTTCCACAATAAAGAAGATTGTTCAGTTTCTTCGTCTGAGCAAGCCCTGAAAGTTTGTGGAGGTCTGTCCCTTTTACCCAGTATAAATTCCTATGCCCCAAAAGCAGTATTTAAGAAAGACACAGCATAGGCAGGCCTCTCACTAGATGAGCCGACATCGTGAGGGTCGCAGGCAGCCGATAGATGCAAGTGGCGAATTGTCGTTCGGCGTGGCGGTCTAAGGGGGAGGCCTATGTTCAGCAGTGGACGTCTTCCGGCTGATGATGATGATAGTGAAAGACAGTAGTAATTTTCTCTGTGTCATCTGCCTGCCTTTTCCCAACTATATTGGGGTCGGCTTCCACTCAAACCAGATGTAGCTGAATTCTTGAATATTTTGAAAATTTGCTTTAAAATTTTTTTTTTCTTACTGATGCGCCCGATCAATTTCTCATTTTGTATGAAAAAGCAAAAAAAAATTTGCGAATTTCGAAAAATCTTGGAACAAACATTGTTCAGTAACTGAGTTACCCCACGAGAGGTTTTGCGCTTTTCACGTTACACGTTGTATAACTCTATTACCAATTTCAATTACCGTTCAAAACAGCGGAACCACAAACAAACAGCGTCTATAACTCTATACCCATTGACCTAAAAAAAAAGGCGGACGGAACTTCACTAAGAAACAATTGAAGCACCCATAGTAAGTCAGTGCGCTAATATGGACAAGCCAGCACGCACACATTCACACCATAGTAAGTCAGCCGTCGGCCATTACGCTTCGAACGACGCTCGCGTGTTATTCGGCGTTATTTTGTCTAATAAAAATAAAAGTATGCCGTCATGTGTTGCAAAAAGTTGTCTAAACCATAGTAGTTCAATTAAAAAAGCCAGGGGACCACTTTTCATAGTTAAGCATGTCATTTTGAAGCTTATTTCTCGATTTTACGTCAATAAATTTAATAAACATCTCGAAATCAATCAGTGTTGCAACTATTTATAGGTTCAAATTATTTTAAAATTGGGAGATTTATATTTTGTTACAATTTATCGTTATTGTATTCTTCTGTATTTTTACAGATTTCCCTCGGCAAATGATGCATGGAAAAATGATTGTATAAAAATAATAAGGGAGTGTAGACATGGAATAGGAATGTAGACGTGTAGGAATGGAACATAAAATAGCTTTAATTAAATATTTATAGCCGAAAAATACTAAAACATTCGTGTTCACCACTTCAGAAAATTAGAAGGGATTTCTAGATGTGTCGATAGCAAAAGACAAGTCTACAAAAATTTGAATCAACAAAAGGTTTTGTAAAACTTTATTAACATTAAACGAGTTGTAAATATTTTAATATCCCATGTGTTTAAATTATTTTACCTTTATTAGAAAAAAAAAGATATCCGCAACAAAAAAAAATTCATTAAACTTAAGTTCAAGGGAGATCTTAATTAAATATTGTTTAAAAATGGGTAATTTTTTCCTTCATCTGGCATCCCTATACAAACGCACACATAAATAAGCAGCCGCCATTGCGGTGCTTCACTTGTTTCTTAGTGAAGTTCCGTCCGCCTTTTTTTTTAGGTCCATGTCTATACCAAAGACAATGACGAGTCCTTGTCTATATGCATGTTATAATCAAAATATCATTACTTACGAATTGCCCCGATATCACGGTCAACGACGGGCGGCAGTTATAAGTATGTTACACTGTCGTAATGTTGATATTATCTCTAGTGCTCGCAAGCGCGAGTATTGAGCGTGGGGTAGATTCGCAGGTCGAGCAAAAAGTTCTATTGGGTTTTTAGCCGACGATAATGAAAGAGGAGGTTCTCAATTCGTCGATTGGTTTCATGGTTATCAGGTTAGGAACTTGGAAAAATCGAGGGAATTCTTCAAAAACCCCCTTTGTTCCCCTTAGGAGAGGAAACCAGAAAAATACTTCTAGACCCAGCGGTTTAGCTGTGCGTTAATGGATCAGGCACTCAGTCAGTCAATTTCTCCTTTATACAGATTGATAGTTTTATGTTGTCTGGCCTTACTCGATTTATTTATCCTTCTTTTAAAACACAAAGAAAAATTGAATAAGCGAATAGAATATACGTACATACGAATAATATTTCACTATCTCAAAATTAAAACATGAATCGAAAGTAATGAGACTGATTAATTGATTTCAAAACGAATTGAAACTATCATTAATCTTTGCTCTATTGAATGAAATAATTTATTAACTCGAGAACGACTCAACCGATTCGGTTTCAAAAATAAAAATCAAAACGAAATCATTTATTTACATGCACTTTTGAATTATATATGAAAACTTGCTAATTTTGCTTTTGAATTATTTTTGGAAGTCCAGGGAAGGTTACAAGGTGAGTATTTACTCGTATTATAACAATATTAGGAATATAATAAACCCAACAATTCCATTTTCCCTTATAAACCACTTCTACCTGACAAATATTTGATGTTCGTTCCGTCGTTCAGAAATCAATTTAATTTAGAAGTCGTTCAGAAATCAAATTCTGAGGCTGTACAAAGTTTGGTTGGTACCTCATCTAGTTTATATTAAATGAAGTGGTGGTACTTAATTTAATGACAACGAGCTTAGCTAGGTGTTTAACCTTGATGCAGTTGAGACAATTCTACTATCAAGAATTTTATCATGACCTCGCTAAGTTCATTGCTGTCATATAATGTCAAAACTACCGTTTACTTATAATTTTCTTAAAGTTAAGTAAGCAGCCTTTGCCTGACAGGGTCGGGGGACTATGACATCAGGGACTTCTCGTCAGGTAATTGAAAGACACCGTGGATTTCAATCAGTACAAGTCTTTATACGGGATACGATTGCCATTGAAAACAGTACGGTAAATAATTATACATATAGGGTGACTGGTAATTAGTCTACGATACTTAAACTCGTGATTGTACTCATGATAACCAACAACTTTTACTATGGGAACAAACCTGAAAACTCGAAAAATAAATTTGCTGTTCAGTACATTTATGTTTGCTTAATGTACTAAATAGCTGATATTTTTTTCACGATTTCGGTTTTGCTCTCATACTAAAAATTGTTTGTTATCATGAGCACAATCACGTGTTTAAGTCATCATCATCATCATCTCAGCCATAGGACGTCCACTGCTGAACATAGGCCTCCCCTTTTGTTCTCCACAGATACCGGTTGGAAGCGACCTGCATCCAGCGTCTTCCGGCGACCTTTATAAGGTCGTCTGTCCACCTTGCTGGTGGACGTCCTACGCTGCGCTTGCTAGTCCGTGGTCTCCACTCTAGCACTTTTCGACCCCATCGGCCATCTGCTCTGCGAGCAATATGGCCTGCCCATTGCCACTTCAGCTTGCTAATCCGGTGGGCTATATCGGTGACTTTAGTTCGTCTACGGATCTCCTCATTTCGGATTCGATTTTCGTGTTTAAGTATCGTACACTAATTACCAGTCACCCCATATTGACATATTGACAGAAGTCCATCGATCAACGTGACAAAAATCACATGGGCTACACGACTTGCCATTTAATATTTGCTAATGCTACTGTATCAAAAAATCTGTGAACACAGGTATGTTACAGTATCAAAAAATCTGTGTGTGGTAGCTTAGTAATATTTATTTAAAACCTAGTACTTACATCTGAACTTAAGTAGTCTAGTATTTATCTCTGTCTAAGTTCACGACTCACTCACGCTCACTTGTATATAGGGTGTGTTTGGTTTCAAATAGTTCAAAATCTATAGAAGCTAAAGGATTGGTTTGGTTGAAGACGCTAATCTCCGGAATTAAAAACAATGGTACGAATTGAAAAAGTATTTTTGTTTTGTATAGCCCATTAAGAGCCTAAGCAGAAACCTGTGATACGTCGAAAATACTACAGCATTAATTTTGAAATAATTATATGGTAAAGTTGACGATTAATGTTAGGTCTTATGTTTGGCGAAAACATGATTCCATAAAATTTTCTCGATAGAAAAAAATCCCAAAGTTACCTCTAAATTGAACAATAAAACGCTGGCAATCAGAAAATACTTAAAATTAGATCATGAGACTTTTTATACCAACTGAACTAACTATAAAGCAGGTCTTATTTTATTCACTTTTTTGAATTTCCTTTTCTTTCGCCGTAAAATAAATAGATTTGCGTGTAGACAGCTAAAAGAAAGAGCAAGCAATAGTGCGTGGTACGTGCAAGTGCGAGCGAGTAAGATTATGCTGAAGTACTATAGACCCTTAATAGAGGAAAGCTATTTACCATCATGCCACGACCAATAGGTGTCGAGCAGCGGGCAAAACCGCGGGGAGAACTTAGTATACGATAATTTTTTTCCTTTAGGTCATTAGCAGCCACGGTTTATTTTAATTACATAGAATTTTGTCTTTTTTTTTATATTAGTCACCTATGGATACTTTTCACTTGCTACATCGTTCTCACATAATGTACAGACGCCAGCAGGTCAACCTATCCGAATCTGTCAGATTTTACCAATCAAACATTAACCTTCTACTCTTGTGATAAGGTTGAAATTCTATTAAAGAAATCTGACAGATTGAGGTAGTTTGATGTGCTGGCATTTGACTGTACATTTGTACCACTTTTGTACCTGTTTACGCCAATATGTTGTTGTCTCTTTCTGGCAAAAGGGATCGGCTATTGGTTAAACCGAAGACGCGTCCTTCAATCGATACAAGGACAGTATAACCGTTTTTTCTCATTGCGCGTGAGCTCTCCAACATTCAGTATACTACTTAGCGCCAACCGCACCGCACCGCTCGCTATAATAAAAATTAGATCGGCTCCGGGGCCCCGGTAGTTCACGCTCGGTCGCCAGAAACCAGCTCCAGGCTAGACTCCAAGACCAGCGCAGAGAAGACCAAAGGTTAGTGCCAATCCTATTAGCCTTTCCGGGACTCAACAGGCGATCCACCCGCATCCCATAAAAAATTTAAAATCATTTCCATTTAAACGCTTCACCATATTTAATGGTCACTTCGGACCGGATAGAACCAGAACCCTATATAATCCTATAATCCTATAATTTCCTATAATCCTATAATTTCATATTCAATCCTATTATATTCATTAATATAGAATAATACCTACCTATCTATTAGTACATTCCAGAACAGTCGTTACGACTTACCCACTAATTATCTAATAGCGAGATAGTTGAATATTATATAAAATTTACTTGTTCAGTGCTATATTCAAAGTACCTACATACTTACTTACGACAAAATGTCGGCGCAAATTAAAATAAAAATGGTCATTGCTAAGAAACAAGCTACCTTTGCAAAATTAAATGAATATTTTGAATCCTCTAAAAAACTTATAACGTCTTCGAAAATTAATACAAGAAGCGTAGGGGAATTCTTAGCAGAGACATCAAACATAGGGAAGTTATATGAGGATTTCGTAAAGTTGTGTGACGAACATAATGAGTGGTTATTGAAGGCTGACCCCGACTGTGAAATCAGTTTCAGTGACTGGAGCTCATTTGAAACACTTTATTCGCAAGTTAAATATAAACGAGATGAATTAATTCATTCGCAAAGTGCGCAAGTTGTAAATGTACCCACATCTGCCAATTATTCGTGCAGGCTCCCGCCTTTGGAACTTTTAAGCTTTGCGGGTCAGCCTGAATCTTGGCCGTTGTTCTATCAATGTTTTAAGACGAACGTGCACGATAATAAAACCTTGACCGACGGCCAGCGAGTACAATATCTGGTAGGAAAATTAAGTGGAGTCGCACTTAATGTGTTCGCGGGAATATTGCCCAATGAGGACAATTATTCCACTATTTGGGACTCATTAGTAACAAAATATCAAGACAAGAGGTTACTTGGGTCAACATATATAAATAATATAATGGATATAAAACCGGCGTCGGGTTCATCAACATCACAATTAAATAATTTCATTGAACGAGTAAATTCCTCCTGGTCTGCACTTAAGCAGCTGGATATAAAAGACTTATCCGATTTTATTTTTACGCATATCGTTTTAAAAAAGCTAGATCCGCAGTTGGTTCAAAGTTTCGAGTTATCGATTAAAGATAACGATCTACCCACGAGTGAACAGTTAGTGAAATACCTACGTCATCATATAAAAATTATGGAGAGGTCGGCAGTGATCCATCAGACTGCTGCCACCAATAATAATAAGGCTGTGGATGCGAAATCAAAACCTCGCCCGAATAACAATAAAAACTTTCATAGTTTTGCTATTACCGAGAATAGTCATAACGGTGAAAGCGCTTGTTTATTTTGCAATAAGCCGCAGCATAGCCACCTTTACGAATGCATAGAATTTAAAAAACTTGCAGTGAAGGAACGCTTTAATTTCGTGAAGGATAAGAGACTTTGCATCAATTGTTTTAGTAACAAACATGCCACTTCTAGTTGTGGTTCGTCAAATACGTGTAAGCAGTGTCATAAAAAACACCATTCATTGCTACATTTTGAACGGAATCCACCGTTAACGCAAGCTGAGTCGGGGGTTCCCGCTGTATGTATGCATGCGCGTATTGACACGCCGCCGCCGGCGCCCACTGCGCGCAGGTGTTCGTTATCTAAGGAATGTGGTCGTTCTGAGAATTCAATTACGCTAATGACCTGTGACGAATCCAAACATTGTAATTTATTAAATAAGTTAATTGTGTTACCAACGGCACAGGTATATGTTCCGGTGAATGGAAACCGCTTGTTAATGAGATGTTTAATAGACAGTGGTTCTCAGAATAACATCATTAGCCTCGCTTGTTGTAAGAAATTGAAATTAAATATTCATCCGCTAGTTAATTCATCTTTGAAATCAGTGGGGTCAATCTCAGCCCCAATTAAAGGTTATGTATCTCTCACAATTCAATCGCGAGTGAGTGATGCGCATTATAAACTGAACATGTTGGTTATTGACCATATTACTGAGTCATTACCGACGCGCGGAATCCAAGCATCGTTTATGGATCAGTTTAAGGACTTACCACTGGCAGACGACTGTTGGAACGTGTCTGGAGATATAGAAGCGATTCTAGGTGCTCAACTATTCGCGTTCATTCTGTTAGGGGGTAAGGTTATTCCGCGTCCACTCGCGCCGTCAGCTGATTTAATGGACACCGCTAATTGGATACCTCATGCTATAGAAACCACGCTTGGCTATATTGTCATGGGTGAGATACCTGCTGTCAACCAAGGCAGTATAGCCTGGTCCTTCGGCCCGCTAGTAGATAATTTAAACCATTCAATCTTAAAATTCTGGGAAATAGAAGAGGTGCCTACTGCGAAAATAATAAGTCCAGAAAATCAGGTTTGCGAGGAACTTTATAAATCAACCGTTACTAGAAACTCAGGCGGTAGGTACATTGTGTCCTTGCCATTCAAGGGTGAACCTAAGTCGTTAGGTAACTCATTCATTCACGCTCAGCGTAGATTGTCTGCGTTAGAGCGTAAATTTCATTCGCTTCCCGCTTTACGTCAAGCTTACAATGACGTCATCGCTGATTATATAGATAAGGGTTACTTATCGGAAATCCCTTATTCTTTTCCCGCTATTCATGATGGTTATTTCATACCTCATCACGCGGTCGTCCGGCCTGAAAAGTCGACGACAAAAACCCGCATAGTTTTGGACGCAAGTGCTAAAACTGACAGCGGCAAGTCGCTCAATGACTTGTTGCACACTGGGCCTAATTTGCAGGCCGATTTATTTTCGCTTTTACTCAACTTTAGATATTTTGAAGTTGCAATAACCGCTGATATACGTCAAATGTATCTTAGAATTTTACTTTCCGTAGATGATCGCAAATATCAAAAGATATTATACCGCTTCAACGATACTGAGCGTATTCGTATTTTTCAATTTAATTCCGTAGCTTTCGGATTGCGACCGAGCCCATTCTTGGCAATGCGTACTGTCCGCCAGTTAGCTGAGGACTATCAAGAACGTTTTCCTCTCGCCGCAGAGGTTGCTTCTAACGAACTGTATATGGATGATTTAACCACCTCTGTGTCCACTGTAGAAGATGGAACTCGTCTGGCGGACGAACTGCTCGCGTTGTTCAAGAAGGGCGGATTTGACCTCGTCAAGTGGGCGATTGGCTTGCGCATTTGCCTGAGTCATACCGCGCGGCGATTGAGTTCACGGATGATGACGAAACATTAAAGGTCTTGGGTTTGAAATGGATACCTACTTCTGACGTGTTCTCGTTCGCCGCATCCGCTGCGACTATGGGTAATACCAAGCGCGCCATACTGTCTACGGTTGCTCGCTTATTTGACGTGTTGGGATTCGTCGCACCCGTTGTCCTTTATGCAAAGCTTCTAATACAGGACCTTTGGCTCGCTAAGGTGGGATGGGATGAGGAGCCCCCAGCAGTCATTACTGAACGCTTCGTTAGGTTCAAAACTGAATTACCGTTATTATCTAGTTTACAAATACCGCGCCATCTGGGTGTCGCGGCCGGTTGCGTGGTCAATTTGCTCGCCTTTGGCGACGCTAGTATGAAGGCTTACGGCTGCGTCATTTACCTACATATAACACACCCTAATAGGGATATATCCGTACATTTAGTATGCGCTAAGTCTAAAGTGGCTCCACTGAAGACGATCTCTCTGGCGAGGCTAGAATTGTGTGCCTCACTAATGCTCGCTAAACTTGTAAAACAAGTTCATACTCTTTTCCATAAGCGATATCCTATTAAAGAGATATTCGCTTTCAGTGATTCCACTGTCGCTCTATCATGGATTCACTCTTCCCCGCATCGCTGGCAGACATTCGTTGCCAACCGCGTGACTGAAATACAGTCAAATTTATCTCCAGACCGCTTTTTTCATATTAATGGAATAGAAAACCCTAGTGACTGTTTATCAAGAGGCTTACTACCGTCTGAAATCATCCATCACCCGCTGTGGTGGCAAGGTCCACCATGGACTAGTCATCCAATCACTGAGTGGCCAATAGTGGCATTCGACCCGTCGAATGTCGACGGGTCTATACCTGAAGCAAAGGGTTCCGTAACTTTAACAGTAGTCTCCCATCAATCTCCTTCAATACTTCTGGAGCTCTCTTATCGAGTCTCATCTTGGAAAAAGCTACTACGCATCATAGTGTATGTTCTGCGATTTGTTCGCAAGTTACCTCGAGCTTCTTCAATTGAGGTCTCGGACCTTGAAGTCGCTGAGTTTGCGATTATTCGCGAGTTACAGAACAAATACTTTGCCTCTGAATTAAACAACATTAAAAAGGGTAACTTGCCCTCACCTTCATTGAGAAAACTTAGTCCGTTCATAGATAAAAACGGTTTGCTTCGAGTTGGTGGTCGACTGACAAACGCTCAGATACCATTTGCAAATCGGCATCCATTGCTGCTTCCACGTCGAGATCACCTGGTGGACCTGTTGATAGATGACTGTCATCGATTCAATTGCCATACAGGTTCCCACCTTCTCATGTCATTGTTAAGGCAACGCTATTGGATTATTTCCGCTCGAAATATTATTCGACAACGCATACGTCAATGTAATTTTTGTTTCAAGGTTGCTCCCTCTCATCCCACGCCTATGATGTCAAGTTTACCTCCAGCGCGTGTACAAGAAGCCAAGGCCTTTACTCACACAGGGGTAGATTACGCTGGGCCGATAGCTATCACTATGACACGCAAGCGGGGCGTTAGAAGTCAAAAGGCTTATATCTGCATTTTTGTGTGTCTGACTACCAAAGCCATACACATTGAAATTGCATCGGACTTGAGTTCGGAGACGTTCTTGGACGCTTTAAAGCGTTTTCTGTCACGACGAGGGCCAATATCTGTCCTATATTCCGATAACGGAACAAATTTCATTGGGGCAAAGCGTCAACTAGACGAGTTATACACGTTTCTAGCTTCTAAAGATACGTCTACTGCATTCAAAACGGAACTAAACAACCGTAAAATTACATGGCGAAATATTCCCGCGCGCGCCCCCCACTGGGGAGGAATTTGGGAAAGCAATATAAAGTGCATAAAAACTCATTTATATCGTTGCATCGGGCAACAATTACTGTGCTACGAAGAGTTATTAACAGTGTTGACTCAAATAGAGTGTATTCTAAATTCGCGTCCATTGTGTTTGCTGTCTGATCAGCCGCACACCATTTTAACTCCCGCTCACTTCCTCAACACTACCCCTCTGCAGTCGTTGCCAGCTTGCGAGGTGGACGCATCCGTGGGCCTTCATAGTAGAAAAAAATTATTAGATAGCTTGGTCCAAAGTTACTGGAAAAGGTGGCACTTAGATTATCTGCACACTCTCCAGTTAAGACAAAAATGGAATACTCCTGAGGTAACCATTCAGCCAGGTACACTTGTTCTCGTTCACCAAGATGACGCGCCACCACTTCGCTGGCCTACGGGTATCATTGAGCAGGTATATCCTGGCAGGGACGGAGTCGCGCGTGTTGCGTTGGTACGCACG